>OY725329.1:20452753-21052753 GCA_963242795.1 Inga leiocalycina | reverse complement strand
ATGTAGAAATGTGTTTTGCAGGAAGAAAGAAACTCTGTTTTGGGAAACAAAAACAGAGATAATCAGAGGACACATTTACTGGAGTACCAACTTGAAGTAATGTGTGACAGAAAAGCAATACCCGAGGAGCAACTTGAAGTAAAGAAGCACTTTACTCGAGTATGGACTCGAGTAATGGCCCCCAAAACTGGAAGTAACGGATCAAGTTACTTGATTTTTAAATGTAACGGTTCAGATTTCAAGGAAATGAAAGGTCAGAAGTTGAGAAGCTATTTACTCGAGGCAGGCCTCGAGTAAACTTGAACCTTACTCGAGGCAGGCCTCGAGTAATGACGGAGTCCAGATTCTCAAATTGATGAAAAATGACAAGAATCTGATCATATAGGGCTGTAAATGATCGAGGGAACATATATGGATAATTACTAAATTATTCATGCCAGGTACGCAATTTAAATGAATTATTTTTGAATTTTTCTGCATGAACATTCGAGGAAGGCCTCGAGTAATGTTGAACATTACTCGAGTAAGGCCTCGAGTAAATTCGGGATTTAGGTCTTTATCTTGCGCAAACTTGGTCATTTCCACAAAATCTCCTCGAGTAAATCACTATACACCCTTTCAAAAACTTTTCCTAATCGATTCCTTGTCTCATTTCCGTCAAAACCCAACTGATTTCAAGTCCAAAAACTATCTATTTTGTTCAAAATCTCTCTGCCCTACTCTCGCGACAGTTACCCTGTTTTTCTGAGATTTTTGATTTTCTATGATTCAAAATGGTTAGAACCAAGAACCTCAACTTCACTGATTCCTCTGATTCTGAACAAAATCCTGATCTTCTTCCTCCTCCTCCAACAAAAAGAAGAAAATTAATCCCTAAACCAAAAGCCAAATCTCCTCTTAAACCTCAATCACAACCCAAAACCAAAGGTGTGGTGATCAAAGAGCCTGTTGTGACTAGAGCTCAGTCTAAAAGAAGCACATCTACTGGAAGAAGCAAAGGTGTCAAAACACCCTCACCCTCTCACTCAGACTCATCCACACCCTCTTTTACTCCAAAACCTCCCAAGAAGCCAAAATATGACAAGAAGGTGGCTGATGCAATGGCTGGGATAATTGACCAATTGGAGAAGGGTCAATCATCCAAGAAATCCAAGATTCCAGAGGCAGAGATCACTACTCCTCCCAAAGGATTCAATGTGGGGAAACTGGTGGAGTCTCCCAAGTACCTGACACAGTTCTCCAGAAGGAAAGTGTGTAAAACACACTACGTTGATCTGAAGCTACTTCAAGAGGTAGTGAAGTTTGATCTTAGCTCTTATCTTGATCCTTTTATGCCTTGGTTATCTGTTAGATTACCTTTTTGCACAAAGGTAGTCACTCACTTTTATTGCAACCTAGAGATCACAGATGAACCTAACCGTACCTCAGTTGAGGAAGAGATGACCACCACTGTTAGAGGTCAAAAGATTCTGATATCTCCCTCTAAAATCAATTTGTGGTTGGGAATTGAAAACCCCCCTGATGATATTTATTCTGAACTTGAGCCCAATCAAATTTTCACTATCCTAAAGCCCGGTGAGTTAGTTGGCCCCTTAAACTTTAAACCGAGTGATATGTGTGATCATCACAGGGTCCTATGGTATATCTACTCTAGGTCCCTTGTAAACAAAGCCAACAACTATACCCACTTTTCCGATAGGGACTATAGATGGTTTGCTTCACTCCTCTTAAAAGAAGAAAAGGATCTGGGAGAGTATATATTCTCAGAGATGAAGAGGTATAAGGTGGATGGAAAAGGAACTACTCCAATGCCATATCCCCAAATTGTGTCTCTTATCCTAAAAGAGAACAAAATATGGTATTTGGATAGTAAGGAGCCAGTTGAGAGAGTGACCCCAGTGGGGAGGAACCAAATTGGTAAACTAAACATAGACATTCCTCTCAAAGGCCCACTGGAGTCTGGGTCCAAGAAGAAGAGAAAGGCTCCTGAGACTGAGGCCAGTAGGTTGGATGACACTCAGTCATCGGCTCCAGCTGCTACCACATCTTCACCATCTTTCCTGAATGCCACTCTCCAGCACTTTATGGAGAATATGCTGAGAGGCTCCCATGTGGACATAGCCAATACCAATGCTGAACTCATTACCCACATGAACACCAAAATGGGAGAATTGGTTGAGAGAATGGATCGAAGGCACGAGGAGCTACTAATAGAGCAACGTGCCCAGGGAGAGACTTTGAGACTGATACTGGCACGTTTGGATTCCCTGGGTCCTGGACCTTCTGCCGGTCCCTCCTCTTCTGCACCACCACCTCCAGTAGACCCTCCTTCAGACATTCCCATTCCTATCCCTACTACTGAGGCTGAACCATCAACCCCTCTGGTTTCTGATCCACTTGAGCCCCAAGAAAAAGACATCTTGTTCACAGTGGATGATCCTAAAACCCTTGAGTCTACACATATCATTATTGGTGATTCACCTCAAAAACCACAGCCTGAGATCACTCCTAAACCTATCCCCTCTCCTACCCAAACAGAGGAAGTATCATCTTCTTTCTCCTCTGAACATCTCACTCCTGTGTTAGACACTCCTCCAGAACCTGAGACCACTATGGTTGTCTTCCAACCTTCTCCTTTCCTGCCTAGAGATGACATCCAGATCCCACCTCTCAATCTTCCTGAACCAGAGTCATCCAGCTCCTTTGATTCATCTAGTTCAGATAGTGTCCTTCCAGTGAAGCCCATCTCTATGGTGAAACCTCCTAGTCCTACTCTTGATTGATGAAGCCAAAAAGGGGGAGAAGAGCTTGAGAGTGATTTTGTGGACTTGTCCTTGCTTTTTGGGGGATTTGGTTGTATATGGGCTTTAGGGTGCATTTTGTTCTTAATCTTTCTTGAATTTAACTTGTAATTTGAATTTCTTAAATTTCAATGCAAGTATGTTTAAATTATGACTTCATTTGATTAGTTTGTGATACTTGTTTGGACTAATGAAGTTGTTATGTATGCTAGGTATAATTATCCTTAAAAAGAAATAATTAATTAAGAATCCAATTTGAAAAACCATGTTCAAAATCACCAAGTTTTGTCATCATCAAAAAGGGGGAGAATGTTAGATCTCATGTTTTGATGATAACAAAAGAATGGTTTGAAAAGGAAATGTTTAATAATCAAGGTTGAACTAAGTAAAGAAACGAATAAGCTTAACTTGAGGAAAGCATGGAAGTAGTGAAGATTGGCCAAGAGAAAATGCTAAGGAACTTGATCAGAAGTGCATTTTCTAAGGCATTACTCGAGGCGCTACTCGAGTAATGAACCAAAACTTGAAGTAACCCAGCAAAACTTCCAGTTACCTGCCCTCATTACTCGAGGCACTACTCGAGTAACCAGGTAAGATTTCAAGGTTGCTCTCGGCCTGCCAATGTTACTCGAGGAGCTACTCGAGTACCTTTGTTTCCCAAAATATGGACCTCTCGGCAGTTTGTACCACTGCTAATGTTACTCGAGGAGTTACTCGAGTAACCAGGTCAAAAACTTCCAGTTTGCCTTCAAGTTTTCCATAGTACTCGAGGCGCTACTCGAGTAACCGTGTATTTGAAAATGTGGAGCTCTCGGCACTTTGTACCACTGCCAATGTTACTCGAGGAGCTACTCGAGTAATGGTCTAAGGTAAATGAAAACTTGAGGTTTGTACCCGATTAACTTGATTTCTTCTTATATCATCATCCTCGAGTACTTACTCTAGTATACAAGTTTTTCATTGTTTATTTTAAGTGGATTCCTCGAGTAAGTACCCCAGTATGCTCAAATATTTTCAAAGGAAACTTCAAGTCATTACCCGGGTAAGTTATGTTCAAATGTCTCAGTTACTCGAGGTGTTACCCGAGTAACCTATGCAAAAATGAGTTCATTACTCGAGTAGGTACTCGAGTAATGAGGTAAGTGCTCTCGGCATTTTAATCCTGCCAATATTATTGGAGTAGAGCATCGAGTAATCAAAAGTTTTTCAAAGGATTACTCGAGGTGTTACCCGGGTAAGTCATAAAGTTCTGAGTGGATTACTCGAGTAACTACCCGAGTAAATAACTATTCCAAAGGTTTGAAAATTAGTTTACTCCATGCACTACCCGAGTAATCTTATACTTGTTCATTAACTTGCAGTTGATAAATGATTTCCCGATGTTACTCGAGGAGCTACTCGAGTAAACTTCAAGGATTACTCGAGGAGCTACTCGAGTAAGCTTATCCAGAAAGTTTGAAATCATTCCAACGGTCATTATTCTGTTTCCTATTTGATTAACCTTTTATTATATTAGTATACTTAGTTTTTCAACAGGAAAACAGTGAAGAGATCTTACCAAATAAGGAAAGTCAAAAGCAATGCTTAAATGTCACCGACGGTCACCTACCGCAACGCATGTTTTTCAAAAACACTAGAAAAGTCAATTATTGCTGCGCAAGCTCCAACGGACATGAAGAAATATGTTCCAGCAATCATTACCAATGTAACTATATATATGGGAACCTTCAAACAGAGAAGAACAACTAAGCATCCATACGAACGAATCATTAAGTTCATTACTCTGTTTTCACATTGAAATTGTATTCATATGCTTCAGTGATTATTATTTACTCTGTGAGAGAGATATTTCATTCAAACTCAATATTTGTTATTGAGATAACTTAAGGTTGTGGAACCTTGAGTTGGGATTGGATTACAACCTGTAAGGGGGAGCGAGTGTCCAGGTGTAAGGAACTTGCTTGTACTGAGGTGCCAAGAACCCACTGCATCTTGGAAGCTATAGTGAAACTCTCAGAGAAGCTCTGAGGACTGGACGTAGGTCAAAGTGGTTGTGACCGAACCAGTATAACTCCCGGTGTACACTTCGGTGATATTTCTCCTTACTCATTACTGTTTTAATTATTTTGTCTGAATTTTATATTTTCGAAAGAAATTTCAGTATCACCCAATTCACCCCCCCTCTTGGGTGAAACGTTTGATCTAACAATCTTGTTAGAAAACTTCTCTAAACTCCTCTTCTTCATAGAATATATGGTTTTGAAGACACATTTTGAGCTCAAGGAGAGAGAGAGAGAGTAGATATCTAGAGAGAGAAAGTCCAAGATCTCAAGAGGTAACTTCATAAATCTTAGGTCTATACAAGTATGAAGTTGTTGTTGAAGTGTATGGTTGTTTTTTATGATTTTTGTCAAGTTTGTAAATTTGGAAAAGCCCTAATGCTAAGGGGTTATGCTGCCCAAATTTCTTTGAATCATGGTTAGGATGTGTTTAAATGAGTTAATAAGGGATTAGAAGTGGAAAAGTACAAGCTTTGAAAGCTAAAACACAAAAGTCCATTTTTTAACCAAGTTTTGGCAGAACTAGAACTGGAAGTAGGAGCTGGATTTTTATAAAACATATGGTTCCATTGAATTCAGTAAGCAAAAATAAGTGGGGTTACAGTTGGTCACTTTTTCGGAAAAGGCCAGAAATGCGTAATTACGAAAACGCCTTAAAACCCTAAATCGGGGCTATCAAGGGTATTTTCGTAATTTGACATTGAATTTGGTAATTTCAAGCCAGAAATGGATTCCTTAGGCGAAAATATGTCAAGATAGACCTAGTCAATTTCTGGGAAAACGTGTCATTGGGCCGAGCCGAGGTCCTAGGGGCATTTTGATAAATTTTCACCATAGACTAATATAACCACAAGAAATACTATGGAAGAGTCTAAAATAATACTTGGATAGGTTATGACCTATTTCTTGTACATTTAATATTTTAGGATCGAGTCGGAAGCTGGAAGCGACACGTTTTACAATGCACACTAAAAAGGGATTAAAATAACTTCGAGGTAAGAACATTATCCTTTATACATCATAGTTATATGCTTATGTAGATGCCATTGTTTGTAAATACGCTTTATTAATTAACATGATTTGCCTAGAGATGGGCAGTTAGTGCCAGAGGGCAATTAGTGCCAGAGGTGCACTTACACTGGGAGTTGGTGATAGTCCAACTAGGTCTAGATAGTGCAGCTGAGCCCTACTCATGTATACATGATGATGATGTGTTACGATTATGTATTTATATTATTCATTAATTGGTGTATACATTGGCGCATATCATATTTACTTTCCGCATTTTCTATGAACGATAACATGTTTCTACTAGGATTCCTTAGAATCTACCCTTTTTTTTAATAAACATCTCAGAGAGTGCCAGTGGAACGAAAGGTTAAGGTACAGATACGGAGAAGTGATTTGCACGTGTCTCAAGGCAAGGTTGAAGACTATGGTTATAATTAGTTTATGCTTTAAATGTTTTGGGATATCCTGTAATTATTAAAATTTTCATTGTATTTTGTATTTCGTTGATGAATGACGTTAGGATTATGAACGAATACTTTTATCAATATAATTATACTTTTTTGTATGCCCATGGAATTCCGTCCTTATTACTCTTCAATTATCGAAATAGAAACATGTGTTGATATTATTGGACGAAGCCCCTATTGCTGTGATTTTGTGATAATAGATTTAGTTTGAGGGATTTAATAAGTTGTTTATGGACTTGTGGAATGACTGTTGTAAAGTTGAGTTTCAAATGTCCAAGGCCCAATTGTCTAGTAGGGATCACTAGTATTTACTTCCTCTATGTTTATAAATGATTTATTAAATTGTTCTAATTAGCCTTTAAACTTTTTTCTACCATGATAATCTTTGTTGTTTTTTTTTTTAATTCTTTATTACCATTATAGCGAACTTAAACAATGATTTAATGTGATTTAGAAATCGGAGTGTTACAATTATCGTCCTTGATATTCAGGATACAATTACGCCTTCTTATCATCATTGTTGAGAGGTGAAAGAAATTAGTATTTTTGTCTCCCACTCTAAGCCAGTTAACACGAGACCACTGCCACCAGTAATTTTCTTCCCGATCCATTGAATCTTCAATTTTTCTCGGCAACTCAGCTTCCATTCTGGCACTAAGATCATTTTGAGGGCCCTATCTAATATGACTGAGCTAGTTATAATTCCTTGTTCATCTTTTTGGCATTTGAGAACTCTCTCTTGCTTCAGCTAATTAATGATTTTCTGCAAGCATTGAGCTTTCTTATGAAGTCATCAACGGCATTTCCTGCAATAAAATCATGTGAGAGCCTTGTTGTACGAACTGCCCACTAGGTAGTAGTATTCTATTACTCTTCTTATCTTTAATATAAAATTTATTTATTTTATTTGAGAAGATTAAGGAAGCGAAACGCATGTTAGGATTGTTTTAATGATCTCACTTTTGATTCTATTGTTTTAATGAAAATGCTCCTTAATGTCGCGCAGGGAGGAAAACACTTGAGGCAAAACAAAGAAAGGACGGAGGGTGCACCTTACTTTAAAAAATACCAAAAAATGATAAAACTGCTCTAAAACACTGAAAAACTTCATGTTTGCAAAAAATATATATATACGAAGGAGGAAACAATTAAATAAAAAAATTTAAGAATAAAGTAGCATTTAACATCCTCATGTTCTTCAATTGTATCTAGCACCCTGCTCTAATTATTTTTGCACTTAGTACGGGTGGAAATTAAACAAGGCAAATCAAACTAGACTTTACACTTGTGTTTGGGTAAGCCCCAAACCACAGTTTTAAAAATCCTTTTTCATAAATCAAGACAAAACTCTTCTTACATATTTACCTCGTAAATCATAAAAGTTATTCTTCAAAAATCAATCCAAACACACACTTAACAAGCTAGGCCTATCTTCTAACAAGTTAATGGCATGTACATAAGTCTGGCATGTCATAAGCTTTTTTCGTAAGCATTTTTCCAACAAAAACCTGGCCTGTATAGAAGTCTAGCTTGGCTTGAAACTTAAAAACACATGCATTTTTATTTTTTTTTCCAATTACATTATATTTTTTTCAACGTCTTTTATCTTTATTTTTTTAACCATTTTATTTTCTTTCCTTTTTTATCTTTTCGTTTTTTATTATAATTCTTTTATTTTACTCTTTACGGTCCTTAATATAAGAGTTAATTGAGAAATTAGTCTTAATTCTAAATACAAGACCCTTTTGTCATATGGATACTCACTCAAGGCCTCACCAATAATAAAATAAGAAAGAGGATGACGGAATTAAGGAAGATGATTAAAAAAATATGTCATATTAACTAACTTAATTAACTTCCTTAATCTAATCAAATTAAATAAATATGTCTTATATTAAGGACTAGATGGAGCATATTATTTTTATTTCTAATATTTTTTTAATAACTTCTTTTACTCTAATAAGTCATGTTTTGGGTAAATTCTTGTTACCCAACTAATTACACAATAAAAATCCATTTATCATGAAATATTTATTTCTTAATGATAATTAAATAATAGAACTAAAAATTACGATGTTACATTCAACACCTACTTTCTACACAATTGTATAGTATTCCCTTCGGTCCTTAATATAAGACATATTTACATAATTTGATTAGATTAAGAAAGTTAGTTAAATTAGTTAACATGATATGTTTTTCTAAAACACCATAATCATCTTTCTTAATTCTCTTCATCTGTCTCTTAATTATTGTTGAAGGAGCATTAATAAGGATAGTTTTGAAAAAGATGGACAAATATAGAAAATAAATCTTATATTTAAAACTAATATCTACTCCCCAATTAGGTTCTATATTAAGAACCGAAGGGTGTATTCTACAATAGACTCAAGCTTGTCTGATAAGCTTAATAGGCATCTCAGGGAGCCTATGTCTGACCTATGAGGCGAAATAGGCCTTCTAAAAGGCCTACACTTGCTCCTATTTAAAAATAGGTAAGTTAGGCCAAGCCAAATGTAAACCAAACAAAAAGCTCCTAACAGGCCGCTTGTCATATTTCCATCTCTACCACTCAGTTGTTAAAGTATTTTTGTAGGTGAATTTTACTCTTAAAATATTTTTAGTATATATGATTTTTAATAATATGTTAGCTCTTTTTATTTTCATAATTTTAAGTTTAATATTTCTTCCAAAGTCATCAAATTATTTACCTATAATATATATATATATATATAAAGTTATGTCTTTTTTAATCATTTTACAATTAAACTAGTATTAAGCCTCTAAACAAGTTTCATTTTGTCATACTGACTTTGTTTACAAAAATTAATTCAAATATAAGTCACATTACACTATTTGACTTTAATGTAAAATTAAGTCTACAAAAGTCAAATGAAAAAAAATCACGTTTGTCACTGCTATTCTAAATACACCATAAATAAATTACTTAACTATAACATATATAACATATCTCTTTAAAATATTTATGTGTAGCATTAGATTATGTGCCTATTTGGATTAGTGGTGTAGAAGGAGATTTTTTTGCAGATGGGCTTTTGGAAAATTTAGATAAAAAAAAAGTCAGATTGTAGATGTGATTTGCATTTGGATTAGCGGTGGCAGAAGTTACTTTTTTTTTAACCTTAAACCTGTTTGGATTAGTGTTTGAAAAGCCCGTTTAGATGGGAAATGACTAAAAAGGGCATGAATCTTATTGAATACTATATATATATATATATATATATTAGTTGTATATATTATGATAATTGAAGTAAAAAGAATATTAAAAAATTGATGAAATAAAAAAGGTGAAATTATTATTGAAAAAACTAGAAAAAATTATAGAATTAATAATTTCAAAACAGGGAAAAATTACAAAACAGTCCCTGAAAATTAGGAAAATTACAAGTGAATGAAGAACAGGGACCGTGAAATAACAGAACCAAAACCAAATGTTTCATAAATTACGTTTACCCTACATATATTTCACAAATTTGCACTGTAATCCCTCCTTGAGAACTTTTACAGCTTGCAATTAAATCCCTGGAATTTGACCAAAGCTACGTCTTCTTCCTTGGAACAATGAACCAGGAAAAGAACAGGAAAACCAGTGAACCACTTGGGGGAAAGAAGTTTGTGGAAGAGAAGATGGGAGTACAGATCTGGACGAGTTTTATCCCCAACGGTCACACACGCTGCAGAAACTGTTTCTTTAGCTTTGGAAGCGACTCGAATAAGCGTATGTTAGAAGCTCCTTTTTTTGAATAAGCTCAGTGGAACAAAACGCTAACCCAAACGGAGCTAAACAACTCAAATGGACTTTTGGCAGGCAGATAGGCTTTTTTCCTCCTTCAACGTGTTCCCAAACAGTCCATATATATTAGTTTATAAGGTAAATTAGTTTGAGTAAAAATGATAACTTAAGAGATAAAATGAAAAAGTGTTTTACATTCAAGACCAAAATTCACATTCTAATTAGATCTTACATTTACTATTAGAAGATAGGAATAGTATATCATTATTTTTTTCTTCATCAATTTTCATTTCGTATACTTTTTCAATAAATAATTTTGAGATTCCATTGGCCGAAAATATTACGAAAGTACATGTACAAGTCTTTCTTTTCAAGAGAGTTACTTGCTTTTTTTTGGCCAACTTTTCTTTTGAAAAGTTGGCTTATCCTTTTTCTTTGTTCAATTTAACATTAGAAAATATGGGACAAGTTAATTTTAAGAAAAATAGCTTCAAAACTTGAAAATCTCATATCATTAATGTCCTATTAAAATGAGTTGTGAATATACATAAATATTGTATGAAACAAAACTGATTTGGATTTTAGTATTTTGAAGGTATTTTTCTAAAATTTTCCCTGAATTTTATGGAAATGACTAATTCTCCTTTTTTTTTTTTTATTTTGATCACCGTATCCTACTAAATACTCAAATTAGATAAATATATCTTATATTAAGAATACTAGGAGTATATATTTTGACTATAATATAATGTAATTGGCTTATAGTATAAGAAGTTTGGGTACGAGTTGTGTGATAATTTGTGAATTATATACCATGTTATAAATTTTTGTAATTTTATTGTGTATGCATAGCCTTGGGTAAATGAGTCTTATTATTTATAATTCATAAAAAATGTCAACTTTTATATTTTTTGTAAATATTTTGCACTAATGATTTGTCAACATAATCAGCAACAACTTTCATCTTTCCAGATTTACATTTCTATATATACATCAATTAAATAATAATAAATGAGATTATAAACCACTTATTTGACAGTTCAATCATACACACTTGGCTATAAGGAAACAAATCAAACAAATAATGAATGGGGCAGAAATTTTATATAAAAAGGCCACAAAAGTCTGTGTGTTATTGTATGTTGGAACTAGTTCTTGTGTTTGGACCTAAACATTGCCAGATTCAGGAATTTCCTCAGCCTTCTTGAGTGGAGATGTCTGTGTCCATGATGGTGGCTCTTACTTTCTTTAGTCATCAATTTCTCCACTGCAACAATGTAAACCAAAACCCTAACATCAACAACATCACAACATGGCTACACTCACTTGCAAATAGCATAAATATAAAGTTTATCATATAATCATCATCATCATCATCATGATGGTGGAACTACTCTTCAATAGATTGATGATGCTCCCTCTGATCCTAAATGGAAGAGCTAATTGAGTGGTTTATTTGGTCCTAATTGAAAGACTCAAGTCCAAATTTATAATTTTTTTCTCAAACTATTTTCTATTGTTTACAAATATTAAGGGGGTTTCATAAATGGGTAATTACAATACAAATGTAATAAGAAGGAGTTTTAGAGAAATTAGCACACTTTTTTTTTTACAAATAACTAATTTAAATAATTTTTTTAATATTTAAAAGTTAGTTGTCTAGCTCTTGCATTAAGAATAAAATAGAGTAATTTTTTTAGTCCTTGATACAAGATCCTTTTTCATGGTCCTTGTTATAAAGCTCCATGCAAATTGTCTAAAACGTTTTTTCTTAAGGGTTAAAATGCAAATTTGCTCCAAAAGTTTTCGCTAAGGAGCAATGTTGCTCCGAAATTTTTTTATGTTCAATGTCACCCTAAAAGTTTCAAAATATAACAATGTTGCCCTTTACCATTAAAAAATCAATAGTCAACATCAATTTTTTTTATAAAGTAACATTGTTATATTTGAAACTTTGCAAGCAACATAAAATCTGAAAAAACTTTCAAGGCAATATTGTTCTTCAATGAAAACTTTTGGAGCAAATTTGCATATTAATCCTTTTCTTAAATACAATTTAATTGGATATTGTTAAACTAATTAAAAAAACCTCTTAACTGGTTAATTCATTATTCTCTATTTAATGAAGTTCTACAAGAGTCATTTTAGGAATTTAAAAGTATCATCTAATTTTAATTGAACTTTTTAATTAACATAAATTGTTAAAATGTTCTTATAAGGAGGGCAGGGGGCAAAAGAATGTAATTGGTTAGCAGTGAAGAAATGTGGTTTTTTTTTTCGCCCAAGCACTGAAGATATGTAAACTATCACATTATTTGTAAATTACAGAACATAATCTATTACTGCCATAAAAGAAATCTCTCAGATAGGCGCACCCACAGTGTTTGGAAGTCATATTTTCGTGAAAGCTGAGATTATATATATATATATATATATTGATG
Organism: Inga leiocalycina; assembly: GCA_963242795.1. Classification (NCBI taxonomy): domain Eukaryota; kingdom Viridiplantae; phylum Streptophyta; class Magnoliopsida; order Fabales; family Fabaceae; genus Inga; species Inga leiocalycina. The sequence continues at coordinate 21,040,219 of OY725329.1, read as the reverse complement.
ATAAAAGCTGAGATGATATTTTCACTACATGCATCAACATATCAATTTCTACACATTTTTTGCGGAAAAAAATAATAAGAAAAAGATGAAGGCGGCATGCCATATTAATTTTTGAAAATAGTAGTCAGGAAATTAACCCAAAAAAAAAAGCAATTCAAGCAAAGATTATTGACTATTAACTGCAATAATTTGGTGAAATACCACCTGCAAGTATATAATTAGTGAAAAACCTCACTAATGCAATGGTTATGTACGTACAAGATAAATTGGCTCCCTTGAACAAGTCAAGCGCTAAGCACCGAGTGGGAGCCATTCACAGTCTCTCTCTTTCTCTCTCTCTCACACACACAGACGCGCGCGCGCGCGCACAGTAATCTCGTTAGACAGAATCAATTCTATTGCAGCATTTCTTTGAACAAGACTAGAAAAACTTTCCCTAAAACTCACACAGGGATGAAAGGCATAGGATCAACTTAACAATGAGTCGCCACCTACTTTGTTATGGCTTTTAATGCTAAAATAAAACTCCTATTTACATCAACAAACAGTATTTTCTGTCAAAAAAAAAAACATACTAGAAGGAAAACGTACATGTGAAATTACTTTTAGAGATATCACATTATGTTAGAACCTCGTACCTCATTTATCATCTATTTTGAGCGCATACAACACAGCGGATAAGCATCACAAAATTTTATCTTTTCTCTGTAAGTAACCATCTATTCACAATGCAGCAATACAAAAACTCAGATATAATTACATACTGGTATCGTCAATCACGCTTTCTGGGGAAGGACCAACAGAGCCCAAAACAAAAGGCTTCCTTGACCAGTACTCCTGAAACCTCTGAGTTGCATACTCCTTGTAGTCAAAGTCGATTTTGTTTACATGTCCCTGGACAAAGCACAGAGAATAAATTTCTGAACTCAAATCTCCTATAAATATATAACAAATTTCTGTAACAAATCCTGTATTGCATCATTGTACGTACGACTGCAAACAATCTAATCACAGGCGCACAGTAAAGTTGAAGAAAAGTAGAATGCATATAATATTCCAAGATAAGGATGAAAAAGGATTTAATTGAGGTAATTAAAATTAAAAAATGCCATATATTTATTTAGATGAAAAGGGAAAAAAACATGGATGAATAGTAGTTTGGTGGAGTAGACATGATTTCCATGAATTAAAAACATAGAATTTATAATTTTGGTAAAAACTCTATTAAAACCCTATGTATTGGTGTGAATACATAGACAAGATTTACTGACTAACTTCTCCTCATCCTCCAAGGACTCACGCCACATACATTGTAAAGAAATGAGAAATTTGTGTTATAGTCACAACAACTCATGGTAGAGAGAAAGTGAATATACCGAAATTATTCCCCAAATGCCCCAGAAGAGATGACTTGGGAGTGTATACTTCTCAACTTCATGCAGTAGATGCTCCACTTCACTTTCACTAGGTTCTTCACCTACATTGATGTCCAATAATTTTAGTATGATTGTGGGAAATTAATGTGAAACAAGTTTATATAGAGGACGAAATACAAACAAATATTAATCAGCATTTTGTGTAATGAAACAAAAATGCAATAAACATATAATACAATCCTTAAAGTCATAAGAAATGTGAGTTCAATACCTGAAGAATGCAAATATGCATACACAAAATTTTGCCGCTGTTCTAGATCTGTTGAGAAATGGCCAGATAAAAGTCAATTTTTGCAGGACATATAAGTACAATCCGACATTAAAATAAAAAATACACATACCAGGATATTTACTGAAGTCTAGAATATGAGGTGTTTCTGAATGGTAGTTGGCAGCCATCTCACAGAAGTGATTTGCTATGTCATAAGCAACAGGATTATAACTTGCATATTCATAATCCTGTTGCAAAAGGACAGGCATTAGAATTATAAATGATTTCTAATTTTCTATGACCTATCAATATCTCACAACAAGAAATTTTGTAAATGAAAAACTCAGTAAAGATTAATGAACCACACAGATGAGCATGAAAGCTTTATATGACAAAAAAAATCATATTTTCTGCTACATTATTAAAAATATATATATATATATATAATCCATGTGATAACATGTGGCAAAAATGGTTGTATTTTACTTTAAGTCTTAAATCAAAGTATAAATTGCAATTCGCATTCTCATCAAAATTATATCAATCAGAGTCATTCATCAAGAAAAAATTTCTTATCTCCATTGGTTTCCTTTACTTTTAAAATTTTGATTGGACCCTAAAATAATCTCAACAAGAAAAGAAACGACAAAGTTTTTCAAGCTATAATTAAGATAAATAAAAAATATTACTCCCACATCTAATATACTTGTGTGCCAGGATAATAATTAGGTTTTTTCTCGTGCCTTTTCCATCTTTCTTTTATCAATTTTCTATTTTGTTGAGGGAAGATTGGTTCTGGGTTTTTTACTTTGTTTTGCAAGAGGGAATCTTCCAAAAACAAATTCAGTTAATTGGAAACAAATCAGCGCAATACAAGTAAAGAGGGGCAGGATCCATATATAAGAAACAATACTTCTTTCTAGAAGATATTACTTGGGATCTTGATCCTCTCCTCATCTTGTATCACATTTTCTTCCCCTCATCCCATCCCTAACTTTGGATTAAAACTTGAACAATTGAGATCTATTATCTTATAAAATTATATCATAATATTACATAAAAAATAAAAACAAACCGTTAAAATATGATTCGGACAGTTCACAATTGTTCATTTTATAAAATATTAACTCTCAAATGTTCATTTTTTAATCCAATGGTGAGGATGGGATAAGGAGAGGATCCAAATCCTATTACTTGACATGCCTATGATAGAAGTATAACTGATTATTTCTTCAGAGCAGGTCCAGCAAGAAAACTTAAAAGTATTTTATTTCTCCACATTGGTGATAGCGACCATAAATGCACTGATTAGTAAAAAGAAAAACTCACAATTATGGTCAAAGAATTGGTCTCTTCATCAATCATTATGTTACCATATTGTAAATCATTGTGGCAAAACCCTATCCGTTGGTGAGCACTTGAAAGCTCCTTTTCCAACATAGAGATTTCCTTTTCAATTGTATCCAAATAAAAGGCTTCAACCTCTTTAGGGCAGCACAGATGCTTGGCCTCACCGAGCCAGTTCCTGAAGAATTAAGATAATTTTGTTTAAGAAACTGCACTCAAAAAATGGAAGCAGAATAAGCCTATTTTAAAACAGACATATAACTAATTCTTAAAATGAATTTTTCTTTCCAACTTTTTGGACATGGAGTTGGGATGAGTGTTCAAAAGCACATACCGTAATCTGTCCCAGAGTTGAACTTTTTTGGGACCAGGCATGTCAAGATCATGGAACTCCTTCATTTTGGCCGCTATAAGAGAAGAGATATTGGAATCATGCAGATCAGATGCTGATAATGTCTGATGAATTCACATAGGAGTAAAACAGATTATTCTCATTTGAGAACAGGCGTGAGCATAAGAAGTTCAAAATTCTGGTAATGCTAGAAAGGTAAACGCAGAGCCTAAATTTTACATGTGATTCACAATGCAGGAGACCTGCCTTTGATCCTCTCACTAATTATGCCAATTTTATGCTGCATTCTATAGTTGTTATTCCTGAACTCTCAAATACCAGTTTGCTTTAAGTGTCAAAGTATAAACAATATCAGCATTAAGATACTAATGAAAGCAAACTATATTACCCGTGCACGGATAAACTCTTCAACACGACCATTAGCAAACCGTCCTAGCAGACGAGGCCCCTGCCCATGCTTTGAAATAAATTCAAATGTCTGGATCTCATCATTCCTGTCAAAGAAAATGTCCACACCCTCCCCATAAATTCTTACGAGAACTTTTCGTGAGGCTTCCTGCGTCTTTGTTGGCCATTTTATCTGGAATACCTCATTTGTCATGGCCCCTTTAAGAGGAATCACCTGCAATTGATTGGCATCGAGAACATCATCCCATTCACTGGCCAACAATTTTAAAATATCCTTTGCTTCGCCTGGAAGATAATCTGCTTTGCCATGTACAGGACTTTCTGTAGCCCCCATCACCAAGACTTCTGAACTTCAAGTGGAGGCAAGGAGTTACTGAACCTATCAAGCTCCCTTTACACAAGACTGACAGACCAGGAAAAGCAGGGATAAAAACCCCAAAAAAAAACATATTAGTCATATTACTACAATCCATCAACTCATCAAAATTGCATCCAAGAGATGCTAAGTCCCAATTACCAACTTATGGAGCAGGCAACAGTCACCCACCTTATACCCCAATGATTGTCCTTCTAAATATCCTCCCACTCAGGAAAAATTAAAAGACCAAGATGAAAAAGAAATAACAAAGAAGAAGCAGTTAACTTGTCGTTACTGAATTTAAAAATGCTAACATAAAAACATGCATAGAGTTGAGGGATGTGACACATGAAAAAGAAGGATGTGAAAGGGCGCTGGGAGGGGGCGGGAGAAGTCCTCATGTTAGGAAATTGTTTGATGTTTCTTTCAAAAGCAGCAGCAAAATTAATAATCAACTTTGAAGATGTAAAACAGAAAATCTTGACATTAATTCAGCAACAAAAATGATACGAAACTCAGTTTGTCATCTATTATTTCCCTTTAGCTTCACATGTCTGTAAAAGCCAAAAGATATTAAGAAAATAAATTTCTTCTTGACACATATCCAGCTTTTGAGCTGAATCAAACTGAACTCAGTACTGTCTTACTTAAGAGTTTGTTTTGGAGTTAATCCCCATGAGTTGCCTCCTTTAGATATACTCTGACTCTTAAGTTACCTAAACACTGATAATTGGGGACGCCCCCTTCCTGTTTTTGGCTAGTTGTACACCCTCATTCAAGACTTTACTACCTATCACTCATTCAAATTCCTGTAAAAGTTTCTGGAAAATTGGACAAGACTATGCGGGATTTTTCTTGGTGCTGGTGTGGGAGAATTTGGAAGGAATCATGTTATTCAGTGATAGGGTAGTTCTATCATTCAGGAGATCAAGTAAACTGAAAATCAAATGAGGGGCACTGGCAACTTGGTGTCTGAAAGAATTGTTCTCAAACGCATATGCTTATGGTGTTTTCCTCCATAATCAACTTCCTTATGGCAGCAAGTAATTTGAAGAAACGGTGGTCTGAATCAAAATTAGAGGCATCCCAGCCCAATGATTACTGCTTCATTCATTATTCCTTGGAAGTTTATTTCTCAGGGATATAGTTCCCTTGTCTCTCAGAAGATTAGTGATGGTTGTGATATCAGGTCTTATAGGAGGATATGTGGACAGGAAATATCATCAGTGCAGATCAGCCTAGTTCAAAACTTTATTCTGTTCAGGGGAAAATGCATTCTTACCAGTTGACTGGTGCCTTTGTGGTTCATTGCTTGACAGTGAACTGCTTGGGCACCGGATTCAAATGCTGGTGGCAAAAAGAGGAACATGCATCCTTGCAATTTTCATTTTATGTAATGGACCTAACTTATAGAGATGTCAATGAACTAGAAACTCTTTTTCCTGCCTCTCCTTGACACAATCAAGTATATGACAGTTTGGAGTCCAAATAATTTAAGTTGTACATACATGTAAATCCTATTTTCATCATTATATTCTCTTCAACATAAGAAATTTTCCTTCTTGAAAAAACTCTTTGGAATTTTAAAACTATTTCAGAAGTCAAATATTTAATTTGGACAGCAAAACTTAACATATTAAAGATTCATAGACCATACACAACTTTATTTTCCACCTGAGAAAAAACTCATATATAATTTATATTTTTTATATTAAGTTACTCAATAAAAGCATAACTGGTATATTGCTTTATAATCCAGCATCACATGATTGGATCCTGGGCTACGACAATGTTTATACCTTTTCAAGAGTCTTCACCTCAGGAATTTTCTATTGGAGTTTCATTCTTCTTAATATGAAGTATTATACAAATTCGCTGAATGTTTAAGTTTCTTATTCTATTTTCTTTTTGTTTTCTTGTTTAAATTTTGTTCTTGCAACAAAGGAGGATTCCTCATCAGCATCATTCGAAACTTCTTTTTTATATGTATAATTTCTTCTTAATCAAATAAAAAAAAAATGAGATGATAACAAAATTCCTGAAAACCAACAAAGGACGCGGTAAGTTTACAAAACAAGTCATTGTCCGCATATGAGCATTGATCAAGATACGACATGAACAAAAAGAACGCAGACAACAACAATGACATCTCACAATGCATCCAATTCATCTTCCTACCAGAACTCAACATATTATTTCCGAACCAAACAAGCCTTCGGATGCCGGAAAATCCATAGAAACATCAGAAATTCTCGTAACACAAGAATGAAAGAATAAACACCAACCTGAAAAGAACCGCAAGGCAAGAAATCGGAGATAGATCACGGCGACGATGTGGCGGGTCTTCGCACGATGGTCAGATACGGGAGACCTCGCCGCCGGAGAGTAGCCGTGAAATTAGCTACTTTGGGCGAGGGAAAGTGGGAGGTGGGATTTTAAGAGACAGATAGAGAAATAGCGGTGGGGATAAATTTCTAGGGTGGTGCGCGAGATTTGCAAGCAAATGTGGGTGGAAGAGAGAGAAAGAGAGCGTAAGGGAAAGCGAAGAATCTGTTATTCCAGTGAAGTGTATTTTCATTTTGTCATGGTGCCAGACTGTTATACATTTGGGGAGGAGAGAGAAGGTGAGAGAGGAAGTGGCATATCAGGCGCGACAAGAATTTGAACTCCGGAGAAAGGCACCGCGAAGTTCATCAAATAACAAGGCGCCACGAGATGTCTCATTTAATATATATATATATATATATATAGCCAACGTGTGTTTGTGTGTATTAGTTAAAAATCATTTTTCTTAATTTTTAACGTACAGAAGCTTTCTTATAAAATCTTTAAACATGTTTGGATGGGAATGGAAAGAAGAGAAAATTAGAAATAAAATGTTGTCACTTCTCTTACATGGACTTGGATGGATTGGAGAAAATGTGGAGGAAGAAATAAAATGGGCATGTATCTAAATGACTAAAATACTTGTCCTTATACCAAAGAAAAAGGTATATTAAAATTAATATTATCAATTAATTTTAAATCTGTTGTAAATAATGTATGATGTGGATATTAATAAACTATTCAACTCTTAGTTTTTCATATGTCATTCACTTCATAACCTCTCACTCTTAGAATTCCTTATAGCTTCCCCTAATGAATGATTTATGGGAGTTTCTTATGATTAATATCATTATACTTATCTTTATTGCCTTGTAACCATATTTATAGAATTCACTGGTTAAAGGCCTATAAATAGAGGTCATATATAATGTATTGGTACCAACAACAATGAAGTGAATAAAAACTCCTCCATGTTTCCCCTCCAACTTTCTCTCAATATTCTTTATCTCCCTCATGTCAATCTCTTGTATTTTTCTTATTTTTATAACAAAATCAAATTATTTAGTAAATATATAATTTTTGCCCTTTTACTTTTGTAACTTATCACCTTTAAAGAGATAATATAGAGAGAGAAGCTATGTCCTTCTCCATTTGTGAGAAGAGTTTTTTTTTTTTTTTTTTTGCCTTCTTGTGAGAAGAGTTTTTTACTTTGTCTGCCAGCCTTGCCTGCACTATTATCACCTATTTGGTAAGAAAAATTGATTGTAATGTAAAGGAAGGGAATGGAATAAGAAATTTCTAACTGTAGGCAGTTTTGGTATGTATTGAAATAGAAAATGGTTTGATCGGAAATTTACTTTTGGTCGGTTAAAATGGTGGTAAAATAAGTAGGAAGAATATGTAAATGACCATGTTGTCCTTAATGAGTATTTATTAATCAAATTCATATTCTAGTTTAAAAATCAAAATATTTAAAAATTCAATTATCTGTAGAACAACTGATTAAAATAAAATGAATGAAAAATTATAATTTAAATAAATAGATATAAATATTCAATATAAATACAAAAATAATAATCATCCTATCGATGGTTTCATATTGACTACTTATGTTATACTTAAGTGAAAAGAATTAGTTGCCTCTTACTATTATGTTTTATTTGTATTTGATCATGATCTAGAAGTCATGTTTATTTTGTTATCATGTGATCATTAGAATTTCCGACAACAAACATATCAATAGGTAAAATAAGATTTATGTCAAATGGTATTATTTACAATCCATAAATAACGTAATTTATTTTTTAAATATCGTACAATATATACGAAAAAAGGTTTCTAATATCATCATAGATTGCGTTCTCATTCTACGTTTATGTTATCCATTTCAACATCATATATATCTAGAATAGAGAAAAGTTAAAGTTCACTGTCAAAAAATATTATATTTATATTGAATAATTCTAAATTTTAAATTATTCAAATAATTCAAAAACTAAAATTTAAATTACTTGATAAAAGCATAGTTGAACATAAAATTAAAATATGTTAGTTTTTTTTTTCCAATAAAATATGTTAGTTACAGATTATAGATATAATTTTAAAATTTAAAGCTCTAACTTATATACAAATGTTTTTCTACATTTGAGAAAATACCGACAATCTATGCATTTGTCTCAATTAGACTAATGTATTTTTTATTATTTTTATTTTAACTACCATTTTAAATATTTTTTGTTACAATGTTATTTTTATTTTGTATTTTAATTCTTTAAAATAAAAATATTAGAATTAGAATGTTTCAAAAGTGATATGTAAATTAAATTTGTACTATATATGAAATTATTTCCTTTTTTGGTGTTTGCATGGCCAAAAAAATTCATGTTGGTATTAGCAAAGCACAATGCACTTCCTATTCATTTTGTATTCACCTCATTTCAAGAGAATTAATGTCAACACCCGTTTCTATTTTGATATGCGCAGGGCAATAATGAACAAGTTCCATAGGCAAACAGAAAAGTATAGTTATACTGATAATAAGTATTTGTTTACAGACAGACATTAACAGAGCAAAATTCACTAATAATTACAAATATATACAGAATATCCCAAAATATTCCAAGTACAGGCTAAATGTAACCACCAACTGTGTCTCGAGAAACATGCCCGTCAGTTTCCCGGAACTATGTCCTTGCCTTTTGAACCGCTGGCACCCGCTGAGACATTTGGATTAGAAAAAGGGGTGAGATTCCAAGGAATCTCAGTAGAAACATACGATCAACATATAAAATGCGAAAATTAAATATGCAATGCACCGTATCAAGTAAAATGAAAATTCATATCATCCGTGTGTGTACACAAAATTCAGGGCCAACTAACCCGTTGAAACCCCTACATGTACCTCAACCGAGTCCTTGACTACAGCTAGGTAAGACCAGTGTACCTCAGCTAGGTCCTAGACCACAGCTAGGTAATGTGCCTCCAGCACGTGTTCAGATCACAAAATACAGTAACACGCATCGTACAAATAGTCACATAGTATGTGAGAGATAGTAGTCCCTACCTTAACCTCTTTCTTGTCTCAAAGGGCCTGCCCCGTAAAACGTGTCAACTAAAGGCGTCCAACTCGGTCCTAAAACATCAAATATATAAGAAATAGGTCATAACCTATCCAAGTATCATTTTAGACACTTCCATAGTGTTTCTTGTGGTTATATTAGCCTATGGTGAAAATTTACCAAAATGCCCCCGGGACCCCGGCCCCGCCGTACCCGGCCCGATGGCACGCTTTTCCAAATTTTTTGACTAGGGCTATCCTGACGTATTTTCGTCCAAGGAATCCATTTCCGGACTCAAAACTACCAAATTCAATGTCAAATTACGAAATTGCCCTTGGCAGCCCTACTTTTAGGGTTTTAGGGGCGTTCCCGTAATTATGCTTTCTCAGCCTTTTCTGAAAAAGTGCCCAACTGTAACCCCACCTATTTTCGCCCACTGAATCCAATGGAACCATAAAATCATTGAAAATCCAACTCTAAGGCCCTCAAACATCCCTGGCCGAAATAATTGTGTTCTCCGGGAAAAATCGGGGTTTTACGATTTCGGCTCCGTAAACACGTTCCTTTCTACTCCTAACCCCTTTATTAACAATCTAATTGAGTTATAACAACCATTTGAACTAAAATTGGGCAGCATAACCCTTAGATATACAACTTTCCAAAATTTAAAACCAATGGCAATCCGGCGAAATTTCACCGATTAAATTGCCCACAGCAGCCAGAATAGTTAATATACGAAGGTTTGGAAGTTACCTCAAGCTCCAACAAGCTTTTCCCAAAAATGGCAGCAAACCCTAACTTTTAAAACACCCAATTTGAGCTTTCCAAACCTTAAAGAACAAAGAGGAGTAGTTTAGAATCGGAGTTATACGCGTTAGGAGCGAAATCGCCGGAGAAATCGGCTTACCTTGTGATTTTTCTTCTATTTCTCTCTCTAAACTCTCTCAACCTTCTCTCTCTCTATTTCATGTTGCTGTGTGTGAATGAGCAGCTGAATGAGGAAGATGACTTATATTCTAATATCTCATAATATTATAATAATTTATTTAATTTTCCAAAATTGCTAAAATCCAATTTTTATGTACATAACTTCCTACATTCACGTAACCATGCCATCATGTCCAACCAATATTTTCTTCTTTATGCCACATGTAGGAGACACCTAGGGGTCCCTCCCTAGGGTCTCAATTGGCTTCACAACTTGTTTCGGTTACGTATACACGTAAAGTCTCAATTTTGGTCAAAATTGCACTTTTTGCTCAAATTTTCCATAAATTCATATTAAATTGACCAAAATATTCTAAATATATTTTTAAACTTTATTTCCCTTAGTTAATTGAAATTAAATTCAATTAATTGAAAAATAATTAATTTTGTGATATTTTGGCAAAATTACGATTTTGCCATTACCTTTCTAATCCAATTTCTTCTCTTATTTTTCTTTCACCAATTTTCATCTATTTTTGGACCAAATATTTTCTCTAATATTCCTTCACTTTTGGACCTTAATATTGGGCTTTTTAAATTACCCAAATTAATTCCATAATTATTTTTGCCCAATTTCCCATGAAATTGAACATTTATAAATTCATAAATTCCAAATTCATGAATATTCACCATTTTATTGAATTTCCCAAATAATTACAATATATTTGGTGAATATAAAATTTGGGGTGTTACAATTAAAGTGTCCATTTGAGCTATCAAACATTATTTTTAATTTGGACACGTAAACAATTCCAAATAAATTCTATTTGTTTGTATTATGTTACAATAGAATTCTATAACTTAAATATTTAAATAAATTAATTATTTGTTAGGTACTAGGGAAAATTAATTAATGGAATTGAATGGCCGTCATTCAATCATGGGTTAGAGTGGATTGTTGCACGTTTTCTATAAAGGCATCTTAGTAGTTTCATGGTAAAATTTACGGCATTGAAAGGATTCCATGTTTTTTCATAAAGAGAAAATTTTATTTAGTCGATCATCAACCGCTAGATCTGGTATGGTAAACTACTACTTATTTATTGTCTCACTTTCTTGCCTTATATGAATATATATGGGAAATTAAATATTGGTCATTTTATTCCTTTACCATGTCGTCCTTGCTATTACAGATGGTGCCTCAACTTCTACTCAAATTCTTCGTGGTGCAAATGTGAGATTATTTTTGCTTTATTGCTTAGTTACGTGTTGTCAATTTATATGTAATTAATTGCACCAATATCATTTTAATAACAATTATAAAAGCTTCATTGTGCCATGCATGCCTGTACATATATAGGATATGGGCTTCAACTATCTGAGGCGGATATGGTGGTCTTCTTCGGTGACTTCAACTATCGACTCTTTGGTATATCTTATGGGATTTTTAGAGAAAAGGCGTAAATGAAAAGAATAAAAACATCAACATAAATGAAAGTAAGCTTTCTCTTACGCCAATGGTTAAAAAAGGTGTCTAGCATAATGAAAAGAATAAAAACAATTTTGAATCTGTTTAATTGAAGCCAAAAGAAAAGAATAAAAACAAAACATCAACATGATTGAAAAAGCGTGTGGCAGAAGAAGATATTTCTCTTATCCCAACGATAAAAAAACAAAGCTTGATTTTTCCGATTGACAAAATGTTTCTCTTCAGCATAGATATGTGTCAGATAGGAATGCTTCATTCTCTTCAGCATAATTAGTGAACTGTAAATAAGTTCCAATATATTAAACCTAATTAAACCTGTTAGGGAAAAAAGCGAAACAGGGAAATGAAAATCAAATGTGCACTTACACTGCACCACCTCCAGCAGGGCAAACTGCTTTTAAAAGTGGCACTGCAGTCATAGCAATACCATTAGCTTCTCCCCTATGGTGTTGTTCCTGTTCTTCTCAATCAACACGCCCTATTAGCTCAACTCAATCATGATATCTTCAGAAAATCTGTAATATTAGAAAAAAGTAAGATGAAATAATGATATGAACTTAAAAGAATTTACCACTGCTCTGTTTTGCAAGAGGAATAAAACCGCATCAGTAATTGTCTGACAACGAATAATCACAATTAGGAAGATCATTATGTAGATATCCATTTCGTTAAGGAGAAAGTAAGCTGCTTTTGGCACTCTAACATGTAAGACAACAATTATTTCTTTCTCATCTTTTTTTTTTCTTTTTCTTTTCTGTAGAAAAGAACAACTTATGAAGTGTGAACACTTCAACAAAGGAGTTCTGCCCTTGTCAAACAATTAGACACTCACATTAAACACATAGAAGTATGGAACAAAAAGTTTGGCTTATGAATTTTATGAGGCAATGTTCATGAACTTTATATAAGGCATCTTGATCAAGAAACCTGCACATGAATATGGACTAAACGCATATCAAGATCATAATGAAAGAAAGATCATGGCAGAACTCTTCCAGAGATGACAGCCATACATGAATATGACCCCATGGCAATAACACAATCTTTGAAAAGCATGCGAGAACACTATAATGGACTGCCAAGCTGATCTTTGAACAGTCATACATAAACAATCAGAGTTCTGCTACGAAAATGTTGAACATGCCTTACTAGAACAAAAATGAAAGACCAGTTGAATACTGATGAGGAAAAATGAGAAGAACCTAGACAAAGTCACTAACAGAGAAGCAGAACCACAACCCAGATTTGCCAAATCATGATTGCATTATAGCATCAGATATTGGCCATCCAGAAATTCCATCATTAAACATCAATCGAATGCAATTGTATTTATTTCTTCTTTACTAAACAAAAATAAATCTAACACAACTCAGTAGTCAAAATCTGAACTCTTACGATTAAATGTTTAGAAACCTTATATTTCCATCCCTGTCATGTCAGCTATTGAACAAAATATGAGACTTGACTGGGCCGATCGAAACGCCAGTTGGCCTTGACTAATTACATGCCGCACAAATGGTATCTAAATTTCTGTAAGAGAAGAAAAGAAGACATCACGATATATTCTTGAAAAAACCTGCGGATTGTAAGAAATTTCGGAGAAGGCAAGAAAACAAACCGGGAAGCCACAACTTGAGAAGAAAAGGCAAAAACATCGTTGCGGTTGCTTCTTCGCCGCTGAGGCCGAGAGAGACTGAATATGAGAGAGTAGACAATGAAGGCGGACTGGAACTGGGGATGTCTGGTAGGGGAAGCATTCTGAAAAACCCTAAAGCAAGGGCTAGGAGGAGGTATATGGGAAGGCATGGATACAACGAAGAAACCAAGGAAGAAGACTGGGGGGGGATGGTTCCCATAGAGAGAAGGATGAGGAAGGGCTTAAGATCTCAACGGTTCAGATTTAATATATTATAAACTATTAAAAAATATTTTATAATATATTAAATCTGAACCGTTGAGATCTTGATCTGACGGCTGATAGAAAGAAAAGGAAAAGAAAAGGACGCAAGCCTGTTCCTTTTTATTGTGACTGACCTACTGCAACGTGATTTAAAATTGGATCCGATATAGCATCTGTGTGTTTGAATTAACTTTTGAGAATAATTTTTACGATTTATGAGATAAGTATGTGAGAAAAATTTTATCTCGACTTGCAGAAAATAGCTTTTAAAATCACGATTTGGATGTTTCCCAAACACTCACCTAGATTAAGATGGCACGGAGCCAGATGCCAAGTCTTGTTGGAAACAGCTCAAACGGAGGCCCGAAAATGGCTTGTGAATAGTAACTTTTACATTAGCTTGGAGGAAGAGTATTTAATGATATACTGATGGCATATTTATTTAATTTGATTAGATTAAAAAATTTAACTAAATTAGTTAATATGATATATATTTTCTAAGACACATTAATCATCTTCCTTAATTCTCTCTTTTTCTCTTCTGCTTGATTGTTATTGAATGAGCATCAATAGAGGTAAATTAGGAAAATATTAACAACTATGAAAACTATATCTTATATTTAGGATCAATTCCTTAAATATATTTTATATTAAGGACCGAAGGGAATGCTTTTTTATTTTTAAAGTTATGATGGAAATAGTGAGCAAATGCCATACCTGCTTTTTTACCAAATTTCAAAAATCATATCTATTTCATATGAAAACATTTTTTTTGGTTGATAGATGCCATTAAAAAGCTTATGCAGTCTATTTTTATATGGATAGTTTCATTTCAAAAATATTTATAGTTTGTGAGATATTGTAACAAGATTCATCAATGGTTAAAGCTAAAACATTTATTACCTGTGTTCATTATTTTGATCATAACTTTAATCATATGAATATTTTTTTAATGGGTCTTATTTCATTAGAAACTAGATTCAAAGTTATTTATAATGATAGGTCATTCATCCAATTTACATTTAAATCGAGAAAGTTATGTCCAGTGAAATTTAAGTTTTAATATGATAAGGAAGGGAGCAAGCAAATTTGAATTTGTTCATTTATCACAAATTTTTTTCAAGCATTGAACAAGGCAGCATTTTGCTTAATCTCTAAAATTGTCCACTTGTCATTCGATGATTTGGCTAAGAGAGAATTTAAATATGTTTCATCTACCTCAAAATCGAATTCTCACAAGTCCAATTTCACCATAATATTCAGTCCAAAAAAAAAAATCATCACAATATGACACTAGTATGTTATGTTAATGTTGTATAAATACAGATAGGCTCTCTCTCTCTCTCTCCTGTATTTTGCCCAGAATATCAGTAAATAAGTGTAAGTGGCTCAGTTGGGCCACGCCTTTGTGTCCAACAATATGCCTATACATACAAACTCACTTTAGTAATCTTGGTCCTTCCACAGAGCACAATGTTTCCCTTCAAACCCGCTTGTATCCATTTCATCAATTGCGACCAACCCCTCTTCAGCTTACTGGGGTGTCATGGTCACAAAGTATTTGGGCCAAGATGGGGGCCCAATGAGGAGCCCAATGCTAGAACCAGTGAAAAGGAGCAAGAGGCTGAGGCGGAAACGTAGAAACCAAGGAACGAAAAATCGGACCGGATGATAAACCGACCACAGTACATGTTCAAGGGTTAATGGGTCAATCAGGGTATAATCAGTAGTTGTCATATTAAATTATTATAATTTATTAGTGGCAATATATATTAATATATTTTAAAACTTCTATAGATAAAAATAAAAATTTTTAGAAAAAAAATATTTAAAATCTATTAGTATTAGTTATAATGCCTATGCTTATGCAATGATATCTCATTTTCTATAATTATGATATCTTTTTAAATAATTTTTTTCATTATCTTTTTCATTATTTTTAGATTTGTTCTTTCTTTATCTACTTTTCTCTTCATTTTGGTCTTCAACCTTCTATTTTCTCCTAAAAAACACAAAATAAAAATAAATAAAAAAGACTAAAATCGATCCAACCAGTTGAACCACCAGTCCAACCCGTCTGACGGTTTAATGATCAAACCAGACCAGACCACTGACTAGGCAGTCCGATCCGATTTTTTGTTCTCTAGTAGAAACTACGCCCGCTAGAAGAAGCAAAGGATTAATGATGATTGATGAGTCATTCGAAGGGGTGGATGGGAATCACAAAAACACTAGAAAGATGCTTCCAATATTTGAAGAATATCACACTTAATGTTGAAAATTTAAAAACCATCCAACTCAGCACTAATTTGTTTGTTATTATCATCATGTTCATTTACTTTAATTTTAAGTTTGAATTTTTTTATCATTATTGCAGTTGCATTCTAGAGCCTTCTGTTATCAAATTCTAGAGTTATAGTTGTAGGTATAAATAACGCTCAACATATCTCATTTTGGACACATTGAAATGATTAAATAAGAGTTTCTCCCTTATCTAATTTCTCTCTTCTCTCTAATTCCCCCCCGCCCCCTCCCTCTGCCCTTCCCGTCCTGCATCAGGGGGTGTTGGATGTTATGAACTTCCCTCGTCCTTTCCGTGATTCTCTTCCTCTTCTTCCTTTATTTGGCACTTTATCAATGAAACTGTGATTTCTTTTTCATTTTGTTATTCCCTTTTTCCTATAGCATTGTAATCGAGACTCTGTTATTTGAATACTACTCCCTTCGGCCTTTAAAATAATACTCGTTGATTTGTTTTTAAGAAATGAAGGAATCTAAATAAATTATATTAAATTATTTATATTTATTTTTTTCCTAAATTAATTTATCTAACTTATAAACTGATATATAATCTAATGATCCACAATATATACTACTCCCTCCCATCTTTGTTATATATAAGATATAGCTGACCTTTTTAGGGAAGCTAAATAAATTACTTAACCATAGTATATGTTATGTATTACTCCTTTCAGTTCTTAATATAAGATATATTTAGAGAGTTGATCTTGATCCTAAATATAAAATATAGTTTTCATATTTGTTAATTTTTTTCCTAATTTACCCATATAGTCTGTTTGGTTTGATTCCATAAGAGAGGATTACATGTAATCTTGATGCAACAGATCAATTTTAACGTTTGGTTGGGTTTATGTAATGTAAAGAGGGTTACCTTTTGTAATCCTGATTACATCATTACATTGCTAGGACTAATGAATATAAATGCAAACATATTTTAATCAAGTGAAAAAGACACTATTACCATTATAATTTTTTAATTTGACCAAAGTGGCCACCCATGTTAAATATTAAATAATTACCACCATTAAATATTTAAAAATTAATTAATAATATAAAAATTATAAAAATATTACCCATTAAAAATTAAAAAAAATTATATTTCACCATTAACAATATTAAAATATCCCATTAAATAATATTCTCACCACTAAATATTAAAAAATTACCATGAATCCAACCTGTAGATTGTATAATATTTCCACCATTAAATATAAAAAAATTATTATGAACCCAATGTGTGCACTACAAAAATTAAAAAAATCACCATGAATCCAACATGTACACTATACATATATGTGTAGATAAGGGTAATTTTGTTTCTTACTATATTATTCTCATATTCGATGAAATCCAATCAAATATTTTCATGCATATGCATCATCTTTCTATAATGACAAATCATACAAATTCATGTAATCATCATTATATTACATTTTATTACAATGCATTATATTCATTACATTACCTTTGATTTTGTGAACCAAACGAGCACTACCTATTGATAGTCCCTAAATAATAATCAAGAAGGAAAGAAAATGAGAGAATTAAAGAAGGTGGTTATGGTATTTTATAAAATATAAGTCATATTAACTAAGTTAACTAACTTCGTTAATCTAATTAAATTAAGTAAATATGTCTTATATTAAGGATTGAAGGGAGTATTGGATTATATATTAGTTTATAAGTCAAAAAAATTAATTTGGAAAAAAATGATAAATATAAATATTTTAAAATAATTTATCCAGCTTCCTCAATATCTTCAAAAAAAGATCAATTGGCTTTTATATTAAAGACGAGAGGTAGTATATCACATATTCATCAGAATTTTTGATAAACTCGTTACTTGGGGCTTGTGCTAGGAAACATAGAGGGCTCAACAACATCCTTGACGGCCTTGACGCTAAAGTTAATCACTTCATCCTAAACTGTTTTCACATCCTTAGTAAATGCCCAGTTTAAGAGTTTGGGTATATACTTTCTGTCATGACCCAAAACTTGAATCGTGATAGGTACGTAGGTTAAGCCAAATAATGCCGCTTAGTCTAGCAAGCCTTAAATAAAGTACACCGACTCTAGAATAACATTTGAGCAACAATAATAATACTCATTAAACTTCCATATTAAAATTACAATGAGAGAACAAATCCAACACAATTAACTTTGGAGATTCACATGTTATCCCATACACTATATAACACAACAACTCTAACACCATCATAGTAGTCATGACATCATGGAATCCCCCAACACTCACCAATTTGAATTACTCCATAAGTTTATGAAGCATGTCAACCACAATCTACCTCACTAGTTGCATTATCTGGAAAAAAAAAAATAGAGAGAGGAATGAGTCTACCACTAACTTAGTGAGAGTATAAATAATAAAGTGTGCGGAAGGGGAGCAACGTCGCACAGATTTTTTTGAAAACAATTTTCCTCAAAATAAATAAATGTAATAAAATTCAAATGTTGAATTGAAAACAATAATGTGGGTAAAGGTTCACTTAATCCTTGTCTCAATAAAAAATATATAATGATAATAAAATATTCAACCACAATATTTCATTCAACACAATCACACATGTCAATCCTGGTGGGAAATAATCGTCTCACCTATATACTATTACATATACTATATGCCATAATTCATATAACTTATGGTGAGGAATAACTGTCCCACCTATATTCTATTTAATACACCATATACTCATGGTAAGGAATAACCATCACACACAAATCATATACTATATGCATATAACCTTTGATACGGAATAACAGTCCCACATAAATTTATATACCTATATATCATATAAACTAAATATCAATATAAATCGTGGTGAGCAATAACCATCTCATCCATATATATCTCACACACACACACATTCCATAAATCACTATATATATCATATACCTCCTAAAAATATTGTTACTCCATAAAAAAAATAAATTAGTCAAATTTTCAAAACAAAGAAGGTTTGAAATCAAATTAATTAATCAAAAAGAAAGGTTAAAAAAAGGTAAATAAAAATAAATGATTGAAAACAAAATTATTTTTTAAAAAATAAATCAATTTAACATTTTGAAAACATAAATGAGGATTTGGAAATAACGTTAATAAACAAGACAAAAGTAAAAATATATGTCAACATAAATTTATTATAAAAAGTATAGGAAAGTGGAACATAAAAGTATGAATTAAAATATCCACACTAACAAATACCATCACGATAACTATGCCCAAGAAATTAGAAAGTTCTCAAACAAAAAGAATATGAAAGATGTATAGTATTTAGGA
Source organism: Inga leiocalycina (assembly GCA_963242795.1). Lineage (NCBI taxonomy): Eukaryota > Viridiplantae > Streptophyta > Magnoliopsida > Fabales > Fabaceae > Inga > Inga leiocalycina. The sequence continues at coordinate 21,020,811 of OY725329.1, read as the reverse complement.
GTAATAAAGTGATTAAGAATTGCATCTCAAGAAACTGGAATAAAAAAACAAGGAAAAGATATTTAAGTCTAAAAAGACAGCAAAGGTGAAACGAATGGTACCACCTTGCTATTCGTGCACTCACTTGATGGGTTGGTAATATAGATCCCTTTTTAACCATACTAGGTCTAAGATTGAATATTTGCTAAGGAGTCCTCACGAATATCACCTTATGCACGTCTGGATAGCATTGAAGAATTGATTAATGCAATGCCATATGTATGAGGGAATGAGGAGATCAACCTAGCATAGAACTAGAGGAAGAAATAAAGGACGGAATACAGGAAGAGCAAGAGAAGAAGCAGTGTATAAAGGAAGGAAGAAACTGTGAATTCACTTGCAAGACAGAGGCTTTTGGTGGCCGTGTGAATGAGGATGATTGAGGAGGAGTAATCTAGATTAGTTTTGGGGATTATGGAGATAGAGATTTGGTAGAAATTCAAATAATATATTATTGTGGTAGTAGTTTTTATTTTTTAATAATACCACTAGAATTAAAGGGGTTTCCTAAATTATTCCATAAGGTAATTTCTGCTTTGATCGGGTTTATTAATATTTACTAAATATCTTCTCATATTATTTTATTTCAATATTTAAATTTCAAAATATTTGTGATATTCATCATAATCAACTAAAAGATATTCTAAATAAATGTTAATTTATATCATTTTAAGAGTTGTTGGAATACTAGAAGGATTCTACTAGGTATAGGGTAGATATTTTAATAACTTTATAACATTATTTTTTTAAAAATTCAAATTGCAGTATGATTTAACTCTACTTTTAATTCTTTTTTTCCTCTATTTGGGTCATTACACTTTCATAGTTGTAGAGAAGACTTTGATTTCCTTCTCAACCAACTCAATTCATTTTTTTATGAGCTAAGATGCAAATTTGCATATGAAATTTTCACCAAAGAGCAATGTTGTTGACTTGTCTCAAAAGTTTTTCTTAGTTGAATGTGGTTTCAAAAGTTTCAAAATGTAATAAATATTGCTCCATCAAATTAAAAAATTAATATTGATAATTAAAAAATTAATGTTGACCGTTAACATTTTTAATGGTAAAGACAATATTACTCTATTTCAATACTTTTAGCGAAATCTTAAACCCAAAAAAAAACTTTCAAGCAACATTGTCAAGAGTGGATGTTATATCTTAACCATTTCTCTATTTCTAATGACAATGTCCTGGCCTCCATGGATGCTGTGATTCCTATTAAATGATCTACGTAAACAAACTATGAAAAATTAATCAATGCATACTGAAAGTAGTAGATCCCAGCAAAATTCCATGATAAATGGAAGAACTTTAACGTGATTAAGCTAGTTTTTAAAGTAATAAAAATTTAGTTATGAATTTCAAATTTACAATTGGGCAAATTGAGCACTAAAAATCTGATCTTATTGTATACCAATAATGTGTACATATAGATGAGAAAATGATAGGTCTAGCTAACCCTTGATGTTTTCTCTCTATAATATCTGATATATCAAACAAAAAAAGGATTTCAGATTTTAAAACAACAATCCCTAGAGTCATACTAACTAACTAGGATCCTGATTAAAGATAATCAAATGTTAATTATTATTAAGTAGGCCCATTTATTCTAAATCCAATTCTAACACTCCCCCTCAAGTTGGAGAATAGATATTGGACATTCCCAGCTTGCTTCTAAACTCGTTGAACTTGGGCTTCACAAGAAGCTTGGTCATCACATTTGCTATATGTTTCCCCGAAGGTATATAAGCTAAGTTTATCACCTTAGCTTCAATATTTTCTTTAATGCAGTGCCAATCAATTTCAACATGATTGGTACAATCATATTGTATTGGATTATTTGCTATTTTGAGAGCTTCCATGCTATTACACCACATCTTAATTGGTGTAGTTGGTCCTAATCCCAATTCTTTCAAAACACGCACTACTCGTATTCCTTCACAGATTCATAGTGTCAATGTTCTATATTCTGATTATGCGGAGCTTTTTGACACTACAGGTTTTTCTTGCTTTTCCAGGTCACTAGGTTTCCCAGAAAAATGTGCAATATATTGTAGTTGAGCGTCTATCATATCCTGTCTAGTCTACATTAGCATAGACTTCTACACCACTTTCTTCTTTACTTCTTGGTACTCGTTTATTTCCATCAGTATAGATTTCTACATTCAACTGTCTACCTTTTGAAAAGAAAAGACCCTTACCAGGTGTACTCTTCAGGTACCTAAGAATCCTATTTATAGCTTCCATATGTTCTTTCTGAGGATTGCTAGAAAATTGACTCACACCCCTACTGCATAGGATATATCTGGTTTACTGTGAGATAAATAGGTTAGCTTTCCCACTAATCTGATATCTCTTCCTATTCACTGACTTGCCATTTTGTTTAATCTCCAAATTACAATTAGATCCCATTGGAGTCTTTGTAGGTCTTGCACTGAGCATCCCAGTTTCCTTGAGAGGATCCAAAGTATACTTTCTTTGAGATACACTAATGCCTGTGGGTGATCTTGGAACTTCCAACCCAAGAAAATACCTTAAATTTCTAAGATATTTTACTTCAAATTATGCAGCAAGCTTATTTTTCAGCTTTGCAATCTCTTCTACATCGTTCCCTATCGCCACTATGTCATCCATATAGACAATTAAAATAGTAATCTTATTATTATAGCTTTTAACGAAAAAGGTACTATCAACTTGACACTGTTTATACCCAAAACTCTTCACAGTATGTGTAAATCTCTTAAACCAGGCCCTTGGAAATTGTTTCAACCCATACAATAACTTTAGTAGTTTACAAAGCTTATTGGAATTTTCTAGACTTTGTAACCCCAATGGCACTTCCATGTACACCTCCTCTTCGGCCAATCTTGATTAGCTACAAGAGAGAGTAAAATATTTATAGGATTGAATTTAGCCATATAAGCAAATGTTTCTTGATAATCAATACCATAGGTTTGCGTGAATCCTCGAGCAACCAAATGCACCTTATGTTTGTTAATACTACTATCCAAGTTATATTTCTTTGTAAAAACTCACTTACTTCCTGCAACTTGCTTCCCGTGTGATAGTTAAGTGATTTTCTAGGTTTTATTTTTGTCCAAAACTTTCAACTCTTTATCAATAACCAATTTCCAGTTCTGATCATTCATTGCCTCCTAAAATGTCTTTAGTATTTCTTCCTTTTCAACAATAGTCACAAATGCTCTAAACTGATATGACAATTTTTCATAGGAAACATACCTCCCAATAGGGATGTCGAGTGCATCTCCTTTTACCTTTTCTTAAAGCAATAGACTTTTGTAGATCCTCAGGAATAATCTCAGGTTGAGTTTCAGGACTTTGCTTCAGACTAGTAATGGAATCTTCTTTGTTTGCTACTTGTTCATCCTGAGTTCTTGCTGTTCTATCTCTATTTCCATCACATGAGGTTTGGGAGTAGAGCATGTGAGTTTGTAAAGATATGATCAAGTATGTTGGAGGTTTCTGGCTGAGTTTCAGAATTGTTGGTAGGAGTTTTCAGTGGCTGGAATATGATTTAAAGAACTATCTTCAGGTGTTGCTGCTGTTCGAAAAAGATGTTGAGGACTGTTTGGATTTACAACTGTTGGGAGAGTTGTCAATGGTTGGAATATGATTTGAAGAACTATCTTGAGGTGTTGTAGCTGCTGAAAAAAGATGTTAAGGACTGTTTGGATTTACAACTGTTGAGAGATGAAGCTGACGGTTATTTGGAGTAGGTTGGGGCTTAGAGAAACTGATACTAATTCTAGTGATGTTTCTAGATCATCTATCATAATTTGTGGATCATATCCTTGACCTTTTATAGGACAAATTAGTCATTTACTGCCACTTTTTGTTAGGATTGGCAAGCACAATGGAATAATTTAAAATTTTGCCAATCCCAATTGCAGATATATCAATGACGTTTAAATCAAGTTGAAAGAATCGTACCTTTCTTTTCGTGAGTTCTTAGTTTTTGATCTTCAGGAGCCAATACATCGATCAACTCCCTCTACCAGTATCCACCGAATACTACTCTAACATGGACTACGTGCTAGAGCCTCCAATGTCTACTAGGGTTTTCTTGTGGCTCTGAATCCTCATTCGTCCATGAGTTTTTTTGCACCATCAATTTTATAACCCATGTGGGCTATATTCGAATTTCAAAATTAATCTTGGTTAATTATAAAATTAATTAGCCCTTAATTATCTTGATGAGCTAATTAAATAAATTCGGTTTAATTAAGCTGTCCAACAGTTTTAATTTAACCTATTTATTTAATCTGAATAAAGAGCCAACAAATTTAATTTATCTTATCAAACTAAATTTAAAACTAATATAATAATATTATCATATATATATACATATATACAGACACACACACACATATGTATTTCGAAAATACATATATATAATTTTATTAATTTTATTTTGATGAATTTTATATTATATATATAAATATAAAATTCGTCTACCCTAGATTAAACATTGTCTCATGTTGGGCCATTATGTGCGACCCTGTAGGCTTATATGAAGTTGGTGATGAGCCAATAACTGTACTAACCCACAAGTTGCAAGCGGCTTCTAGCAAGACATTACGATTACCCATTTCATATAAGGATCGTTAACACGACGTAATCTGTCATACAACCATGTCACGTCTCTTTTGTCATAAGATATTTTGGTTAAGGATGAGGCATAGATAATGTCATCCTCCTGTTCCTGACCATTACTTTCCTTATTCCTGAGTAGTATGACATTAGAAATGGAAACTCCTTTTCATCGTAGTATGGTCATACATTTCTCAGACTCACTCATCGAGGGCCTCAGTAATATCTCTCTACTAATGTGAAGGACAAATTCCATCTTAACCATTCCTCTGCATAAAAAACCACCAAGCTCTATCGTAGCTTTATCATCACCCAGTCAAATTTGACTTTTGACTAGTTCAAAGCTTAGCAACTCTCATGTAGGAATCCATGATGACCTCAGGTCAAAGGGTATTATGACGTGGTTATACATGAGATAAGCTTATGACTTGATCCATGCAGCTTTCTCATAGCAAGTCGGTCCAGTAGCTTGTAATCTTACAAGTTCCTAAGACTTTAAATCGTATCCCATATCTTATCAAATTCATACTAGTCTTATTTCATCTCTGCTCCAGCATAGATGATCGATCAGGGACATTTAGGATAATCTTTACGATTTATCCAATGAACATGCGAAAAATATGATAACATAATGGAGAAAATTCATTAAATTAATAATGTCCAAAGTACAATGATTGGCTTCTAAGGCACAATTTCCAACATCCTTCCACTTATACTAGGTACAATTATCAATTTGCCTAATTCGCATTGTCCTAACATAACGCTCATGCTTTGCCTGGGTAAGCTGTTTAGTAAGATGATCAGTAATATTGTCTTCTCCTGCTACTTTGCATATCTTTATATCACCTCTATCATTGATTTTTCTAATGAGATGAAATCGCTTGAGTATATGTTGGTCCTTTGATGTGACCTAGGCTTCTTGGCTTGTGCAATAGCACCGCTATTGTCATAGAATAAATCTATTGGATTTGAGATGGTAGGCACCACCCCCAGTTCAATAATGAACTTTCTAATCCAAACAGCTTCCTTAGCTGCATCCGATGCTGCTATATATGTAATACCCCAAATTTTGAAACTCGAGGTTAGAGAATAAGCCTGAGAGAAGTGGACTGCTAAGCCCCATTTTAGCAAGATCCCAAATTGTGATTAAGGGTTAATGACTTCAAAAGTGGATGTGATTAGTGATACATAACCCTTTTGGAGAATATGATGTGATTTGGCACTCGAATGTGATTCATGTGTGTTGTGAGCAATGCCGAAACCCTGTATTTGAGTTCAATTGTGGATTAACATCTAAATTGACTTAGAATAGGGGGAAGAATTGAATGTGAATTGTGTTGACATGTTGAGATTGTTGTGAAAACATGTCAATGTGATGTGAATTTGATTGATTTGGTATTTCCAATGGATTCCTTGTGAAAATATATGTGGGAATGATGTTTGGTATGAAAATGGAACCAATAGAAGCAAAGATGCAAAATCTAAAATTCTGTCCAGTGAAACTCTATCCTGGGCAATCAATTTGTGTGAACATTTTGAATGACCAAATAGTGTCTAAAAATTCTAAAACTTTCCAGTCTTATAGTTCACATCTCAAGATTCAAATGGACATATAATTTGTGCCATTTAGTTTTGTGAACTTGGAGATATGACTGTCCAAAGTTTGGGATAGAAACTGAACTCTGTTTTGAGGTAGTGATGAGTTTTATGTAATTCTGGAATTATGTGGTGGTTTTTAGTAATGACCAATATTTTTCCTATGAAGAGGACTAAATATCTTTCATTTGGCTTTGGAATCACCTCATTTTGAGTTTTCTAGAATTAGTTATGATTTTTCAAAGTTTGGGCAAAAAATCTGCCAAAAAATCTGAAAATGGGAATTATGACATTACCAAAATAAAAGATGACATATCATGGAATTAAAATATTTCCCATCTTCTTCTTTCTCTCATTTCTGTCATGAGTTTCAGATGAAAGAGAGAGAGACGTTTGAGAGCTCTTAGAGAGAGAAAGAGGAGAAATCTCACAAGGTAAGCCGATTTCTCCGACGATCTAGCTCTTAACACGTATAACCTTACTCCTAAGCTTCTCTTTCATGTTCTTTAAGGTGTTGGAAGCTCAATTTTCATGGTTAAGAAGGGCTAGGGTTTCAGCCACTCTTGAGAAAAGCTAGTGGGAACTTGAGGTAACTTCCAAACTCTTGTGTATTGACTATTCTAGCTGCTGTGGACAATTTAATCGGTGAAATTTCGCCGGATTGTCATTGGTTTCAAAAATGGAAAATAGGTGTGTAGGGCTGTTATGCTGCCCAAATTGGTACTAAATGGTAGTTGTAACCTAATGGAATAGTCAATAAAGTGGTTAGGAGTGGAAAGGAATGCGTTTACGGAGCCAAAACCGAAAAACCCCAATTTTCCCTGGAATACTTGAGAATTTCGGCCAGCTTTAGAAATGGGTCTTAGAGTTGGATTTTCAATAATTTGATGATTCTATTGAGTTCAGGAGTGAAAATTAGGTGGGGTTACAATTGAGCACTTTTTCGGAAAAGGCTGAAAAAGCATAATTACGAAAACGCCCCTAAAACCCTTAAAGTGGGGCTGTCAAGGGTAATTTTGTAATTGACATTGAATTTGATAATTCTGAGTCCAGAAATGGATTCCTTGGGTGAAAATATGTTAGAATAGCCCATGTCAAAATTTCGGGAAAAGTACAGTCGGACCGGGTACGGTGGGGCCGGGCCGGGTTCCCGGGGGCATTTTAGTAAGTTTTCAATATAGCCTCATATAACCCTCAGAAACACTATGGAAGTGTCTAAATAGTACATTTGACATTGTAGGATCGAATATGAAGCCCCGAGCTGTTTGCACATAGATTGAGGCACACGTTTCGAGGCATAAAAGGGTTAAGGTAGGGAAATTATCTCTCCTGCATGCTCTGATAACTGTATTAATGTGTTGATGCATGTTATTGCTTTGCTTGATTATGTGAAACATGTATAAATGATTTGAAGCTATGTTTCAATATATGCTATGGCCATATGTGTATCGTTCGAAGCATTGAGCTTATAGATTTGTCATTGTATGTGTGCATGAGTTATGTGATGCAAGCATGTCATGCATTAAACACTTATCTTGCCTGCATATTGATAATGTTTCCCTACTGAAATTCTCTCGAATCTCACCCTCCCTTAACAACAATTTAGACAGGGTAAGTGGCTCATGGAGGGAGCGGCAGGACTCATTCAAGATGAGATTGTGTAATCCCCATTTGAAGAATTGTAATAGGCAATTATGCCCTGTATATCTTTAGCGAAGGTATGTACCCGAGATTGCCGGGATGATTATGTTGTGCACTCTGATATTTATATGAATGTGATTTATCTTCGCGTAGTAATTGTATTCGAAATGTGAATATGAGACCAAGTTTATAAATGATTTCGAAAGGTATTTTTGAAAATCCCATCATGTGATGGGTTAGTAAATGTTATTTGATTATTATTGGTCTCTATTTCATTTTAATCGTGTATTTCGGATATAATTACGGAGGGGGTTACAATATACTCAGCTTCTGTTGTAGAATTTACTGCAGTGCTCTGCTTGGAGCTCTTCTAGCTTACTACTTCACCATTCAGGAGGAATACATATCCAGATTGTGATTTAAGATCATCTTGGTCAGTTTGGAAAATTGCATCTGTATAACCAGTACACAAAGCTCATCATCCAATCCACTATATACCAAAAATAAGTCCTTAGTCCCTCTTAAGTACTTTAGGATATTCTTAACAGCAGTCCAATGACCCTCACCAAGATCTTGTTGATATTTGCTAGTCATACTTAAAGCAAATGAGACATCCGGTTGAGTACATAACATAGAATACATTATAGATCCAATGGCTGAGGCATATGGAACCTTGCTCATGCGATCTCATTGATCAGCTGTACTAGGACACAAATCCTTGCTAAAATGGATGCCATAAGACATGGGCATGTAACCCCTTTTTGAATCTTGCAAACTGAACCTATGCAATATCTTGTTTAAGTCTGTGCTCTGACTTAGGCTTATTAGTTTCTTGGATTTATCTCTATAGATCCTAATTCCTAGGATGTATGTGGCTTCACCTAAGTCTTTCATCGAGAAAGACTCTCCTAACCAAATCTTGACACTCTACTCATTAGGAATGTCATTCCTAATGAGTAGGATGTTATCTACATAAAGCACTAGAAATACAATTGTGCTTCCACTAACCTTCTTGTAAACACAAGTTTCATCAATGTTTTAAATGAATCGAAACTCTTTGATTACTTTATCAAAATGATGATTCCAGCTCTGGGATGCTTGCTTTAATCCATAAATGGATCTTTGAAACTTTCAAACTTTACTAGATTCCTCTAAATGCACAAAGCCTTTAAATTGTGTCATATACACATCCTCAAGCAGCTTTCCATTAAGGAAGGCTATTTTGACATCCATATGTCATATTTCATAGTCATAATATGCTGTAATGACAAGAAGAATTCTGATTGATTTGGCCATTACAACTGGGGAAAAGGTTTCATCATAGTCTATACCATAAGTTGAAGTAAATCCTTTTGCAGCCAGTCATGCCTTGAAGACATTTATATTGCCATCCTTATCAGTTTTCTCCTTGAAAACCCATTTGCACCTGATGGTGTTTACACCTTTAGGTGGATCGACTAAGGTCCATACCTAATTGTCGTACATGATTGTATTTTAGACTTCATGGCATTTAGCCATTTCAAGGAGTTTAGTCCCACTATGGCTTCTCGATAGGTGGTTGGCTCATTTTGCTCAATGAGCAATACATCACGGCTTTTAGTAATCAGAAATCCATATCTCTGAGGCTGATGTGATGTTCTATCAGATCTTTATGGACTTTGTGTTACTTGAGGAGGCCCGGCAACTTGTTGTAAGATTTCTCTGTTTTCCATCTATAGTTCTGTACTATCTTGTGACTCTCAAACTTCTTTGAAATGTACCTTACTCCCACTGGTTCTTTTAGAGATAAACTTTCTTCCTAGAAACTTACCATTTCGAATAATAAACACTTTGTTATTGGTGGGATTGTATACATAGTATCCTTTCATTCCTTAGGATACCCCACGAAAAGGTACTTTGAGGATCTGGTCGCTAATTATCTTAAGCTTGTTGTTTAACATATACCTCATATCCCCAGATCTTGAGAAAAGATAAACTTGGTTTCTTTCCAGTCCATATCTCATATGGTATCTTTTCAATTGCCTTAGATGGAACACGATTTAGTATGAACGGAGCTGTTTCCAGGGAATGTCCCCAAAAGGACGGTGGAAGATCTGTTTGACTCATCATAGATTGAACCATATCTAATAGTGTTTGATTCCTCTATTCAAAAATGGCATTCCATTATGGTGTTCCTGGAGGAGTCAATTGTGCGATTATCCCACAACTTATAAGATGGTCAATGAACTCTTGGCTCAAATATTCACAACCTCGATTAGATCGAAGTGCTTTAATTGTTTTGCCAAGTTGATTTTGTACTTCGTTTAGAATATTTTGAACATTTCAAAAGATTCAGATTTATGTTTCATTAGATAGATATAGCCATATCTACTAAAATCATATATAAATGTAATGAAGTACATATAACCTCCCTGGCAGCTATATTTAATGGTCCACATACATCTGTATATATGAGGCCCAATAAATCGGTGGCCCTCTCCCTATACCCAGTAAAAGGTGCCTTTGTCATCTTTCCTAATAAGCAAGATTCACATGTATCATATGATTCAAAATCAAATGAGTTAAGAAATCCATCTTGATGGAGTTTAGAAATGTGTTTCTCATTTATATGACCTAGACGATAATGCCATAGGTAGGTCAGATTCAAATCATTTGATTTTATCCTTTTAATAGTTACGTTATAGATATTCTTATTATTAGGATGTTTCAAACTTAATATATAATGACCAACATGTAAATCACCATCAGAATAGAAAATATCATTATGATAAATAGAATATTTACCATTCCCAGTAATGAAAGTATAACCTTCCTTATTAGTATAACCTTCCTCATTATTAGGATGTTCCAAACTTAATATATAATTACCAACATGTAAATCACCATCAGAATAGAAAATATCATTATGATAAATAGAATATTTACCATTCCCATTAATGGAAGTATAACCTTCCTTATCCAAATAAGAAAGAGAAATAATGTTACTATTCAAAGCAGGAACATAATAGCAATTATTCAAAATTAACAAAAGCCTACAGGGTAGAACTAATTCATAAGTGCCTACAGCTAAAGCAGCAACTCTTACTCTATTTCCAACTCGTAGGTCCACCTCGCCCTTCTTCAGCTTTCTATTGTCCTTTAGACCCTGCACATGTGTACAAATGTGAGAATCACATGCAGTATATAATACCCATGTAGAGGAGGTAAAAAAATGAATGTCTATAACATAAATACCTGAAGTAATAGCCCTGCTATCCTTCTTGTTCTTTTTCAGATCTTCAAGGAAGAGTCTGCAATTCCTCTTCCAATGACCGGGTTCATTGCAGAAGTAGCAGACTCCTTCCTTTAGAGGCTTTGCCTTCTTGGATACAGGCTTCGTTTCAACTTGTTTGACTCTTTAGCCTTACCACCTAAGCCATTACCCTTCCATTTGCCCTTCCTTTTCTTTTTCATACCCTTTCCTTTCTAAACCATCAAAACAGTACTGAGCTTTTTCTTAATGCTCTGCTCAACAGTTTTGAGCATCCCATGCAGCTCAGAAATTGATTTCTCTATGTTGTTCATGTTGTAGTTCATAAGGAACTAGTCATAACTCTCTAGGAGTGAGTTCAGGATCAAATCTGTAGCTAACTCTTAGCTCATGGGAAATCTAAGCCTCTCAAGGTAATCAATGTAGCATTTCATCTTTAACATATGAGCACTAACTGATGCACCTTCAGCCATCTTGCAGATTATAAGGCCTTTATGGTCTTATACCTTTCTTGCCTTGCCTGTTGCTGGAACATTTCTTTCAGAATGATAATCATCTCATGAGCCTCCATAAGTTCCAGATCTCTTTGGAGCTCTGGAATCATGGTGACAAGCATCAGGCAATCTACATCCACAGAGTCATTCTTATGCTTCGTGTAAGCATCTCTTTGAGCTCTTGGAGCATTGGCTGTAGGCTCATTAAGAATTGATTAATCCAAGACATAAGCCTTTCTTTCCTACTTAAGAACAATTCTCAAGTTCCTGAATCAGTCAAGAAAGTTTGTCCTATTAAGTTTATCCTTCTCAAGGACTGATGGCAATGATAGTGTAGCGGTATTACTAGTCGACATGATTCTACAATAAAATATGCAAAGTTTAGTTAGTAATCTCTCACTAAATTAACAACCCTCAATATAATAATTAGTGGCTAAAATCCATATTTCGCCTAAATTTAAATCCGCTTTGGCAAGACGCTTAAATTCAAGTTATTTGGTAGGTAACCTATTTACCAATTACATCACATGTAACTCTTAGATCTTTATGGGATTCAATCATCATATGATCCGGCATGTTTAATCCTATCTAATGCCTTGAGATCCACAATTGTTTTGTTAATCTCAATTAAGTCAAAACAATAATGAATATTATGAGTAACACCATTACTCACGCTTGTCTCATCAAGATAACTCAAATGCATCCACTTTGGTGGTTTCTAAAATTGAGTGATTTAGGTTTTGACAAGTATTCATTAATTGACAGCATTATAACTTAAGATTTGATTGGAGGGCTCAATAAATTAGTTTTTGTTTATATGAATGCAATCGTGGTCATATCTCATACATATAAACACAAAAGTATACATGCAATGATCTAATCAAAAGCATAATTAAATGTGACACAACATGGCTTACCTAACCTAAAATCCTCCCAAGCCAATGAGAGGACTTCTCTAAATAAGAAAATAAATACATTGAGAGAAACCTCGTTTAAACATACAAGGGGAGTGAGATAAGAAGATAATGTACATTGAGAGTATTTAGAGGAAGGCATGGCACGCAGGCCATATTTAAATATTATAACCCTTTGTAAAAACTAAAGCCATGGTCACCATACCCAAACAAGTATTAAGAATAAACCACAACAAGTAAGAGTTCATACAATATGAAAAGCAATAAATGTCGTGATTAGGTTATATCACGCTACGAACAGTTAGTCATGGTGGTCCAGTTTTAAAATATTTATTTCAATCCAGTTCAAAAGGATTTCGGCCCAGTTTCAAAAATGACTCAGAATACTTCTGGTCTGAATCATCTTCCCCACACTTTTGGATCCCTAAAACCTAATTAGAGATCCAAACTAGACCCAGTTGTTCTTGCAAATAGTCGCGAGCTTCAACCAATTTGAAACCAACAACGATAAATTCCAATTTTGGATCTAGTCTAAAACAGAAATTGCGACACCAGCGGCAAAATTGAAACGTAAACATATCACATATAATCAAAACAATTCCACCAAATCACATAAACATACAGCACTATTTGAAAATGAACAATTGACGTAGAACATATTCCTTTGAAAACAAAAATCAAAAGACTGATTTCAAAATCAAATCTTTCAAAACAATTCCTTTTCGTACTAACTAGATTAGATACATATTCGGACTTTTTCTTATAAACACACATATATATTCCATATATATAACATGTATAAGAACATAAACTCAATTTAAACGCACAATTGATCTGTCTCTGATGCCACTGTTAGGATTGGTAAGTACAGCGGAATAATTTTAAAAATTTTGCCAATCCCAATTTAGGATCTATCAATGGCGTTTAAACCAAGTTAGAAAGAATCATACCTTTCTTTCGTGTGTTCTTGGTTTTCGATCTTCAGGAGCCAATGTAATGCCCCAAATTTGGATTAAGGGCTAATGATAATTATTGTGAGTGATTTTATAAATTAAAATGGATTTTAGATCCAAATTATTATTAGGAATGCCCAACGCCCTGTTATGTGATGAAATAATTATTTGGGCTAAATATGAGGAAAATGACGCATGGAAGAAGAAAAGGAAATTTAAATATGTGTTATGTGGCAATTCAAGTGAATGTGCCATAATCAGGGGAAAAATTGAAAGAATGGAAAATTATCGGCCAGTTAGTCAGTGATTAATGAAGAAATTAATTACTAACTAAAAGAAATGTGATGTGTGACTAAATGACTAATGGACTAGTTAGTGTAACCATGGGGTTACTTATTTGGTGAGAAATAAGGAGATTATGACATATGGCACCATTGGATGAAGAGTGGTTGATGGGAAAAGTCAAGTACTCATTTTTACCATATTATACTCTTCCCTCTCCCTCTCTCTATTTCATTTAGGCATGAGAAAAAGGGGAAAAATCAGACCTCATCCTCCATCTTCATCTTCATCACTCATTTCTCTCTCTTCTCTCTCAAAGTTTCGGCTGCTATTGTTGGAAGGAAAGAGAAAATGAAAACTCAAATTTTAGTTGAGATCTTGACCTTGTATGCCAAATCTCCTTCTTTAAAGTTGTTCCTCTTGTTAAGAGCTTTCATCCTATGGTTTTAGATTCTCAAGAGGAGGTGTTTTTGTGTTTGAGAAAAGTTGGAGATTGAAGAATCAAGAAACAAGTTTGAGAAAGTGAAAGAGGTAAGTGTTAGCTCCCTTTTGATATATATATATATATATATATATTGTGGTTGTTGGTTGAGCATTAATTTTTATGGAATTTTCTGCCCTATTTTTGAAAATTAGGGTCTTAGTGAGTTTGTCATGTTGTGATCATGAAAATGGTATATTGTGATGTCTTTTGGACAAATGGATTGGTTTAAATCATTGAAGGTTGAGTTTGGCAATTTGTGTTTGGTTTTGTGTATTGGTCAAAACAGGACATGTTGATAGGTTATGAAATTGGTTGATTTGATGTTTCCAATGGATTCCTTATAAAAATTTATGTGGAAATAGGTTTGATTGTTGATTTTAGAGCCATTGGACATTTAAGTAGAAAATTGGAATGCTGTCAAATGTGAACTCTGTTCTGGTCAGTCAATTTGCATGAAAGTTTTGAATGACCAAAGGGTGTCTAAAAATTATGAAACTTTTCAGTCTTAAATTTCACATCCCAAGATTCAAAATAGACATATAATTTGTGTCATTTCATTTTGTGAACTAGGAGATATGATTGTCCAAAGTTTGGGATGGAAACTGGACTTTGTTTTGGAGCAATGTTGAGTTTTGGGCAATTCTTTATTTTTGTGGTGATTTCTGGTAATGGTCCATATTTTTCCTATGAAGAGGACTTAAATATCTTTCATTTGACTTTGGAATCAACTCATTTCGATTTTTCTAGAATTAGTTATGATTTTTAGAAGTTCAGTCAAAATGTAGGATTTTTCTTGGCCGTAGCCAGCGGATTATGGGCTGTGGCCCAAATGTTTTGGACCTATTTTTGGCCACGGCCAGGGATTTTTGGGCCATGGCCAATCCCTAAAAATCAGTATTATGCACTTCTGAAAAATGATTTTCAACCTAGTGTTTCCCAACCCTTTAGGCCTTTTATTAGAGACATTTGTAGCTTCTTAAGGGTCATTATTGATAACCAAATCTAAGTGTTGAGAAGTCAATTGAGTATTGGAATAGAGAATAACACTTCATCCTTAATTATGACTTTAGGATTTGATATTTGCCTGGAGCGTAGAAGGCCTATGCCTGCTCAAGAACGGAAAGACCAAGGTAGTAACACTTTATCCTATATCATATGTAATGCATTGCTTGTTTGTATTAATCATTGAATACAATGACAGGACATGGCGTAAGCTCGGCCTTGAATATAGTGAGGGGACGTGGCGAGAGCCCAGCCGCGTATACAGTTGAGGGGACGTGGTAAGAGCCCGGCCTTGAATATAGTTGAGGGGACGTGGCAGTATGCCCAGCCTTGAATATTGTAATGCTGCATTGTGATATATGCTTACTTGCTTTGTTTATTATGCATCATATACGTAAATTGTTGCTACTGGGATTCTTTTGAATCTCACTCTTTCCAAATAACATTTTTAGACAAGGTGAGTGGATCAAGAGGCAAGCAAGTAGATAAGGGTGATAGGACTGCCGGTGGTAGTCTCAGCTACTATCTTTTTGGTTTTTGATTGGTTATCATTTTGGACAATGTGTATATTGAATTGACCACAGGATTGTAGTTTTTGTGTAATCCTCAGTTTGGGAATTGAGATGGGCAATGATGCCCTGCACAAACTTTTGGAATAATGTTATTATCCCGGGTGAATGTCGGGAATTTAGATTATACTCTGATATTGTATTTGTGACAAATCGAACAGGCCAATTGTTTTTACTTTGAAATAAATAGAGATCTTGTTGTACAGGTTTTGTAAAAAAATTTTAATTACCCTCGATCTCTGATTCAATTATAAAAGGTGTTTATACACCTAATCTCGACCTTGATTATGATGAGGGTTACAGCCAGCATGTCGATCAACTCCCTCTACCGGTATCCATCGAATGCTACTCTAACACGGACTACGTGCTAGCACCTTCAATGTCTGCTAAGGTTTTCTCGCGGCTCTTAATTCTCATCCGTCCATGAGTTTTTCTGCACTGGTAATTTTATAACCCATGTGGGCTATATTCAAATTTCAAAATTAATCTTGATTAATTTTGAAATTAGTTAACCCTTAATTATCTTGATGAGCTAATTAAATAAATTCGGTTTAATTAAATTCGTTCAACAGTTTTAATTTAACCTATTTATTTAATATGAATAAAGAGCCAACAGATTTAATTTGTCTTCATAAATTAAATCTGAGATACTATATCTCTATCATGTTAATTATTAAATTTAATTTATCTTAATAAAATTAAATTTAAAACTAATATAATAATATTATCATATATATATATATATAAATATGTATTTCAAAAACACACACACACACACACACACATAATATTATTAATTTTATTTTCACGAATTTTATATTATATATATAAATATAAAATTTGTCCACTCTAGATTAAACATTGTCTCATGTTGAGTGTAACACCTCAGATTTTATATTTACTAAATATATTGTAATTATTCGAGAAATTCAATAAAATGGTGAATATTGATGAGAAAATGAGCAAATTGACTCAATAAAGGAAATTAGATTTCAAAGGTAATAGCAAAATCGAAACTTTGTCAATTTAACACAAGATTAATTTTTTTTCAATTAATTGAAGTTAATTTCAATTAATTAAGGAAAATAAAGGAGGATATATGCATTGAATATTCTTGATAGAATAAATCAAGAGTTGTGAAATTGGGAGGACATATGCATAATTCATTTAATTGAATTATGGAAATATTGAAACAATTCCTATTTCCCTTTTTTCTTGCAATTTTCACCTAGCACAAGAAAAATAGAGGGAAAAATGATTAATGAGATTAAATATGCCAAGTCTCATTATCCTATGGAGAGGGGATTAGTTTATAATTGATTAAGATGAGCACATGTCAAATTATGTTAAAATAAGGTTACTTTTGCAAAGGAATAATGAATGTGGTACAACAATTGAGTGCATGGTTGGATTTGTTGAAAGAAGCTATTTGGTTAGTGGAGACATAAGGAGGGGACGGTTTTGAACTAACTAAAAGAGGGGAAAGATTAGTTCAAGGCTAATTGAAGCCTTATGACATCATCAATTGGAAAGAGATGAAGCTGATGCCAAGTGTCACCATGTGATGCAATCTTGGAAATCAAGTGATTAAAGGAAAGGAGAGATCTTTTAAAATACTCTTCCTTCCTCTTCCTCTTCATATTTTCGGCCAAGCTAGAGAAAGAAGAGAGAGAGAGAGAGAGCTTTGAAGAAGTCTTGAGATCTAGAGAGAATGAAGTAGAAGAAGCTTAAGGTAAATGGTGTTTTCTTAAGCATTTTCTTGTAGCATTCCATAAAAACCTTCTCTAAACCCTTCTTCTCTATGGAATCATGGTTTAGAAAACACACCTTGAGCTCAAGGAGAGAGAGAGGAGGATGCCTAGAGAGAGAGAACTCAAGAGGTAAACTTACAAACCTTAGATCTATTCTTGTATGATGTTGTTGTTGAGGTTTGTGGTTGGATTTGATGATTTTGATTAAGTTGTAAATTTGGAAAGTCCTAATCCTAAGGGGTTATGCTGCTTAAATTTCTTTGAATCATGGTTAGTATGTGTTTAAATGACTCAATAAAGGATTAGAAGTGAAAATGTACAAGCTTTGGAAGCTAAAACACAAAACTCCAAATTTTTCCCTTTTCTTGACCTATGTTTCAGCCAAGAGTATATTTAGGGGAAGGGGTTGGATTTCCATGGAATTGATGGTTCCATTGGATTCAAGAGGCAAAAATAGGTGGGGTTACAGTTGATCACTTTTTCGGAAAAGCCCGAAAAAACATAATTATGAAAACGCCCCTAAAACCCTAAAATGAGGTTGTCAAGGGCAATTTCATTATTTGACATTGAATTTGGTAATTTCGAGCCTGAAAATGGATTTCTTGAGTGAAAATATATTAGAATAGCCCTAGTCAAAATTTTGGGAAAACATACCATCATGTCGGGTACGGCGGGATCGAGCCAGGGTCCCGGGGGCATTTTGATAAATTTTCACCATAGACTAATATAACCATAAGAAATACTATGGAAGTGTCTAAAATGATTCTTGGATAAGTTATTACCTATTTCTTGTACATTTAATATTTTAGGACTGAGTCGAAAGCCGGAAGCGACACATTTTACAAGGCATATTAAAAAAGGGTTGACAAAACTTTGAGGTAGAGACATTATCCTTCATACATCATACCATAGTTATATGATTGTGTGGATTCTATTGTTTGTAAATGTACTTTATTAATCAACATGTTTTACCTAGAGAGGGGCAATTAGTGCCGGGGCACTTACACTGGGAGTTGGTGAGAATCTAACAGGTGCAGATTAGTAGGGTTGGGCCCTACTTATGTATACATGCATATGATGTGTTTATATTATTTATTAATTGGTGCATACATGGCACATATGATATTTACTTTTCGCATTTTCTATGAATGATAGCATGTTTCTACTGGGATTCCTTAGAATCTCACCCCTTTTTCTAAACAAACATCTCAACAGATGCCAATGGATCAAAAGGCAAAGGCGTATAAGCTGGAAAGTGATTGGCACGTGTCTCGAGGCAAGGTTAAAGTCGGTGGTTATAATTAGTTTATGCTAAGATATTTTGGAGAATCTTGTATATATTGAAGTTTTCGCTGTATTCTGTATTTTGTCTATGAAAGACTTTGGGATTGTAAACGAATACTGTTATCAATATATATACTTTTCTATATGCTAATGGAATTCCGTCTTTATTACTCTTTGATTATCGAAATGGAAATGGGTGTTGACATTGGGCCATTCTTGTGTGCAACCCTGTAGGCCCATATGAAGTTGGCAATGGGCCAATAACTGTACTAACCCATAAGTCGTAAGCGGCTTCTAGCAAGACATTACGATTACCTAATTCATATGAAGATCATTAACACAACGCAACCTGTTATACAACCATATCACGTCCCTTTTGTCATGTAACCCCCTTCACGATTAAGGCCGAGATTAGTTCGTAAAAACGTAATTAATGTGGAATTAGAGACCGTAATAGATTTTAGGACTTAAACAAAGTCAATCTTCCCAAATCAGGGTTCACAAAATTTTTTACAAAACCTGTTAGATAATGGTCTCACGTTCACATTTCAATACAAAATGGCCTCTACCGGTTGGTTTCATTCATACATATCAAAGTACAGCATAAATTCCCGACACACTCTGGTTCCATTCATTAATAAAAAGGGATTTACATAAGGCACAAAGCCTACAATTCATACCCTTTTTCTTGGGGATTACACAAAATCTACCATAGACAAACGTTTCTACCAAAAATATCCAAAAGGTATACAATGATAACCATTAACCCAAAATATACTCCTAAACTGGAGTTCTAACTGCTCTTCGTCGCCCGTTTGCCTTTCGATCCTTCAGCCCTGTCTAAAATGTGGTTTTTGGGAGAATGAGATTCTAAAGAATCCCCGTAGTAACAAATCAATCATATAATGTACAATAATAATGCATGTAAGCAAATCATTAACCACAACGGCAGTTACAACGGCAATGGTTAGTATGACACATGTCATCCCTTACGATTGCTCATGCTGAATTGCTCACTTTGCATTGCGTCACAACAATCCACACAATACATTTCACCACAGCTAGGATTCATATAATGCATTTCATATACAAGCCATACAGGCAAGATACACACAGCCCACGGCTGAATTCACAAACGCCGCCCCACGGGTCGAATTCACAATATCCATGTCGATTACGACGGCAGTTCAACAGTCGACCTAGAGATGACCACCGTCAATCCCTACACGGCTCACGCTGACCTGCTCACGCCGTAATGGACCATGGCACACATTTCACAAATTCAACGATAAGTTATGCATGCCAAAACATCATACATAATATGAGAGAAGAGTCACTACCTGGTTCGTTCCGTGCGTGCTTTGTCGCAAGTCTCTCCCGAGGAGGGCAAATATCGTATCCTATAATTGTAATTAGGGACGAAGAGTTATTCTCTATTCCAGCACTCAATTGACTTCGAAATACTTAGATTTGGTTATCATTTATGTCCTTTAAGTAGTTAAAATTGGCTCTAATAAAAGCCCTAAAGGATTGGGAAACATCGGGTTGGAAACCACTTTTCAAAATCACAAGGTGCTGAAAATAGGGGCTGGCTGCAGCCAAAAAAACCTCTAGCTGCGGCCAGAAATAGCACAGAAAGTTTCTGGCTGCAGCCAGAACGTTCACAGAAGCTTTTGCGCTGCAGCCAGGGCAACTTCGAAAATTCATAACTAATTCTAGAAAAATCAAAATAAGGTGATACCAAAGCCAAATAAAAGGTATTTAAGTCCTCTTTCAAGGAAAAATATGGCTCATCACTGAAAATCACCACAAAAATACAGATTTCAAGAAAAGTCCACACTATTCCAGAATTGTTCCCAGATTTAACATCAAACTTTGGACAGTCATAACTCCTAGCCCAAAAATCGAAATGACACAAAACATATGTCCATTTTGAAGCTTGAGATGTGAACTTTAAGACTGGAAATTTTCACAATTTTCCAACACTATTTGCTATTTTAAAACGTCCATGTAAGATCACTGCCAAAACAGAGTTTCTTACAACCAAAACTTGCCACTTTTAACACTAAGTTCCCAATGGTTCAAAATTCATATTCAACACTTCTCCCACACAAAATCACTCAAGGAACACAATGGTGACTTCAAAATGACCAAAATCACAACCCAATTACATGCCCTGTTTTTGCCCAATGCACAAAACCAACATAAAGTTCCCAAACTTCATCTTTAAGCTTCAATTCAATACCATTCATTCAAAACACTTAATAAGGCACTAATTCCATGACAACAACAATTCAAACACCACAAGACCCTAATTTTCGAAATTTCAAGCCAAATTTCCAGAATTTCCAAGCTAAATTATTTGGCACAAAACTTATATAGAAAGGTTTCTTAAACTCACCTTAACAACTTTCTCAAAGTAACTTCTTGATTCTCCAACCTCCACAATTTCTTGAAGTCTCGAACCAACACCAAATGGCAAACTATAACCATAGAAATGTAGCTCTTAACTCAAGGATCAACTTTAATGAAGGGAGTTTGAGCATTTGAGATCATTTTCCCTTACCTTTTTAGACTTTTCTTCCTTCCCTTTCACCTTCCATGGCTGACGAGAGAGAGAGAGAGCAAGAATGAGAGAGATGAGAGGGAAGAGTGA
Source organism: Inga leiocalycina (assembly GCA_963242795.1). Taxonomy (NCBI): domain Eukaryota; kingdom Viridiplantae; phylum Streptophyta; class Magnoliopsida; order Fabales; family Fabaceae; genus Inga; species Inga leiocalycina. Next base: position 20,999,285 of record OY725329.1, on the reverse strand, counting down.
TGAAGAAGGGAAATAATCACACTCCCTTCCCATTTCAGATTTTTCCAACGCAAAAGAGGGGAAGAGAGGAGAGAGAAATGCTAAAAAACCCTTTGACTTTTCTCTCTCACACACACACACAAGCCAACTTGCCACATGTCTGAATTTGGTTTGTTCTCATAAAGTAATCATTCAATTAATCACTTTAATCCCTCCATTAGCCATTCTAATTACACATCTCATTCCTCTCCTAGTTAGTAATTAATTTCTCCCTTAATTACCAACTCATGGCCAATAATTCCATTCTTTCAATTTTTCAATAATTATGACGTATTAATTAAAATAGCCATAAAACACATAATAATTCCCTTTTAAATTCATAAATATCCACACTAATCATGATTAGCCCTTAGTCAAAAATTGGGATATTACATGTCACATGATATTTCGGTCAAGGATGAGGCATGGATAATGTCATCCTCCTATTCCTGACCATTACTTTCTCGATTCCCGAGTAGTCTGATAATATAAATGGAAACTCCTTTCCATCGTAGTATGACCATACATTTCTCAGACTCACTCATTGAGGGGTCCAGTAATATCTCTCTACTAATGTGAGGGACAAATTCTATATTGACCATTCATATTTCTCTGTATGAAAAACCATCAAGCTCGATCGTAGCCTTTATCATCACCCGGTCAAAGGTGCTTTTGACTAGTTCAAAGCTTAGCAACTCTCATGTATAAATCCATGATGACCTCAGGTCGAAGGGCATTGTGACGTGGTTATACATTATATAAGTTTATGACTTGATCCATGCAGCTTTCTCAAAAAGGGTTGGTCCAGCACCTTGTATTCTTACAAATGCCTAAGACTTTGATTTGTATCTCCATATCTTATCAAATTCATACTGCTCTTATTTCATCTTTACTCCCACATAGATGACCGACCAGGGACATTTAGGACAATCGTTACGATTTATCCAAAGATACAGTCATCACAGTGAACATGCGAATAATATAATGACATAATGGAGAAAATTCATTAAATTAATAATGTTCAAAGTACAATGATTAGCCCTTAGAGCAAAATTTCCAACACTTTCCCCTAGTAATGTGTGCATATAAATGAAAAGAGGATATGTATAGCTAACCCTAGATATTTTCTCTTTATAATGTCGGAGATATCAACAGAAAAAGCATTTCAAATTTTAAAACAATGATCCTTAGAATCATGCTAACCAACCAGGATCTTAATTAAAGATAATCAAATATTAATTATTATTAATTAGCCACATTTATTCTAAGCCCAATTCTAACAACAATAATATAATGAAATATAAAATTAAGAATAAATACATCTCAAGAAACAAATTTTATTATTTTATAGCAGTTATTATCATCACCATCTTTATTTATTTTCAAAAACTCCATGTAATATCAAAATATTTGAAAACCTTGTGAAAAGGAATAACTAATTTATAAGAACTTATTTTTAATAAGGTCATGTTATTTTTTCTTTTTTATCACATCCCTATCGTGTTTTTTTTTTTCTATTTTAGTATATTTTTGTAGCTATTTTTATTTTTTATCATATCATTGTAGATTTACTTAATTTTTAATGAAGTCCATACAGTTGACTAATAAAGAAACAAAATAAAAAATATATATATGAAGTTATTAAAAATTAGTGAAATTATAAGAAGCTGATAAAGAAAAACTCATTATAAAAAAACTAAAGGACCCTCATTAATAATAGGCAAGGGCATGATAAAAAAATACTCTCTCGGGCTCTTGGCTTCTTAATTTATGGCTTAATTATGAAGTTGATCTTGATTTTAAATATAAGGTATGTTTATCATATTTATCAATATTTTTTTAATTTATTCGTATTGATACTCTTTTAATAATAATAAACTAAAAAAGAGATTTAGGGAATTAAAAATGATAATTGAGATGTTTTAGGAAAACACATGGTATATTCATTAATTTAATTAATTTTTTTAACCTAATTAAATTCCATAAATATGTTTTATTTTAACTACGTGAGGAAGGGCCGAAGGGGTGTTATTGAATCTAATTATAGAATAGGGAAAATTACGAGCACTTGAATAAAAATGTAAGAAAAAGATCAAAATAATGTGTAAAAATGTGTGCGCTAAGCCTGGCAGATATTTTATAGGCAGTTGTCGAGGTGTCCACATATAGCCCATCCAAACATGCCTCCGAGCTCCACCACCACGAGAAGCCCATCCTCAAACCTTTGTCTTCTCCTTTCTCCACCTCACTTCACTTTCTCACCAAACCAGACTCAAACAATAATCTACAAATACTTCAATCATTTCCAGCATTTCTTGTGATATAATTTCGTTTATTAGTTTCCGAAATAAAATCAGCGTTTCTCGTTCATTTCCGGCAATGGCCTGTGCATTACAAGCAACCTTGGCAGCCAACAGCTGCGCGTTTTCTTCTCGCAGATTCTTCGTGAAATATCAGAGAGCCAATAAGCGAAGTAATGGATTGTTCACAGTGAGAGCTTCCTCTGAGGATGATGACTGCAATGAGGAAGAATGCGCCCCCGAAAAGGAAGTGAGTTCAAAATTTTCTTTTATTCTTTGACTTTTGTTCCTATTCAGATGAATGAATTGGTGATCTTACCCTTTTATTAAGTTTTTGGGGTTTTCTGGTTTTTGTTTTTTCTCATGCGTGTAGGGATTTTGTTAGAACACACTCATTGGATATATTAATTGAGGATAATCTAAAATAAAAATGCCTGTAAACCTGCGATGAAAATTTGAAGTGTAATTAACCTTGGTTACCTTTTCTCTGGGCTAGTATTGGGTACCAGATACAATACTTGTTGGGATTTATCTCCAGAGAGAATGCATTTAGGATTATCATATTTACTTATTGTCATATTCGATAATTTTTTGGTAGATATAGTCGTTGATTTAATTATGGGTAAAATGCTTGTTCACGTCTAATGAAGCTTTGAAATTTGCTTAACCTATTTTTGGACGAATCCACATTTCCTGCTCATCCAAGAGATGCCCCCAATTTTGGGATTTTTATTTTTTATTTTTTATGTTTTGAAAAAATACTCCATGCACTAAAAGTTAATTAGTTTTAAGATACTGGGTGTTGAAAAAATATTTCAGATGTTGGGTACTACTGGAAAAATATTTAAGGATACTGGTGTTACAGAAAAAATATTTCTGAATACAGAATTAAAAATTAATTAATTTGAAATACCAAGTAACAAAAATATTTTAGAATACAGCATACAATTTAATCCCAATAAATAAGAATACATAAAAAAATAATAAAAATAAATGGCCCCCACCAAAATGGGGGGGATGAGCATGCCGTGCTCATCTTTTGGATGAGCATGGTATGAGGACCCATTTTTGGACCTGCTTTTCTAGGTAGTTTTTTATTCAAAGAAAATGCCTGTAGGAATTATCAAGGCTAGATATGTTTGTTTTTGTTTATTCAACCAAGGTTAAAGTGCTATTTAAGTCATGAGGAAGCTTTGCAATTGACTTTGATTTTGTTTGGTGACACTTTAATTTTGATTTGAAACTCTTTATCCGGGTGGTGTAGTAGTTTAAGAGGTTGAATGTTGTCATTATTGGTTTTCAAGACAGGCATGATACGTTAGATTATAAAAAGGAGCATTGATGTAAATGGTGTTCTGATTTATGCTGGCCTTGCTCTTTTCATGTTGTTGTAAGGTTAATTTTCTTTTAATAAGGTATTGCACATTGCAGATTGACTTCTTCTTTTTTTAACTTCAACTATTATTTCCCTTTGCAGCAATGTAAATAGATATGTTTGTTCCTTTTCATATGCTATTGTAGACATAAGCAGACAGTTGACAATTGATGTGAACCGGCATGGTCAATAGAAGTACTGCAAATAGTTTAATTATGATGATGAACCATTGGAAGCATCTAGAGGCTGTATCTCAAAACTGCATTTCTGTGGAAATTACAAAAGCATGAAGAGTCTAATTAAATTGAATTTTTGTGCATAAACTCACTTAAACAAAGCAGGTGATATCTTTTAATGGATTTTCTGTGATTTATACTGCATATGCGGGTTTTGTGGAGTATAGTTTCTCAAGGAGGAGACTGAGAGCTTTCTAATTGTTAGTTATTGGGACATTGTTGAAGTTTCTGAGATTTATTTATTGATTTACTAGATAGATATAGAAAATTCTTTAATTGTTGACAGGTTCAGACAAGTCCTTTACATTATTAACGCTTGATCAATGTTAGTTAAGCCTTTTAAGCTTGCACCATGTGCTCCCAATGATTGCTTTCTTTTATGTATAACTGCATCCCAATCCTGTTGGTCTTTCTACTGTCATGACTATTAACTCATAATGAAAGATAACAGAAAGCTTTCACTAAAAAAAAATGATAGCTGAAAGCTTCATGTCCTTGTGGTATTTGCAATTTATGATTTTTAACAATCTGGATGTGATTGACGCAACTGAACACATAAAATGTGAAGTTGGAAAGGATGATAACATTTCTGTCAATGGTGATTATAGGTTGGGAAGATCAGTGTGGAGTGGTTAGCAGGGGATAAGACCAAAGTGGTGGGTACATTTCCACCTAAGAAGCGAGGCTGGACAGGTTATGTCGAGAAGGACACTGCTGGACAGACAAACATATATTCAGTAGAGGTTAGTAATTTTTAGTTTTGTGTACTCGTTAAGGGTTTGCAGATTTAATGTTATATTTTTGTTCTTCAATATATTCCTTTTAACCCTTTAGTGAGATAAATTTTTCGTCATCCTAGGTTTCCAAGCGTTTAGAAAAAAAGGGTACCTGCATGGTGAACTCCACCCGTGGGTTGTTAGATTTTGAAATAATTTCATGAAGTAATTATTCCAAGAAATAAATTGCAATCCATGAATTTTTTTCCAATAATATTCTGAGCCAATTGATACACGTAATTATCAGATATATAAGGAAATAGAATGAGGAAGTGAGTGGAATAGATAAAAAATGGCTTCCATGCCAATATTTAAATAATGTAAGGACAAAAGAGACATTGTATAATAATAATAACAAGAGTGTATTAGACATTGGATAAAAAGCATTACTTCTCTTTTTTCTTTTTCTATCATGCGACAAAATAATATAATTTGGGAAAATGTGTTTGGTGTCCTGTCATCTTCACCATCTGCTTCCTGGCGTATATTAAGAAATTCTACTTGTCACTCCAGATTATGCAGAAGCTTTGCGGATATATCTATAACTTGAGTAGGATTCACCTTTAAGTTGATTTGTTTACATGCCTATATCTTGCTGTAATCTACCTTTGATAAACCTACTGTGTACCTGAGAATTTATCACACTTTCGTGGGAGTCTGATGTTAATGTCATGCATTGTGATCTTTCCAGCCTGCAGTTTATGTGGCAGAAAGTGCTATAAGTTCTGGAAGTGCCGGTTCTTCCTCGGACGGATCTGAGAACACAGTAGCAATTGCTGCAGGCCTCGCCCTGATCTTTGTTGCCGCAGCATCATCAATACTGCTAAAAGTCGGTAAAGACCCACCAGCTCAGGTGCAGACAGTTGAATACTCAGGACCATCACTCAGTTATTATATCAGCAAGTTCAAACCACTGGAGCTTGTTCAGGCTTCAGTCCCAAGCCAGACAGAAGCAATAGCATCAGCAAGCCCAAGTAAAGAAGAATTACCATCAATTGCCCAGCCTGAAGGATCTCCCTCAGAAGTCCCACAAGTTCAGGCTCAGACCTCAAGTGATAATGTTGTCTCATAGGCAATGGAAATCATACAACCCCTTTTTCTGAAAGAACTCGGGTTTAGATCTTTTGAAGTTACTTCCAAAGATAGTTTGAGAGAGAGAGAGAGAGAGGAAAATATAGGGTTCACTTATCTTCTTATTGTATCATAACTTTCTCTGAAGTCATTAACAGAAGATCTGAGTCCCCAAAAACACTAGTAGGGTTTATTCCGTATCAGTAGTATAATCTTTTATACCATGAGTCATATACTCACACACTTTACAATTGGCTATATGACTAGTGGTATGTGAAAACTGAAAACTAATCAATTCTTGTCAACTGTATATGTTTTCTTCATTTTAAATTCTCTAAGTTGTTTTGATCATTGCATTTGAATGCCAATGATCATGCTCAAAAGTTGTTGCCTAAGAAATGGTTGTTTGACCCGAAGGCATTTGAGCAAAACCATGATTGGATTTTATATTTTAAATTTCAAATATCATTTCAAATGTGAAGCATCCCACCATTCAAGTGTTCTCTTTCTTCTTGTTTCTTGGTCCGCTTCATTTTCTGCCATTCTAATTGGTGTCTTCAGTTTTTTTCTTTCCCCTTTCATTTTCCTCCAGTTAAGCATTGGGTGTTTTCCTCTCCATCTTGGTCTTCAGCCTTCTTCAAACTTTCTTTTTCCCCCCTAAAATGGCATGATATCACACTTGAAAGAACCAAAAAAAAAAAACAGTAGCTGAATCAACCCACCTAACCCACCGGTTTCCCAACTATAACCGGTTTTATGCTAGTTAAGTTTGGTTTTTCGGTTGAACCGATCGGTTGGGTGTTTTATTCCTTGATCAGATCAAAGCACAATGAAGAGAGCATTAAACTCACTGGTGGTGTTAACACGAATCATCCCCATCTGTTATAAGGAGTTATAGCAACAAACAACAAATAAGTGAGTAAATAATTCAAAATGAAGAACATACGGAAATTGAAATTTTTGGAGATAAGTGTCACAAATGGGCATGTGAATAGTGAAGATTACAGGCCCAATATGCTGTTGATCCAAATGCAAGAAGAAATGTCCTTGCAGCCACTAGTAGAACACAAAGCGCAGCACCAGGAAGCGGTTTTCTCATTTTCTTCTTATAATCTCATTAGACTCTTAGAATAAAAAATATATAGTTGAAATTTAATATTTTATAAAATTATTATTTTTAATAAATTTAAAGTGTAAAAATATGATTTATACAATACAATGCAGTCAAAATTTAAAAAAATCATTTATAAAATAATATAATGATAGTTTTAAAAAATATTAAATCTGAACCATTTATTTTTTGATCTAAGAGTATAAATGAGATTTTAAAAAAAATGAAAAAAAGATTATGAAAGTATTTGCTTCCGGCAAATGCTGAATAAGAAAGGGAAAGAATGATTTGAAAAATTCTTTCTGATAATTCTCAGCCTTTCCTCTGATGATTTTATGCTATTTTCCTTTTTCTAATATTTCTTTGTTCTTCCTTTTATTAGCCTTTCTTTTTGTTGATGCGCCTCTGTATTTGATGGCCTCAAGCTACTGAATAAAATAATACAGAGAAGTTGCGTATATATAAATATTGTTGTTCGTCTCAATAAGCAATGAGTTTGCTAAATTTTTTATGCTGGAGTGTGCTTCTTCAAGTTGTATTTTTTTTTAAAAAAAAAAGAGATTGATGGAGGGTTTTGCATCCTGTGCTCATCACAGACCACATGAGTGATATATTAAAATGCATTGGCCCCACTATTTATAATTTGTGCATATCTGCGTGTGCATAATTCGTCCATATATTGTGCATAACATTTGTAATATATTCCTTTAAGGGGAAAAAAAGAAAAGAGAGAGAGATAGAGTGATTGATGGAGAGAGGGGGAGGTGGGGAATTATTCCTCTAGTCCTTAATATAAATATATTTGGAGAAATAATCTTGAACCGAAATATAAAACTAATGTTTTAAAAGCCTGACTAGACATCAAGCCAGAAAAATTAATGGGTCATGGTTTAAATGGTCAGATCGGTTGAGCGATCCGGTTGAGCTGGTGACATAATAATTAAATCAACATAATATTATATGTAATGATTAAAATAAAAGTAAGCCGTGATCCAATTTAATATTTTTTTTAATAATAAGGAAAAACGATATTAATAATAAAATAAAAACATTACAAAGCACTAGTTATAATAGAACATAAAGAAAAATTAACTATATTATTAAGTAGATAGGGGGCCATAATCCAATTTAATAAAAAATTTAGTAAAATCACAAAATATATCCAACAAGATGAAATAAAAAATATTTTTTTAATTACATATCAGTTATGAAGAATAAAATTTAAATACCAAAAGTACATTTTGAATTATATTAGTTCATACTATTGACATTAAACAAAATTAAAATTGTTAATTATATTATAACATATGTAATATGAAAAATGACTGTTGGAAAAAATATAAAAAATGAGTATTGTTAAAATATTTTGCATTTCAAATCATGCGGAGGGAGATTAACTTAATTATAATAAAATTATAAAGATAGAAAATTGAGTAAAAAAACAATGCTAAACTATTTTATACATGTTTTTTGTTTTTTTTTTATTTTGTAAATCCTTTTATGTTGACCCGTCCGGTTTTTATAAAATCGTTTTGGTTCCCGGCTCAATAGCGGCTTCTGACTCAATGACAAATAAATAATGGCCCAAAGTAATATAACTCTTGAAACGGCCTAAAGGCAAAATTTGGACCACTTTTGTAACTAGCTGATGGTCCAATTAATTCGACTGGCGGGTCTTGTCTGGCTCTAAAAACCTTGTATAATATATCATTTTCATGTTTATTAATATTTTCTAAATTTACCTTCGTTGATATTCCCTTAACAATAATCAATTAGAAGAGGGAATGAGAGAATCAAGACAGATGATTAGGGTATTTTAGAAAATACATGTCATATTAACTAACTTTCTTAATCTAATTAAATTATGTAAATATGTTTTATATTAAAGACCGAGAATGTTAATTTGAGATTTCTATTTTCTGATGGAATTATAATGTTTTGCTGCGGGGCCTGGTGATCGATTACCCAACCCATCATCGGGACAAAAATGGCAAACAAGGTTATTAATGGATAAAAGTTTAGGCTTCACGATTGTGTAACCACGGGAATATCTGGAAATCATATAATTTTGCTCATCACCCAAAATCAATAATTTTGTTTATGCTAGGTGGTTTCTGCATACTAAATGGATGTGTTTGTTTGAAGTCAATGTCATAATAAATGGCTGTTTGTTTGAAGTCAATGTCATGTATTTTATACGTCCGGTTTGCTTCACAGGCATATCTTGTCTCAAGCTTCTACGTACGAAGTTGCGCGAGTGATAAATTTGAGAAAATATCATTAAAGTCTAAAGAAAATAATATTATAAAAATCTCATAACTTATCAATGTTGTTGTAGCTTTTCTATTCGTCAATAGGACTTTTTTAATATTATTTTTTCTGTTGAAACTGTAATGATCACAAACCCAAAGGGAGAACCCATCCCAAAAGACTAACCTATTAAAAGGGAGAGCCCATTGAACTTATAAATCACACTATACTTGTGAAGCCCAAACAGAGAGCCCATCCCAAAAGACTAGCCTATTAGAAGGAAGAGCCCATTGAACTTATAAACCACACTATACTTGTGAGGCTTTCTGATGTGGGACTCATAATAGAGACTTAATAATATATTCCCATAATTTAAAAAGACTTGGGGCCAGTATTTAACTAACTTATGAGGCACATATGAGCTGGACATATTAACTACTCTCTTCGATTGGTCCTTAATATAAGACATATTTAGGGAGTTGATCTTAGTCTTAAATATAAGACATGATTTTTATATTTGTCAATCTTTTCCTAATTTATCCCTATTTTTATGCTCCCTCAATAATAATCAAGGAGGGAGAAGGAATGAAGGAATTATATGGAAGTAATTAGGGTGTTTTAGAAAATACATATCATATTAACTAACTTTCTTAATCTAATTAAATTAGGTAAATATATCTTATATTAAGGACCGGAGGGAGTAACTTATTAAACTTTCTCAATCTAATAAGATTTGATAAATAAGTCTTATATTAAGAAACAGTGGGTGTATATGAAACTATAAAAATGGCCCAATACATTGTTAATTATGATTCTTTCTCGGTAGACCTTTTTCTTTTTTTTTTTAAACTGTCCATAGTTCACCACCATGACCATATCTGGATTGAGTCATGATCTTGGACAACTCTTGTCTGGATTTTGAAATTTGGAACATAGATGATTCTGTTGATCTGCCAGAATAATTGTAGTACCAGTTAGGGATGGGAAGTGAAATTTGTATTCAAGGCGTATTATGTGATTTAAAACTTACATGACATTTTCTTTTTCCTATTAAAATATATTTGAATTGAGAAAACATATACACACACACATCAAAATGTATATATTTTTTATCCTTTTTTTTTATTTTTTTATAAGAAATTATGCTTGCTTGAAGAGGTTTTGCTAGATCAATAATAATTTGAAATTTTGAATTGCTATGTTTCTGATTCTTTGTGAAGGAATTATATTCAAAATATCTTGGCTTATGAAATCATATAACAGGAGGTATGTGATGTTGACTTATACCGGTTATTTGGGAGTCAGTTCTTCCATTTTACAACAATATGCTGGCAGCAATTATGAGGAATAATAACTTCCCTTTGTTATTTTATGTAGTTCGACATTCACACTGCAACCCATATACATGTTAATGAAGATGGACCCTATCCTATTTTTCATTGCTCTGAGCCTTGACTTCTAAAGGAATAATCATATATACCCGAACTAGTTGAAATAGCATCTAATGAGAAGAAACTGGTAGAAAATTATTTGAGGTGGTTTAGACACATCCAAAGAAGGCCGTTGGATGCCCCAATGAAGAGGGCCGATCAAACAGTATGGTGTATAGTCTTCTAAAAAAAGGTGGAGGGAGTTCAAATAAACAAATACTCGATGAGGTTAGAGTGAGATTTTTTTGTTAATAATATATTTGACGATTTGGTTTATAACAGTGTATCATGATACCATACGATCTTTGTAGTCGACCTTATCTAGTGGAATTAGGTTTTATTTGTTGTTGTGGTTTGCGCAAATTTATGTAATGCATATATGACCTTTATGGAAAGTCCTAGCTGACCACCCTTTGAGAATGTGTCAAGTAAACAAAACCTTTAATTTTAACCCTAACCCATAAATAGAATTTGCTTGTCAATGCTACTACGTCAAGATACCAATTAATGAAGAGTACCTAAAACAGTAAATTGTCATTCATCAACTAGCAAATTGCATCCTACACCACGGACAATATACTTGTTATAAAGGAAAAATCTGTTTGAGTATTTTTCATAAAAGATAAGAGAGATAGCTCATGAATATTGTGTTCATGCATCCTATAGACTTTACCATATATACTTGTGAACCACTTTTTGGTTTTGCTCATGAGTTTACTTCATTTTTAGTTCCTTTCATCCTCAGAGCAGAAGCCGCTGGTGGCAGTTGGCCATATCTCCATAATAGCATCGGCATTGTAGCCATGCACATGCAGTTACTACACAACGACTGTGTTGTCATAGTCGACCGCACTGAGTTTGTCTTCTCCAATCCATCCTTGCCTCATGGCAAATGCCGCCACAACCCAAAGGAGAAGGTTGTTAAGCTGGACTTCACTACTCATTCCATCGAGTACAATGTCGCCTCTAATACTTTCCACTTGCTATTCGTCCATACAGATGTCTGGTGCTCCTCTGGTTCTCTCATCTCCGACAGCCGTCTCATTCAGACCGGCGGCTTCTTTGACCGGGAACAAGCTGTCAGGGTGTTCAGTCCTTGCCCCACCTGTGACTGGCAGGAACAAAATGGCTCACTCGCGGCTTCGTAGGTGGTAGGCCACTAATATATTCTGCCCGACGGACGCCAGATTATCATCGGCGGCAGAGGGGAATTTAACTACGAATTTTACCCCAAAACACCTACTGTCGATGATCTCTTTGGCCACAGTTGTTTTGGGGTAAAATTCGTAGTTAAATTCTACTCTGCCGCCGATGATAATCTGGCGTTCGTCTGGTAGAATGTGATTAGTGGCGTACCACCTACTAGTCGCGAGTGAGCCATTTTGTTCCTACATGTCACAGGTGGGGAAAGAACTGAACACCCAGACAGCACGTTCCCCGTCATTGATGCCGCCGGTCAGAAAGAGATGGCCGTTGGGGATGACAAAACCAGAGGAGCACTAGACATCAGTCTAGACAAATAGCGGGTGGAAAGTATTGGAGCTGACATCGTACTTAATGGAGTGAGTAGTGTAGTTCAGCTTAACATACCTTCTCATCATTCGGGTTGTGGCGGCATTTGCCATGGGACAAGGATAGATTAGAGAGAAGCCAAAGTCGGTGCGGTCGAAGATGACAACACGTTTGTTGTGTAGTAATTGCATGTGCATGGCTACAATGCCACAATGCTACATGCTACAAGCTTCTGACGGTTTAGTTGGATGAGGTGGTGGGGGAGACTCAAGTCTCAAGTATGATTTTCTGGACGTGGTTGTTGTTGTGTTTGGGATATTTGCAGCTTTGGAAGAGAAACTGCAATTCAAAAGAGAGAATTAAAGAAAATTAAGGATAAATAGGACGGAGAATAGGGAGGGGAAGGTAGTGAAGCGTTGATGTTGCCCAATTCTGTTCGCTGTTGGAAGCAATCATAGCACCCATCCCCCATCTCTCTCTCTCTGTGTATAATCGCTAATCACTCATATATAGTGGTCCACGCCACATTGGGTTTCGACTTGGTGCGGTGGAGGGTACTGAATTGTGTCTCGGAGTGAATGCCAGTGGAGTTTTGACCATCCAATGGACGCCTGTTCCACGTGTCAGGATGAGAGCGTTTCCTTGTTCGTCCTTACACCCGGAAAACCCGATAGTACTTTCTCTGACCTGCCCCTATAATTAAGATTGTATTCTTTGCACGTCAAATAAAAGTGGTGGCAGAGAGACGTCCAGATATAATCTGGATGGGTCATATGATTTTTTAAATAAAAAAAATATCTTACAATGTTTAAATTTTATTTTTATTTTAAATTTTACACCCATTAAAATAAATTTTTCCCCGTATCAAATTTGATAACCCACATCTATTCTTACAGTCTTAGTACTTGTTTGGATGAGTTTTTAAAATATTTATAAGTATTTATACACGTAAATTAAAATAACGCATACTTATTTTATATATGATAAATCAGGATTAAAAAATTAATATTTGAATATCCTAATCACCGTTCCAACAAGCTATAGTAAGGAATTCTCCCATAGTGGAAAAACCAACATGCGTCACTCACAAGCACCGGCGTCGCGCATCTCTCATGCCCCTCGCCATCGCTGCTCAATCTTGCTTTTCATCATGACCACCCCACAAATCCGACGGTTCTCACGTCTCATAGCCACTATAACTGACCTCATTCTTTTTTCATGCACATAACTGACCTCATTCTACTTGCTTCCCATTTTTTTTACTATAATTTGGAAAAACCAAATTATATGATGACGACGCTGCTATAACTCAGCTTGTTACATTTCAAAATCTTATTTAATGCTTAGTGGTGTTATCAAAGAAACAAAGTATCATCCTGCATTGAATATTATTAACTTTCCTATTGCTAAAATTAAAGACAGATCAAATTTAGTAGTTCATCATATGCCCTTTCATCGGCTAAAGCTCCACCACCGCGGAATAATTCATTTCTCATTAACTCTAATTTCATAATACATGCAAAGTTTAACTGAAAAAGAAAGATATATATACAAACTTCAATTAGAAAAAGTGCAGAGTCACGATAGCTAAATGATGCAAATTAAAAACAGAATTCTGTCTGACTCATCTTCCAATATATTTCTGCCTCACCTTGAACTTCAATTAATTTTCTTTACGAAATTTCGAGATTCAGAACAAGCTGCATCATGGGTTGGACCAACTTCAATCATAAATTTATTTATGAAAAAAATATATATTTTCAATACACATCTTTCATATTTCTCCTAATTTTTTTGGTACTTAGCTTTCATGTTTTTAGTACTTAAAATAACCAAAGATTAGTGTTGAAAATATGGAAGATAAGTCTATAAAATATCTTACTACCAGAAAAGATTGAAAAACCGACTATTGAAGATTTAAAAGATGAGTAATGAAAATATGAAAAAGGAGTTATGAAAAATACTAAGGGCAAAATTACCCTAAAAAATTCTTTTAGGGTGTTGAATGCTGATGAAAAATACTTTGCGGTTCTAAGAGCACCTTAATGGACTTTTTGAGAGTTAATGAGGGTAAAGTCACACCTAAAAATAGTATAATGAAATACACCTAAAATTTAACTTAAGGGTAAAATTGCTACACAAATCATATTAGACTACTCGATGAAACAGAGAAATAATGTGTTAGATGCTACTTTACCTTAAAAGCTAAATAACATTGTTTTGCCTTAAAAATAAAAACTAAATACAGCCATATTTTTACAAGTAGCAATTCTTACATAAGTACAACTCCATCAAAATAATTAATTCCAAATTCACATTTAATTTTCTAATTATCACTTTTTTCCATCCGAAAATAGAATTCTTAAAATTAATTATTCATAAACCCAAACAACTATGAAATACCATTACTCCGAACTCTCTCCCTGATCCCTCCCCCTCTCCTTTAACCTTTGTTGTCTTTTTGGAAATACAACCTTAAAAAGTAAGAAGGACGGAGCCCAACATGTAAAACTTAGCACTATGTTGTGTAGTTTTCAAACTGAAATCGCAAAGGATCAATTTATTATTTTGATTTTATTGATGAAGCAGATCAATGAGTTCAAAAAAGAAATATTGGAGTACCCAATGCAATCGAAAGGGCTCATACATGTTCGAAAGGATCTTGCCAATTTAGTGGAATCCATTATAGGAGCAATCTTCATTGATTCTGACTCTAACATTGACATTGAGTGGCAGGTATATACCCCTTTAATTTAATTAATAAACTATAAAATTTTTTAATAGTTAAAAGTTTGTGTGAGTTGGTTTTGTGGAGGTTTATCAGGATCAGAATATACCTCCAGATTTAAAAAATGTTTACAGATATATTTAAATATTACTCACTGACATGACCCTCACATTGATAGCAATATTTAAACTCATGACTATATGAGTTACGAGCTGACCAACCTTTATTAGTTGAATTGTAAAATTTATATAACTCATAAATAATATAATTTATTATAGGCATATACACACATATAACATATTCTTTCTTATATTATAAATAACATGATTTAATGAACGATTGATAAATGAAGAGCTTATCATGTGGGGGAACAGTAAAAAATGTCCATATGAAATTTTGGGGTGGGGTCTTACTAACTTTATTCCTTTTTGCAAATAAGTAAACCAAATTTTTTTTAAAAAAAAAATAGCCCGTAGTATCTATATTAACATAAATACTTATATATTAAAAATGGACATATGAAAAAATATCGATATATTCTATTTTTCATTTTTATACGTAATATATGAAAAATGAACATTGCTTGATTTAGACATCTTGCGATTGTTGCATGATTTACCTTCTATGTGCCATCCTATGTTTGCTTTACATCACTTCTTTGACATGATATAATCTTCTTAAAAATAAATAAATGGGCCTTTTTAGATACATACTACCATTCATACGCATACTATTCTTGGGATATGCAGCTGAAAATGAGATATGATATATTATTTTAAAATTAAACCATGTGACTAAGTTAATAATAAATGTGACTAAATAACCATAAATTAAATTCTCCCATTATTTTATAAACCCAGAAATTGTTTCAAGCTAATTTGGGCAATTTAAACTCAAATACTTTTAGTGAGACTGCGTGTTTAGCTACTTTAGATAAGATGGGATGGACACCAACGGGCCTGCTAGTTTACTTCCCCTAATTTGATTATCTTCAGTTTCTGGGCTAATTTTCTTTTGTTTTCTAGTATCTCGTTTTGGACTTCACATTGGGGTTGGGTTTTCATTGGGACTAATTTCTAATTAATTCAATTAATTTGTGGGGTTCCAGTTTGGGTTGCCATGGTTTAGGGCTTAGTTTTAAAAATTGAAAAATCGATTAATGAAAATGTAAAAGATATTGTACCCTCAAAAAAAGGAAAATGTAAAAGATGAGTACTAAAAATATGAAAAAGGAGAGTTGTGAAAAATACTTTTAGAGCAAAATTATAATAAAAAATTATTTTGGGGTGTTGAGTGCTAATGAAAAATACTTTATGGTGCTAGGAATACCTTAACTTAACAGACTTTTTGAAAATTAATGTGGGCAAAATCGAACATAAAAATTACTATAATGACAAAATTCCTTCTAAAATGTACTTTATGGGAAAAAGTGCACAACAAATAAGATTAGAGTGTTGGCTACAATAGAGAAATCAAATGCCGATGCTACTTTACCCTAAAAATTAAATAACATTATGTTTTGTCTTTTTTCAAAAAAAGAAACTAAATGAAGCCATATTTTTAAAAGTAGCAATTCTTACTCATGAGTGCCATTCTAATTGTCTAAGCTACCTTCTATTTTTGCATTCTATTTTTTTTTACTTATTTTGTGTGCCATTCTAATTGTTTAAGTTAAGGGAAATTATAACGGCAAAAAAAAAGTTAAGGGAAATTAATTTTGGCTATTTTTTAAACTTTCTAAAAAACTTTATAAGTTTATATTGTCAGATGGTTATAAAACACTTTATAGTTTTAATTGTCAAAAACTTTTAAACTACTCTTAGACAATTATATAACCATTTGAGTTTTGCAAAATTGTATTTGAATTGAAATATGCCCAAAATTAGCTTTAAGGAATGGTATCCACTTCAGATATATAATTGCATCATTAAAGCGGAAAGAACTATAGTTTAAAAGTTATAAACACTAAGTGCCACTTAATTAAACGTTCCCAATATTGGCAACAACAAAAAAAAAACGTTCCTAATGATTTAACCATTCTCACAATCAACAAACCATTATCCTACTTGATTGCGTACGGTAATTTTAGCTTTTTTTTTTCCGACTGCACGGTACCTCTCAACTTTCTTTATACATTATATTGAAAGGAAAATGTGGCATGAAGGAAACAATGTTGTGAAAATCGGATCGGACTGGATGGTTAGACCGGTTGGACCTGTGTTTGGAGGGCTTTCGGCTAGTTCAGCATGGTTCAACTGTTTCACCATTTGGACAGTTTCAGGCCATTTCAGACCGGCTGTTGAGCCTGGAACCAGAGTGGTTGAATCGGAACCGTTTATTGATATTATTAATATGTTATTGTGTTATTTTTAATGATTTCAATGTATTAGAACTTAGGATTTAGAAAAGATAATACATATAAGCTTTTGAATGTGTTTATTTTTAAGTAATGTTAAAATTTCATATTTTTTTATATTTATATAATTATATATATGTATAATATTATTTTTATTTAATTATTATGTTGTCGGTCATACTGTCGGTCCGACCATGCGACCCATGACCCAATAACCTCTTCGGTTTGACGTCCGGTATGACTTTTAAAACATTGGAAGAAAGTGTTATGAACTAACATATACATGGCATGAAAATTTTTAAAAAAAAAATGCTTACCAATAAAAGTGCATTATTTCACAATTTCATTTTTCATTTATCCTTCAGGCTCCACTTCATGAATCCAATATCTTATGACATGCAGTTTGCATATCTTGCAAAAAAACAATCAAATACGCCATCCTACGCAGATTGACTACTGATAAAATTTATAGAATTAATCCATTTCTTGATGCCAAGTATTAAAATAATGTTTTATTTTTATCTATAAGAGAGGAGAGAAGGTGGTTCACCTTAAGTATAAAAATGGCATAAAAATTAAAAAAAAAAAAAAAGCTTAGCGATAAAAGTGCATTATTGGGGAATTTCGGTTCTGTCATCCCCGACGGCCATCTAGTTCAGACCAGCGGCTTCAACAATAGGGAACATGCTATTAGGATGTTTAGTCCTTGGCCCACCTTGTGCATAATTTGTGCACATCTTGTGCAAAATTTGTGCTTGTCATGTGCATAACCTTTTTACTCACTAATATATATAGAGGATAAAGGTAACCGAACCTAACCCGTAGTAGGTCACCGAGAAGATGCTCCGAGGCAGAGTCATGAACGACATGCTCATTCTCCCAAACAATCAAATGTGGCATCCTTCGCAGACTGACAACTGATACAATTTGTAGAATCAATCCATTTCTTGATGCCCACGCACAATTATTGAAATAATCTTTTATTTTTATCTATCAGAGAGGAGAGTACGGTGGTTCACCTAAAGAATAAATATGGCATGAATTTTTTTTTTAAAAAAAAGCTTAGCAATAAAAGTGCATTATTTCGGAATTTTGGTTTCCATTTATCCCTTCAGGCTCCACGACATGAATCCATTATCGTATGAAACACCATTATCTTAAGAAACACAAGAGTATAAATAGAGCAGATCGACGAGGTTGCTAACTACGAGCAGAGTTCAAGTTATCCTCCTCCCTCCCTCTTTACTGATCGCCTATCATGACTTCACTTCTGTTATCATCCTAACAAGACAAATCACCCTGTGCGTTGCACGGAGATGCGAAACCTAAAGAAATAGGATTTAAAGCGTTGTTGTTGGATCGAACATAGTTGGACACAATAAATTACTGATAGCTTATGTAGCAAACTATCTAAAGTTAGAACAACAATATATTAGGTATGCCAAGTATTCACTCTTGCCCAAACAATGAACAACTTACCAATGCGTGTGCTTAATTATTTATGACATACCAAACAGGTTCTAAAACATGCAATACCAAACCATATTGCGTATACTATATAATCTAGACTTGTGATAAAATAAAATGACAAAATAGGCATGTGTTAATTTCTCAAAAGTTAGAACCACAATTATTTTTCTTTTTCTAATTTAACATTTTAACAATAATTTTATTAAAGATCAAATCTGGACCATTTAAATATTATGCTAATGGCTAAAAATAGAGAAGAGGAGGGGTTCCAAGCTGATCAAATTGAAGGATGCCGACAACTACATTAATGAGTCTTCTCTTCACAAGTATTCTCTGTTTCTATTTTTATGGATTCTCCATATTTCCTTTTCAAATTTTAAATAAATTATCTTTAGAATCACTCAATATATTTTATTAAAATTTTAATTTTAATTTAAATATGTAATCAAAATGAATATTTATCAGTTATAACTCATCCATTCTCTCGTTTTGATTGATTTCATATTTTCAATTTTGAAAAATAAATCCAATAAAAAAGGTGATTTGAAGCAAATATGTTGAACTAAATGGCATTTTTAATTTATTAATTATTAATTATTTATTTAATTTTTCAGATTACAACTTCCAATATACACCATAATGAGTATTTGCTTCCCAAGAGTCTCTCACCTCCCATACCTTTCCTCTACTTATCTTCTATATTTCGGTTTCAAATTCAAATTTCATATTAATCTCACTTTTCATGTTTTTTATTTCGATCATTATTTCAATTCCTTTCAATCTTGTAGTCCCGCCGGTATCCTTAGAATCTCTCTCTCACACACACACATATATAAGATATGAGATAACAAATATAGAATATAAAAAGTTTGAGGTTAACCTAATATAAGAAAAATAAAGATTTAATTCATGATATAATCATGCACATTATAACTGTTTAGATAGAAAGTGTTTCATCAGTTTTTGTACATCTTAGAAAGCAAAGGATAAGGCTTTTCATTAAACGAGCATGTGCTACCCGTGCGTTGCACAGGGAGATCAAGCTTCGTTGAAGGACACGATAAAACATATTTGATGAATAAACAACCTTTCCCAATAAGAAACAATCAACCAACATATTAAGTACGAATGCATAATGGTGACAAACACAAATGGTTAATTCATCTATATATTATGGTTAACTCATCCGTATATTAAGCTTTAGAAGGAACAAAATCACCTTTGTAGTAAAGTTTAATTTGCACTGTGTAGTCAAATAGCAAGCTGATGAGGATAAAAAAAAAAAAAAAGATACTTAGAGTATAAGAGAACTTGCGTACAGAAGGAACCGGTGCACAGAGTTGGGACAGTTTCCTTCGGTAATGAACATTATTACAGAAAGCATGCATATCGCAATTTGGTGATGGTCAACAGTAGGGTAGGAGCAAGATATTTAGCTAAAAAAGGAGCAGAGTAGCCTTAGATGTCAGATTTCATTTTTTTAGTACCTGAACTTCCATGCCCTGAGAACTTGGGACAAAAGTGTATTTTTTTAGTACCTTAAACAATGCCATGTGCTTTCAGTGTTGACTGGAAGGGACCATTCAAACATATTTTGACATTAAAGTAACTTCAAGAAGCATGTGGACCATATGAGCAGTTGAGAGTGATTAAAAATAACTAGACGATGTAGGGATAATTAAATACTTAGGATTAAAAGACCTCGGTGCACAGAGAGGCGTCAGTTTTGGGCATGACCTGTAAAGGGCCAGGGATAAATATAAACAAAGTGAGCAGATAATGAGAAGGCTGCGTGAGGATGAAAAAGGTAGATAGTTTCAAATTGAAAGGTGCTGATTTGATTTGTCAAAAACATCTTGTCCAATGAGCATAGAGGCAGTTAATAGATTTCATGCATGAGCACTTTATGGATGGACAACAGCAGTAGAGGAGCAAGATAATGAGCTAAAAAAGGAACATAATATCCCCAGATGTTAGGTTTCATACTTTTAGCGCCTGAATTTCCCTGCCTTGAGAGCCTAGGAAAAAGATCCTTGTTTGTCGTTACTGATTTTCCATGCCTTGAGATTCTAGCATATGCTGACATAACATGAGAAACAAAAATCATGTGGAAGATATGATCAGGTGAGGGTGATTAAAAATAGTTGAACAATGTTGGCATTAATAAACACTTAGGATAAAAAGATACAGGTTAACAGAGAAGCGCAAGTTTCGTTTTTAAATGAACCGTAGCTGTTTGGCCTGTATATATGACATGGATGAGCAACCAAGCATGGGAATGGTTTGTGCAGAACGTGTCTGGTCAATTCATGAAGCAAGGGTTTGAGGACTTGGAAACCCATTTAATGTTTAGAACCCGTGTTTTTGTTTTTATGTGAGCTGGAAGCCTGGAACCCTTGTTGACTTGTGGCAGGAAATAGTTTACTTCTTATGCTTTTTATTTAGGGAATAAGTATATCTATTGAGTAATACTATGATAGTTTTTTTTGCCAGTGACTAATACTGTAATAGTTACAGTATTGTAATATTGTACTATTTAGTAAATAGTAGTATTAATATGAATTATCAATTTGCTGGTTACTATTTATTTATTGTTGTCCATATGATATTTATAATAATTATTGAGTACATAAATAGGTATAATTTATTTTATATATAAACATATATGTTTAGACCAGGAATAAATATAGATAGATGAATAAATAACAAAAGGCTTATTCATGTTCGGCCAGTAAGCAATGAACAACAACTGCATGTCGACAAAAAAAAAGCAGCAATAACGCCTGAGTGAAGTAAACAAAGGTATTAACGTAAAGCGAAGTTGGAACAGTCTAATAAAAACTCGGGCGAAACTAAAATGGCATGTCCGGTGCAAACTAATGTTTTCAATTATAAGCTACTGAATAATGGATTAAATTAACATGATCAACTGCTTCATGCATTGCACTTCTGTGATGTATGAGACGACCATCAAGCAGCCTGCGGAAAAAGGAAAGGCATATGTTAAAGAGGAAAAACGTGATGTGCTTTGTATCGGACAAGAGGTTACTATGGAGTGAGAAACTGGAAAGACACAAAGGTCGTTTTATCAACCTGACATGAAATTAGCAAAACAATAGCGGTGGCCTCTACTCTCAACATCTATAGCAACTACTTTATGCAGGTGGTCCATTAGCTACTTCCTGAAAAATCAAATATAATATTCAGGGGGCGAGGTTAGGGAAGTGGATGAGAAAACAGGGGACGTGGCTCTGCGGAAAGAAACATGAACATATATGGCAGGAGAAAGACCAAAGCAAAAAGGTAGTAATGAAAACACATAACACCTAGTGGGTTCATAGGATTGACTTATCGTTTTGTCTTTCTCTTGCGCGTAAACCTACTCAGCAAAGTTTGCAGCCAACAATTCTGTTTTCAGCCGATACCTCAAACACTGCAAAATCAAATGATAGATGGACATTAATTTCAGAAACATGGAAATATCAAGAAACAGAGGTAGAGGTTAGCAAAACAGAGGACCTTAGCAAGATGATATGAGTTGCTGGATGGTCAACTCATCTAGATTTTATGGTTAACTCATCTATATATTGAGCTTTAGAAGGAACAGGATCACCTCTGTAGTCAAGTTTCATTTGCTATAGGCGTAGGCAAATATCAAGCTGATGAGGATAAATGCCAAGAAAGGAAATTAGAGTATATGAATACTTAGGTACAACAGATGAAAGATGGAATTGGCATAGCTGAGCTATTAAAGATGGACGTGACAACAGCTAAAATAATACACAGATACAATCCCAGTGCTTTATAGACAGAATCCAGGAAAAGCAAAAAAGCAATGGAGGGGCTACAGCCTATTTCAAACCCCTCTAGGGAACATGGACTCATGTTCTGGCACCCTTTTGGTAAACACATTGAGCTTGTGCTATGACAGTATGGCAGGAACAGCGAACAAAAATCTCAGTTTGGTGGGAAAATTTTACATCCGAGGTTAGAAATAAAAATTTCTGTTTCAGATTCCACCCCGAAGAAGCCCACAAACTCAGAACAGCTCGACTTCGGCCATTGGAGCACCACTGTCCAGACTTGACGCAGCAGAGCAGGACACTTCCGACGAGTGACAAACGACAGTGAGCTCACTTTGTTGTTCAGTTAACCATGCCTAGAATAAGAAAAATGTAAAGTGAGACCAAACGGACGTGAAAGTAATGAAGGCTAAGGGGGAGTTTTGGGTGTACATAAACAGGACTGAAAATTAGAGGGTGTGCCCCTTGCTTAAAACGGGAGGGAAAAACAGAGGAGGCAACGATTTATTCAAAACAACATCAGGAGGCTCATACCTAAAGAGGAAATGTATCTGGACAATGTTTGCTTGGTATGTGGAGGAGAGAAACAGCACCCAAGTGACTAAATACAAAGAGGACGCCGATTGCTTAAAATGGGAGTGAAAAACAGAGGAGGGAATGAATAATGTATAAAAGGATCAGTTGGTCCATAGCTAAAGGTGCTTGAAGAGAATGACGATCATGGGTTATATAGGAATGAATGAAGATATTTTAGGCGGGGAGTTTTAAACTTGAAATTTGAATTGAGCTACGGGAATGTGGGCTGTCGGCAAAGTCACTTTTAGCTGCTTCCGGCTCACACGTAGCCCGAAATATATGGTATTCAGCTTGTGAACAGTAAAATAAGTCTGAAGCCGATGGATAAGCCATTGAAGCAGTTGGCTTGGTGGAAGAGATTTATATGTTATATTGATTTATTCCCAGTAAATCATAGTTAAAATTTGGTTAAGCATGCCCACTATAATAGGGATCAAATTTTACATTCACTTTCAATTTTTAAAACAAAAATAAATGAATTTTAAATATTTATAATCTAATCAATACCTATACAGAAGTGGAATATTAAAAATTTGAAAATTGAATTTTAAATTCGAAAAATAATTATTTAATCATATAAAAATATACATAAGACTTAATGACAATGCTATTTTCAAAAAATTCGATTATTAATTTGTAAGTAAATAATTCCCCAAACCACATGAACATTAAAGATAATGTAACATTTCTTCCTTTATACATTAAATCAATTTATGATACCTAAATTGGTAGTTATGATAATGAATTGTGGGTTGTGCTCCATAAATTGATTTATTGGGGGATTCAAAATTTAAATATTTATTTCACCAAAAAATAATAATAGATAAGAATGTTTATCTTCATAAATTGAGAAGTTATCAACATCGAAATTTAAGAATAACTAAACCCATCGTCTTTGTAGATTGAATATAGATTTAGTTTTACATCTTTTCCTTACATATTTTCAATTAATAATATTTTTTTTATAAAAAAAACCTTCAAAATCTCTTGAAAAATTTCCATTATTGATTTTTCCTTTACTATGTTAATTCATTTTAATCAAATTCAGTTTCAATTCATACTCATAATAATCTAAATCAATAACTTAAAAAAGCAATAATAAATACAATCATTTGACTTCAGTAGAATAATTCTCTAAGGGTGTGTTTGGTTTGAGGGGAGGGGAGGGGAGGGGAGGGAGGGAATGAGAGGGTGGGTAAATTACCTTTTTGGGTTGAAAGAATTTAAATTTTGGGCGGGAACCCAAAATTTAAAAAGAATGAGAAAGTAAATTTTGGGCGGGAAATCAAAATTTAAAAAAATGAGAGGGTAAATTTTAGGTTTCTTTTATCCAAAATGGTAATTTCTCCACCCTCCCCTCCCCTCCCTCCCCTACCCTCCCCTCAAACCAAACACACCCTAAGTCCCGTAATTTACGGTGA
The DNA here is from genome assembly GCA_963242795.1 of Inga leiocalycina. Taxonomy (NCBI): domain Eukaryota; kingdom Viridiplantae; phylum Streptophyta; class Magnoliopsida; order Fabales; family Fabaceae; genus Inga; species Inga leiocalycina. The sequence continues at coordinate 20,974,852 of OY725329.1, read as the reverse complement.
GCCCAAACCAATTCTTTTCTTTTGAAACTCAAATTTTAAATCTCATAATCAAGTAAATAACATTATAATAATAATAATAATAATAATAATAATCAATCATCAATATATAGATATTAATAATAAGTACAATTAGAATTTGCACAAAAATTATTATCCTCTGAATCCCATAAATAAAAATATTGAACTCATGGATACCGATTATAATCCATACAGTATAGTAAAAATTTGTGGAAATTATTATGGTAACAGGAAAAACCTGCAAAAAAAAAAAAGTATAAACACTTGCTTACAGTGAGAAATACGCTAAATGATCAAACGAAGAAATCGAAATAGCTACATATACGAAGGGCATATCAATTGAGAAATAAAAAGTGAAAGATGGATCAAACCATGTTCCCAAGGCAGACCCATACACAAAAAAATATAAGAAAATGAGGAGCAATGCCTAGACGAGGAGCATCTTCCATCACATTGTTGTTTTAGACATACATACATACATACATATATATATATATATATATATATATTTTAATATATGCAGATATGTATATAAGGATGACCTCCCCTGTTTTAGTAATAAAGAACAAAGCTATTTTGAGACATTTATGATATCTTATTCAAAATTTAATAGGACATATAAAGCTCAGGGAAGATTCGACAGAGTCGACGTTGTATATATATATATAATAAGCTCCTAGGCGCTCCACGTTGTTTCCATATGCCAGCAACACCAACTCCTTGAGTCAAATCAATATCACCATAAGTCCATAACCATATCACAGTTGTTGTTGACACCGGTGGTAGCCTCAGTCGCCGCTATCATTGGGTGCACCAGTCTCAGGCCCTTGAAATCTGCCAAACCGTCATTCTCTTCATCATCGGCAATGATTACCACCGTCGTGGAAGTAGAGTTGCTGCACCCTTTCCTCTTCTACACTAGGATCCCTTTCGGCGCTCATTACCCTGGTTGCGTCGTCCGTCATGGCTTCTGTGGATCCTTATATAGACAATGCTTGGCCAGAGTAGGGTTCGTTCTTTGGCTGCATAAGGCGGCGTTTATTACAATGGACCGAATGCAACCACCAATAAGAATTAGACTAGTTTTTTAACCCATTTAAAATAGGCTTGACAAGCATGGGAAAAGGGATTAAGAAGATGGAAGCAGAATGTCATAAATGCCGTGTCGTGAATTGTCCAGCGTGAGGAACCTCGTTATATAGGCAACCAAGTACAACCAGGGTTTTATAATTGATCTGCAGTATAGATCCCTGGCCCACGAATGTCATAATGCTTACTTGGTGAATGAAATGAACGTTGCAATCTATGGTGCTGTATGTAGAATAGTCAATCCAATAATGGAAATTGTCCTCGGGTCGGCCACGCGTTTCTTCGTGTCCCTCATATTCCCATATACTTGACTGAGGTGGACCATCACTCGTTTGCTGCACTAAACAACCACTAGTTTTTGAATTTAGATACCATGTAGATGATTAATGACCAGTAGACGCTGATTGATGATTTGATTGATACTAAAAAATACGGAGATATTCTCATTTCCATTATTTATAGGTGACATATATATATGAAAAGTGGACATTGTTTGATTTAGCTATCTTGCAAATTTTGCTTGATGTAGCTATCAGGGTGTTTAGTCCTTGGCCCAACTTGTGCATAATTCGCGCATATCTTGTGCATAATTTGTACATGTCATGTGCACAACTTTTTTACTTACTAATATAGAGAGATAAAATTAACCAAACCTAACCTGTAGTATATCACGGAGAAGATACTCGGAGGCAGAGTCATGAACGACATGCTCATTCTCCCAAACGAAGACGTTTTGATGATCAATGGAGCAGCCATGCATGAGCACGGATCGATGGAAATTAGGGAGGAACCCGTTGCTGAACCCAGTTATCTACAAATTGAATGGCTCGTTTGAGTCTCGGTTCGTACCGCAGAACCCATCCAATTTTCTGCGGGTTTACCACTCAACCGCAGTTTTGCTTCGGGATGGTCAAGTGCTTGTGGGACGCAGCAATCACCGCAAGTATTATAATTTCAAGAAAGTGTTATTTCCAATGGAGATGAGGCTAGAGGCGTATTCTCCGTGGTATTCAGAAGCAGAGTTTTCAGGCTTGCATCTAAAGTTTCTATCATCTGCTTCTCAAATCAAGCACCTATGGGGGCAAGTTAGTGGTGAGATCTGAGGTGAATCCAAAGTTGGCTCAGAATTCACTGTCAGTGATGATATTTGTGCCACCTTTGAACACACACTCTTTCTCTATGAATGAGAGGCTATTGGTGTTGGACATTATTCAACGGGTTAAGGTGTAATTTTTCCCCAAAAAGTAACACTCAGGAGTGTTGCACGTCTAGAAGTTTTTTGAAGATCAACTTTGCCCTCGAAATAAGTTTTTGATGGAGAGATTTTGGAAGTTAAGAAATGAGTTTGCTAAGTTTTATATGTTGGAATCTTCCCTTCTTACTTCTTCAAGTTGTATTTCCCAAAAAAAAACAAAGAGAGAGAGAGATTGATAGAGAGAGGGGGACGGATCAAGGAGAGAGCTTGGAGGTGGTTATGGTATACCATATTCACCTGGGGTTTGTGAGTAGTTAATTTTGAGACTACTATTTTTTTATGGAAAAAATCAACAATTAAAGAAATTAAATTACGTCTTGCTTATTATGTGCGCCAAACCTTGATAAGTCATGTGTTTATCCATCCTGATTAATATGATTCAATGACCAACGGAAGGTCATGCATCATGCTATGGTTGGGTTCTGTTCTTTGATTTTTCTTTTCTGGCTTTTGCGTATACCTACTTATGATTGATTTGAGGTATAATTCACGTGAACATCTAATTTATAATCGGTGCACATCTTGTGCATATATTATAACATCTCAATTTTTATTTCTACTGTTAGGATATGATTTATTAAGTAATTTGAGGTGTAGAGTAAATCAAACATATTATTTGATATATATAAGCATAAAATTAAGAAGATAGTAAAATATGATTGATAATTGTGAGTAGTATATCTATTAAAAATGAGTTGAATTTAATTGGGATTATTTCATGATGAATAGAAATTTTCGTATAATTATTTGAGTATAAAGAAATTATCTTGAGCTGATTCAATTTTATGACAATAATCCCACGTGTATTTTAAAAAAGGAGAGAAAATTTGATAAGGCTTGGTGGGGCTAAATAGGAGTATTTAACATATTTTCTCATCAAAGATATTTTAATTATTTATATATTATGAAGGTTTTATTAAGATAAAATATATAGATAGTTAATTATTTAGACTATTGGAGAATTGAATAATAGTGGTTAATTAAGAAATAGGAGTAAGATATTCCTCAATGTCAAAATATGAATTTAAGAATAAGAATGAAAAAAGAAGAAGAAGAAGAAGAAGAAGAAGAAGGAAATATGGTAAAATGAAAAGAAATGGAAAAAAAGAATATATTAATAATAATAAAAATGGGGCCCACATTCCCTTTAGGATCTGTTTGGTTTGAGGGGGAGAGGGGAATGGAGGGGAGGGGAGGGATTTTGCTCCCTTCCCCTTAATTGGTACCAGTAAAATTGGAGGAGGGGAGGGAAAATATCCCCCTCCAAAATGGGGGGATTTGGAGGGAAGGAGTAATGTTATGATATGCGAAGACTATTTTACCCACAAATATTTTTATAATTCCTAAATTACCTTTTGCCTTTCTTCTTCCTCATCGCAATCTTCACCATGCCTCTGAACTGCCGGCTTCCATCGTCCCTTTCTTTGTGACCCGCAATCTCATAGCCATGACCATCTCCTCCACTGATCCCTAGCAGCAAAATTACTCCTTGTCCACCTTCAGTTGTGACAACCTTCATCACGGACATCTCCCTCTCTATCACTTTATCTCACTCATCTTGGCTTTCAATAATGGCTTCGATAACTTTTCACATCTATTTTCTTGTCTTATGCCATTCCATTGGCACCGTCCGTCCCCAGCTCAATTAATGGCATTTATGCTATTTCAAGTTTTTTTTTGGGCAACATTTAGGCCATTTCAATAATCCCAGTACGTATCACCTGCACTGTACAAAAAACAACACCGGACCGGACTGGCCGGTTCGATTGGTTAAACCAGGAACCGGCCAGTGATCCGATCTGGTTTGATGGTTAAATTGGGGAACCGGTCTGAAACCGGTTGAACCGATATAACCGGTGGTTCAACCGGTTGGACTGGCTTCATTTTTTTTTTATAATTTTTTTTCGCTTTTTTTAGGGGAAAATTAGAAGTTGAAGACCAAAATGAAGAGAAAAATAGGTAAAGAAAGAAAAAATATAAAAAAATGAAGAAGATAATGAAAAAAATTATTTAAAAAGATATAATAATTATAGAAAATGTGATATCATTGCATAAGTATAGGCATTATAACTCATACTAATAGATTTTAAGTATTTTTTTTCTAAAAATCTTCATTTTTATCTATAGAAGTTTAAAAATATATTAATATATATTGCCACTAATAAATTATAATATTTTAATATGACCGGTTCAACTACCGGTTAGACCTCGATTGACCCATTAACCCTTGAACCTGTGCTGTGACCGGTTCATTGCCTGGTCCAGTTTTTCATTCTTTGATCATCTGTTACTCTTGTCTCTATGTATTCATTTTCTTTTTGGCCATGTGTTTCATATTAAATATGTATATATATATATATATATATATGTTATCTGCCATTTCAACCATCACTAATAAGTTTAATTACTATATAAACATATATTATAATTATAATATTTATAATTTTATTTATCAAACTTTAATAATTATAAATTTATAATTTTATATATTAAATCTCATTTATAATATATTTTATTAGGCACTCTTCCAAGTTTAAAGAACAATTTAAATAGAATAAGGGTAAAATTGTCCATATAAAAATATTTTCCCTCTCCACTCTTTCTGAACCAAACAAGGTAACATTAAAATTTCTCCTCTCCCCCCTTTTCATTAATCCAAATGGGGTAATGTTAAAATTTCTCCCTTTCTCTCCCTTCCCTTCCCCTCCATTAAAATCCCTCCCCTCCCCTCTCCTCTGTTGAACCAAACAAACCCTTAATATATCCCCTTCTTCTCCCAACTCGACGCTGCCTCTGATTCTTCGTCTTTCCTGTCGTTCTAGCGCTCCAATCCTTCAAAGTGGAGGATTGTGATATTTTTAAGCTTCATTTTCTCTTTATTAAATTTCCCAATCTCAATAGTTATTTCATAAATATTTTTCTACTCAATTGGAGCTTTTTAGTGGTGCGAATCTTGTTGAGAGCAAAACAAGTTTGAAGATTAGGGCTTGAACCAAGTGTTGATTTTCAATAAAACGGAACTATAAGATTGTAGAGATAAGTGAATACTTACATTTAATTGGTTTAGAATTTTTCTATTATATTATTTGAGAGATTTAGAGTTAGGTTGTGAATGGTAGAGGGTTGTTATGATTTGAATATTATAGTTATAACTGATTAAACTTGAGTTTGATAATTGGGTTATATTTATTGGAGGGAGAATTGGTTTTAATCAGTTTAGAATGTGTTAAAGCTTGTAAAATGAAAATGTGTATTTTGATTGGAACCCTAAGTTAGAGAAACTGATGATTTTGTTCTATTTGAGTAATTATGGGTTAAATTATTAGTTCAAATGAAATATTAGGATTGAGAAAAGATATTATTTGTATTGGATTGAAGATTTAGTCATTAAAAGTGATATTTGGAAGTTAAAAGTAGAGTTGGAGACTTTAAGTCCATGTAATTAAATTGACTATTTATTTAACAATTTGAGTAATGAGGAATTGTATAATAATTATGTAAATTGAAGTTAGATTGTTTGGTGTTGGAAATTGGGTGTTTTGGAAGAAATTGAGGAGATAATTATAGTTTAATGTTTCTAATACCTAAGAAAGAGTTAGTGGAAGGAAGAAATGAAATTGGAAAGATGATTTTGAGAAATAGTTTTTTATGTGATTTTTCTTGAGGATTTTTGGCATTTAACGATGAATGGAGGAGAGTATTATTATCAATAATTTTAATGGATAAAATAAAGTTATTAGATGATGGAAATATTTTTGGGATAAAGAAATTGAATTATGGTAGTAAATTGAGAATTTAAAAAATTTATATTAAAGTGGACAATCTGAAAGTTATATGAAAATTTGAAGTAGAGTTTGATCTTTTTGGAGTTAAATTTTAAGTTGATATTGATAATGTGATTATGAAAAATGAGGTTTGGTAATTGGGTTGATTAGGAACGATCAAATATGAGAGTTGGTGCTTCTAGAAGGACTTGAGTGTTTAGGAAACACTCAAACCATGGTTTCAGAAGCTACTTTCCGCAAGTTGAGACAAAACTCCTCCCACATACTTACCTCATAAATCGTAAAAGCTATTCTCTAAATTATTTTTTGTAAACCACTCAATTAATTTGAAACTAAATTGTGGTTATAATTGATTGTTATAGGTTAATTTGTGAATTATGGTTGAGCTTGGAGCTTGGAGCTTGGAGCTTGGAGCTTGGATTTTTGTAGTAAACTTAGCTTTGGCGAAAGGTAACCATTTTTCTCTATTTATGTGTATCGGTGTGTTGTTTGTAAGTATGCTGTGAAACGATTATGAGAATAAAAATGATATATTGATATTGATTAGATATTTCAATGAGAACTTTGAAATGTTTATTGAGATTGAAAGAGTTAATATGATGTTGATGAGTGTTTTGAAAAAAAAAATGGCCTTATAGAACTTTATGATTTGAATTGCAAAATATGTGTAGTGCGTGTGTGTGTGTGTGAACTGGAAATTGAGACATTATGACTTATATATGAAAATGATTCAAATAGCACGATATGAATATGAAAATGTTGAGAAATTCCCACGGAGTTGTTTATTGATAATTATTGTAATGACTAGATTGAGATAAGAAGGAGTAGTATGTTCTACCACGTGGTATAACCTCCATTATGCATGAGGGTTTGCTTTCTATTGTCCCGCTAGTTTAATTAGGGACTGCCCCACTAGTTCAACAAAGGGAAAATATCCATGGTTTGTGCATGTGTTCTATGGAGCTTGCTCGGTCCTCATCACTTGACCAGTGAACTTTAGTGGCTAGTACATGGATAGTAACTTAGCCCATGGTTCTAATTGGCGGAAATAAGACGGTTTGGTTGGATTGATAGGATGCAATTTGGGAATTGTGATACAAAATTTGTGATGTAGAAATTGTGATACAAAATTTGTGATGTAGAAATTGTGATATGGAATTTGTGGTACGTAATTCTTGATATGGAATTTGTGATACGTAATTCTTGATATGGAATTTGTGATATAAAAATTGTGATTTTGAATTTGTGATACGGAATTTCTAATATGAAATTTGTGATATAAAATTGTGATATAAAAATTGTGATGTAGAATTCCTAATATGGAATTTGTGATATAAAATTGTGATATGGGATTTGTGATGTTTAACTTGTGATATGGACATTGTGATACTGAATTTGTGATATTGAAATTGTAATATAGAATTTGTGATGTTGAAATTATGATATTGAAATCGTGGTATGTAATGGTGATACAAATTTGTGACACAAAGATTGTGCTACATGATTTGTGAATTATATCACTAATACTTTGTTTTATAAAATTGTTCCACTTGGCAACTCACAAGCATATATTAACATGTGTAATGAGTTGGATAGCTGGTTACTGAACCTTTTGTCTCACCCCGTTAATTTAACATTTTTCAGGCAATAGTTCTTTTGCTAGTTAATTAGGGAAGGCCCTAAAGGCTTGATTAGTATGAAAATGTTTGTAAAGCCTCCTTTTTTTTTATTTATATGGTGAATTGTTGTTTATTGCCACTGTAAGGCTCATGTCACATACTCTAATGTGATATTATAGTTTGGGTTATACTGTTTTCTATCGTTGATAGGTAACCAAAGTAGATATTTGAAAAAATTGTTGTTTAAGTATTTTGATAATTGAGTTTGATATTGGGCTTACAATTTATTGATTATAGTTTGGACTTCAAGAAGTCCAAGGCCCAAGTGTGCTAAGTAATTATGGTTTAGTTTGTGAAGTGATGATAAGAGTTTTATTATCTCTGATAAATTTTAAATAACTAGTTTATTCTTTTCCTACTTGGATAGATCTTTGTAGTTATTTAATTCCTTTATTATCATGGTAGTATTTTCAAATGGTTAGTTGAACTCTTTTACACCATAGTTAACTTTTGAAAGATTAGCTATACTCTTCTTTACCTTGGTAGACCTTTGGGCTTAAGCTTTTCTCTGTTATGTCATAGTATTGTTCATTATCAAAAGATTTGATTAAGTGTATAGAGAATTGGGTTTTAATGAAGAGAGTTTACATATATGATTGTGCATAATTTGTACATGTCTTGTGTCATACCCTAATTTTATTTTTCATATTTTCAGAGTGCTTGCGCGCAGTTCTGTAGGCAACACAGGAATAGTGTAAAAATACCAATATATAGTACATGATTACATTAAGGAATTCTCTCCAACGTTAGGTAATATATACAATTTCTTGACATATTTAAAATTAAAGACTATATATAACCACAATCTTCATCTTGGGAAACGTGTCCGCCACTTTCCCGTATCCTCGTCTTTGCCTTTCGAGTAGCTGGCACCCACTGTGGTATTTTATTTAGAAAAAGGGGTGAGATTCCGAGAAATCTCAGTAGAAACATATTATCATTCACATAACATGCGATAAGTAAATATAATATGCACCATGAATGCACCAATTAATAAACATTATAATACATCGCCATGTATACATGAGTAGGGCTCTAGCCCCACTACTCATATACCAGTTGGATTCTCATCCAATCCCTCAAGTGTAAGTGCACTTCCGGCACTAACTGCTCTCTCTAAGCATATCATGTTAATTAATAAAAGCACAAACCATGGTAACCCCACATTCATATAGACTAAGGCATGAAGTAGGAAGGATAATGTCCCTATCTCAAGTCTCTTTCACCCCATTTTGCATGCCTCAAAAACCATGCCAAGCTCAGGCTTCCAACTTAGTCCTAAAATATTAAATGTATAAGAATTAGCTTCAAACTCATTCATGTACCATTTTAGACATTTTCATAGTGTTTATTGTCGTTATATTAGCTTATAGTGAAAATTAACCAAAATGCCCCAAGAACCTCGGCCCGGCCCTGCCGTACCTGGTCCGACTGTATTTTTTTTCTGAAATTCTAACTAGGACTATTCTGACATATTTCCCCCCAAAGAATCCATTTTCGAATTCAAAATTACCAAATTCACTACCAGATTACAAAAATACCCATGATAGCCCCGCTTTAAGGGTTTCAGAGGCGTTTTCGTAGTTTTGCTTTTTCGGGCTTTTCTGAAAAAGTGACCAACTGTAATCCCATTCAATTTTCCCTCCTAAACACAATGGAACCATTAATTGCATGAAAATCAAACTCTAGCCCCTCCAAACTAGCCTTGGCTGAAATTCTTAGTTCTCCAAAAAAAATTGGGGTTTTTCGGTTTTGGCCCCATATACATGTTTCTTTTTACTCCTAACTACTTTATTAACTATTACATTAGGTTATAACTACTATTTGGACCCAATTTCGGTAGCATAACCCTTAGGCTATTACAATTTCCAAATTTTAAATCAAAGACAATCCGGCGAAATTTCACCGATTAAATTGTCCACAGCAATTAGAACAATTAAAGATTGAAGTTTCGGAAGTTACCTCAAGCTCTCTCTGGCTTTTTCCTAAAATGGCTGAACTCTAACTTACTTTCAAACAGCAAAATTCTTGCTTCAACACCTTAAATTACATAGAGTAGAAGCTTAGGGGAAGTATTGCACCGGTTAGGAGCTAAATCATCGGAGGAATCGACTTACCTTGCAATTTCTTGCTCTTTCTCTCTCTAGAAATCAAACCAGCTCCTCTCTCTCATGTTGCACAAAAAATGACAGAAAATGGCTAAAGAAGATGAGGCAATATGTTTTAATACATTATGCTTATGTTATCTTTTAATTGCTTAGGTCATAATTTCCTAATTTTCATAATTTTTGAATATCATTTGATCAATGAAATACATTGCACAACAACACTGCCTCACTAGAAGCAATGAACCAGAATGCACTTGCAACTCCAACAAATTTCATTTTTATATACAAACTTCTCATACTCTTTAATTCACTATTTTATTCCCTTTAATACCTCAAAGATATAAAGAATTTTAGGGAATAGATTTGGGACATCTGCTAAACCAGGGCTTAGCAGTCCACTTAATTCAGGCTTATTCTCTAACATCCAATCATAAAATTCGAGGTATTACATCTTGTAGTTCTAAGAGCACCTTAACTTAACAGACTTTTTAGGAGATAATGAGGGCAAAGTCACACCTAAAAGTAGTATAATGACAAAATTGCACCTAAATATACTTTATGGGTAAAATTGCTCCACAAATGAGATTAGAGTATTGGATGAAATAGAGAAATAATGTGTTAGATGCTACTTTACATTAAAAACTAAATACTAGTAACATCGTTTTGTCTTAAAAACAACTAAACAAAGGCATAGTTCCACAGGCATATAGAATTAGCACAAATATATTGATAAAAAGTACTCTGCGTATATCGAAATGTTAAGGGGTTTGACACTCGGAGTTATGGTATTCCATATTTTCCTAGGTTTTGTGAATAATTAATTTTGAGACCTCTATTTTCAGATGGAAAAAATTATAATTATAAAATTAAGATTGCCCCGAATCTCACTCTTTTTCAAAATCCGTTGCTAGGATTTACAGTTTTGCCCCTAAAGCCACTAGATAACATACCAATATGCATGCAAGATAAGTGCTTAATGCATGACATGCTTGCCTTACATAAAATACATCCTAACATAATGACATATCTGCATGCTCAATGTTTCAAATAACTTACTCATGACCATAGTATAAATAGAAACAGAGTTCCAATCATTCATTTATGATTCACATAAACAAGCAAAGCACTCACATGCATCAATACACAAGCACAACGATTAAATACATGCAGGAGAGGTAAGTTCACTACCTTAATTACTCTTCCCTGATTCCTTAGCTTGCTCCAATGCCTGCCCCATCTTATATCCGGCTTGGGCTACTGTCAAGTCCTAAAATTCCAAATATATAAGAATTGAGTCAAGACCTATTCATGTACTACTTTAGACTCCTCCAAATTATTTTTGTTCGTTATATTAGTCTAAAATTGCAAAATTACAAAAATGCTCCTAAGGACCCGGTCTACATCCCTTTGAACTAGGTCCGACTGTACTTTTTCAAAAATTTTGACCCAGGCTATTCCTACACAATTTTGCGTATAGAATCCATTTTTGACCTCAGTTTTCACAAAATCACTGTCAAATGATAGTTTTCCCTGAACATCCCCTTTTTTTTAGGATTTTAAGACTGTTTTTGCAATTTCACATTCTAGGGCTTTTCTCACAAAGTGATCAACATCAATACAATACAATTTTTCCTCCTGAACATAATGGAACCATCAGGTTAATGAAATTCTAGCTCTAACCCTCTGAATTAGGTCTGGTCAAAACTATACTCTAAGGAAAGGGAAAATGTAATTTTTGTGTTTTAACCCTTAAAACTTGCTCTTTTTCACTCCTAACAACTTGTTAAACCATTTAAACACATATTAGACATGATTTGAGGAAATTTGGGCAGCATTCCCCTTAGGGTTTCCACTTTCCAAATTTACAAAAGCAACAATCCAACCACAAACCAAGTCAAGAATCACAACAACAGCATTACACACCAAAGGATTTTAGATTTTGGAAGTTACATCTTAATTCTTGGAGTTTCTCTCTCTAGGGAGTCTCACACTCTCTCCTCAACCTTCAAGATTAGCTTGCTAAACATGGTTTTTTATAGAGAAGAACATATTAGAAGAGAGATTACACAAGTTAGGAAGCTTAAACACTTGGAATCACAAAGTTCACCTTTGATTCTTGCTTCCTCTTCCTCTCTTGAAACCCTAGTTCTTCAAAGCTTCTAAGACACTTTCTCTCTCTTTTCTCTTGGTGTGATCGTGAAAATGAAGAAGGAGAAGACGTAAAGCCATTTTAAAATATCTCATCTCTCTTTCTTTAAAAATATATTTGTTTAATGAATTTTTATGACAACTTTTTATTTGAGTAACTCTTCACAAAGTGTCATAAACTCTCATGGACCTTGAACCAATTTCCTCCTCCCCCGGTCAGCCCAAAAACACGCCACTCTTGTCCCAATTTGGCTAATTGGGTTTTTCTCCAACTATCTCTAATTATTACACAATATATAATATTTTATTGAAAATTCCCACATGCTCATATTTAAATAAATTCTTGTTTATTCCTTTGGCGTGAAATTATGACACTTGGAATATTTATTATCCAAGCAAATATTTTCCCTCTCATTTTCCTTATTTATGAGAAATTCATAAGAAAATAGGGAAATAATAATTGCTCCTACTTTGACTTTTCAAACTTTAATTAATTTTGATCAAGAATGTTCCAAATATATATTTCTCTTTTATTTTTCTTAATTAATTAAAATTAACTTCAATTAATTGAAAAATAGTTAATCTTGTTCTTTATTGGGAAAATTACAATTTTACCATTACATTCTTGGATTTATTTGGAGTTTATTCATTTTCTTCTTTGTTTGGCCGAAATTGTGACTAATTTTGGGCCAAATATCATGATCTTTCATTCCTCCATTTTAGTCTTCAATATTGGGCTTTTTAGAACACTCAAAAATTTATTTCATAATTTGTTTTAACCCAATTCTCATAAAAATGGAAATTTATTAATTTCTTAAATTCCAAATTCATGAATATTCACCATTTTATTTCATTAATTACCATAAATAATTACAAGGCATATCGGTGAATATAATTTGGGTACACTGAGCTCTCTCCTTGATCCCCCCACGGTAATCTTTGTTGTTGTTTTTTTAAATAAAACTTTAAAAAGCAAGTACAACATGTAAAAGTAAAACTTAGCAATATGTTGAGTACTCTGCTACTTTGTCAAAATGTTGTGTTTTTAATTGGATTGTTTCTAAACTAAATCGCAAAGGATCAATTTTTTAATTTTGATTTTTTGTGATGGAAGCAGATCAATGAGTTAAAAAAAAGAGAAATATTGGAGTACCCAATGCAATCGAATGGGCTCATACATGTTCCAAAGGATCTTGCCAATTGGATGGAATCTATCATAGGAGCAATCTTCATCGATTCTGTCTCTAAAATTGACATTGTGTGGCAAGCATATACCCCTTTAATTTAATTGATAAACTGTAAAGTTTTGTAATAGTTAAAAGTTTATATGAGTTAAGATTCTCGAGGTTTATCAGCATCAAGACATACCTCCAAATTTAAAGAATGCTTACATATATTTTTACATAATACCCACTGACATGACCTTACATTGATTAAACTCATGAGCATATGAGTTACGAGCCGACCAACCTTTGTTAGTTAAATTATAATTATATGCGCGCGCGCGCACATATTCTTTCTTATATTAGACATAACGTGTAATTTGATGAATGAGTGGTGGATGGAGAGCTAATCATATGAAGGAAGAGTGAAAAAAACATATATGAACTTTTGGGGTGGGGTCTTACTAACTTTATTCCTTTTTGCAAATAAGTAAACCAAATTTTCTAAAAAAATAAAAAATAAGGGAAATTTTTTTATTATAAATCTCAGTATGTATATTAACATAACGACTTGCATATTAAAGGTAAGACATGAAGAATGGACATTGCTTGATTTAGCTATGTAGGAAACAAATGTTTATCACTAAGAAGGAGATTAGGCGTACCTGGACGAATCCATGTTCGGATCCTGGTTAAAGCTCCAATACTCCATACTTGTGCCCACACAATTATTAGACTACTAGAGCCTAATTGTGATTTGCACAGCAGATCACCAGAACCAGAAAGATGGTAGGAGAGAAGGGAATTGCCAGAAAACTCAATGGCGGGGTAAATTGCAATTGAGGAGGCACACCCTATTTATAGTGGTTTATGGAGGCCACTAATTAGGAAACGTGTGCACTCCTTCTTGCCCTCCAAGACAGGAATTAATTGTCTCTCAATTAATTCCCTAATTATGGTGATTTGTTTCTCTTTTAACAAATCCATAATTATTCCTAAATATTCCCAAATCTGCATCTTATGCTGATTTTATTCTTATTTGATTAGGCTACTTATTTCTTAATCAAATAGTCCGGCCCATCAAGGGCGGACTTGGACCCAAAGTCCAACAAGCTATCTTGCGATTATTGCATGAGTTACCTTCTATATGCCATCCAACGTTTGCTTAGAACACTTATTTGACATGATATAATCTTAAAAATAAATAAATGGGACTTATTCGATGCATAATAACATTCTATACGCATACTATTCTTGGGATATGCATTTGTTTATAGTACTGCAAATGAAATATGATATATTATTTTAAAATTAGACCATGTGACTTTTTAATAATAAATGTAACAAAATAATCAACAAGTGAGACGTTTTAGATCCCAAAATTGTTTATTTATATAAATTAAGATAAAACTCCTCTTACATACTTACACTGTATACCATAAATCACGATTAAAAAGTTACTTTTAAAGGTTTCAATCGCTATTCCAAACAAAAAATAACCCCAAATTAAATTCTCCCACCATTTTATACATCAAAAAATTGTTTAGAGCTAATTTCGGCAATTTAAAGTCAAATGCTTTATAGTGAAGCTGTGCGTTTCACTTCTTTAGACAATGTGGATAGACACCTACGTACGGGCCCTCTAGTTTATGATTTCCCTAATTTGTCTGTATTACGTTTTTGGGTGAAAGGGGTTACATGGCTTTCTTTTCATTATTTTCTTTCGTTTTCTGGTATCTCGTTTAGGGGTGTTTAAAGTATCCCGGTCCCGATTGTCCCTGTCCGGTCCCAGATATTTTATTCCAGGAATTTCCCGTCCCGGCCCGGATCGGGACCGGGATCACATTTTGTGATCCCGGGAATTCCCGGTCCCGGTTTTTTTCCTTAAAAAATAAGTTATTATTTTATTTTTGTATTTTTTACCCCATAAATTAAGTTATCATTTGATAAAATGTATATCATATATTTAGTTAGAGTTAAATCGTATATATCGTGATACAAATCTTAACTATATAATGTATAAAGATAATATCAAAAATGATGAATGTGATAATAATATTAATAATAATATGTTATTCTTCAATTCTGACTCAATTTGTGTGATTTTTATTACCTTATTAGGTGTTAAATAATCACTTTAAACACTAAATTATAAAAAATTTAATTAATATAATTATATTATTAAAACCGGGAATTCTCGATCCCAGTCCGAGAAATTCCCGATCCCGGTTGTCCTGGGAATTTTCCGGCACCGGGACTGGAAATGACATCCCAGTCCTGGCCACCCCCAGGACGGGAACCAGGAATGGGTGATCCCGGTCCCATCCCAAGATTTGAACACCCCTAATCTCGTTTTGGACTTCACATTGGCTTGTGGTTTTTATTTGGACTAGTTTCTAATTGATTCAAATAATTTGTAATATAGTATTAAAATAAAAATATCATGATAATTTATTATTTATATAGTATTAGTATTTATAGAATAATATTTAATATTTAATAATATTATATTTTTATTTATAGAAGAATATTCTTAGAATTTATTGAATAAATAATAAAAAAATTATAGTTATAAATACTAATACTATATAAATATAAAATATTATTTATTTTTTAATTCTAAATTTTATTTATTTTTATAATTATAAAATTTGAATTATAATTATAAAATTTTCAAAAATTAGAATCTAATTATAATTAATTAATTAATGATTACTAATTAGTTATATTAATTATTTTTCAATTTATATAATTGTCCATTTAAATTTATTATCAGTAAATTAGATTTTAATACTATTAATTTATTTAAAATTCAATTAAATTAATAAATTAAAATTAAAAAAAAAACCTACAAAGAGAGAGCTTGGAGGTGGTTATTATGGTATCCCATATTTGCCGAGGATTTTTGAGTAATTAATTTTGAGACTTCTATTTTCAGATGGAAAAAAATCAACAATTAAAGAAATTAAATTATGTCTTGCTTATGTGCACCAAACCACGATCAAGTCATGTGTTTATCCATCCTTGATTTATATGATTCAATGAACAACGTAGGGTCGTGCGTCATGCTATGATTGATTTCTATTCTTTGATTTTTTTTTTTTTTTTTGCTTTTGTATAAGCCTACGTATGATGGATTGGAGGTATAATTCATGTGAACATCTAATTTATAATACATTTATATCTTGTGCATAATCTGTGCACATCTTGTACTTATATGCTTGTGCATAACTTTTTTAATCACTAACCAGGATATATTCAATATTATATTGTGACTAACTAGCACTGATTAGTTTGCTTGGCCACAAGAATCTTACGGCTTGACTAGAGGGACATATTGAGGCATGCTTATCAATATATAATAAATTTCCCTTCAGTTTTACAGACACGGAAAAGTATTATTCTTAAGCCGTGAAGCCAATGAACAGTTGCGGCTAGGCCTTGCGCTTGATGTGGATAGTTGCATTTTATCGTGTTTTGTTTTTTCCTTCTCAAGACATCACAGATCCGAGACGACCTTTTGTTTCCACTTTCTCCCCATTTGTCCTTGTCTTCCTTCCTTTAACCGCACGTCTCCTTTAGCTTATCTTTGTCTTTCCTTTTCTCACGCTAATTTCACAGTTAACCGCTGGATTGTGCTCCAGCCTTCTCTTATTTCCAACGCGTTCTAGGGTTCTGGCATGTTGTCGCAAATCTCGAACCTAGGGTTTAGATACATTTCTTCGCATAAGATGTCTTCTTCTCCGTTGCCGCGATTGTTAAGGAGAGGTACATGTGTGTTCTCACAGAAGTCAGAGCATTTGTCGCAGCCGCATGCTTCTGCGCAGGTTTGCAGTCCGCTATATTCTCATCTTGCACACGCTAAAAAGGGGTGTGTAGTGTTCTTCCATTCTGGCATTTGTGTCTATTCTCTCCCCTTGTGACTTTACCTTATGTGCTATGTTTGCTGTCGTCTTGGCGATAAGATGTGCCATCGGAGTCGTGTGTGTTAATTTATTTATATAACGTCAAGTTTTTTTTTCAAATCTCTAACAGTATTTTGTAAATGCAGATGATTCCCAAAGGTGTTGCTCAGAGGTACGCAAAATATGTTAATTTTCCATATTTGTCTATAGTTCGTTTATTGGCTTACAAAGAATTGCCACAACTTTTGCGATACTCATTTTTCTGATCGAGTTACTGGCAGCATTACATGGATTTCATGGAGACTAAGGGAGGAAGAGAAATTGCAAGCAGCATACAACATTACAAAGCGCAACAGAACTTTTTGAAAAGGTTTCTTCTTTGCGATACTCATTTTTCTGATTGAGTTTCATTTTGATCAACCTTTGCTTCTCATTATTGCTTAATGAGTAGTTCTGTTGTTAGAGAAGTTACATAGCTAGAGCATAATGACGGGCTGCTGTTCAAATTTTGGTGTGTCACACGTTGTTAGTGTGAGTAAAGAAGCTGTTTTCAGGAGGTTGGGAAATCGAAGTCTAAGTTCAAATAACTTGAGTTTCAGGGACATATTTAAGTGTGCCACTTTTCCTGTCTTTTGTGGAAATGAGTGCCATGGGTATGTTTCCCTACAAAAGACTGAAAGAATTGTGATAATGAATATGTTACACCAACCAGCTGAGTCCCAATTCAATGTAACTACAATAAAAGTTACAGAAGGGGGAGGTGAAAATGTCTCAGAAATTGGCCATAAAAGTTTGGATCTGTAGGTATAATTTCACTAGAATGAATGCATTTATTTTCCTTTTCTTGTAATCTTGTGTCTAATCTGTGATGAATTACTAGTACAAACTCATGTGTATCAAGATTTCTATTACTCTTCGCTTTGAGTATTCATAATTTTTGAAATTCGATTTGCAAGGATCTATCCAAATAAAATGCTGGCTTATCCATCTTTTCTATTTAAAATTTTTTCAGAGGTTGGTTGGGCTATGAAATCATTTTCTATGTCTTCATTGGTTTTTTGTAATTCCCATTTCATGTTAAGTTAACAGCATTCTTGTAATCTTGGTTGTTGAAAAGTTGAAAACAATTAGAATTGTGCCCTTGATTTTTCTCTTCTATGTATACAGATAGTCATTAACTCTACTTGTGCTCTTGTTACTGCAGCTCAAAAGAGAGCCAAAGATTTTTGGCCTAATTTGAGTTGTATGTTGCAGATCTTTTGGTTGGGACGGTGGTTAATGTTGCTTTGGTAGGTATGTTGGCACCCTATGCTCGCATTGGGAGACCATCTAACAATGGACTACTTGGAAGAATGCAGCAAGCTTATGCAGCTTTGCCTAGCAATTTGATCTTACCTAGCCGCTCCTTGAAGAAATGAAAGCACTTAGTCAGTAACAATCTGAACAAGTGCTGATTGTGTTGCTCTGTCTCAGTCATATTAAACTGCGTACATGATAAACTGCTTGTGTTGTGTGACAATCGCCAGATGCTGCAGGCATAAATAGGTCGTGTTATTAATATTTTGATACTCTGTTGCCTTGATGCAATGCCATGATTGTTGCACTTGTAAGGTAGCTAACAAAGTGGAATGCTAGATGTTGTAGTACTAACAATCCAATTTAAACCATTTTGAGGAGTGTTGTTAAGATTTTTGTAATCTATTGTCTTAATACAATGGAGTGATTGTTGCACTTGTAAGTGCACTCAGTCTCATATTTGGGACGACGAACTAAATGCTGATGTTTCGGTCTTGGGGAAATATGAGAATCTGAATTTTTTCTATATTAAAAAGTTTCGCCAAAAATATGTTTATCTATATTAAGAAGTCCGCTAATACATTGAATTTCAGACAGTGTGCACGCAATTTGACTTTTGGGATGACCCCCTAAATAAATCTTAACACAATTAACTCTTGAACTCTGTCAAAACCACCTGAGTTTTTGTTATACCAACAACACATGGTCACAAAGTAGTAAGTTACACCTTGGTATGCACACAATCTGAATGATGGGACCACCCCTTCAATTGCTTCCCTTATTGCCTCATAGTATGCCCTTCTCTCAACATATGAAACAAATGTTTTCAAAGGGTTTTTATAATTTAAAAAAGTGCATAATAGCAATGCCAATGGATAATATTTCGGTTCCAACACATCATATGCCATTGTTAAATGATTCAGCAGTTAGAAACAATTTTTGTGCATTAAAACATTTTATTTCTTATGCAGAGGATGTTGGCTCCCAATTTCCTTGTCTTGGCGAAACTTTAGCTTGGTGGTAAGTGAAAGCCAGACATCAAAGTCAAGTAAGGCAGCCTACTAGACACATCATATCACTCTTTTTTGACTTATATTATCATTCACATGACAGTCAAGTATCATGCTCTTACCAACTATTGTGACATTAGGTCACCTAACCTGCCACTGATTTACATACACCCACAGTAGTTGCAAACAAATAGTCTTTCATTTACCATTTGTTCTACTGTTATGACCATCTGTTATCAAGTACTCCAAGTCATTTAAATCATACGAAATGAATGTCAGGTGTGATGTCATTTGAATCATACGAAATGCTGTCAGGCGACCTTATGGAAAGGTGTAGCTGATATTTGTCAAATGTCTTCTGCTCATTTAATATTTCCATCTTCGGATATGTGCCATTTTTTGTGGGTCAAATTTCCCAAAAGATCACTTTGATGAATGCAGCTTTGAATAATATATTATCAATTAAGCCTTCTGCATGTGTTTGTCATATTTGTAATATGAGCTTCATCCAATCTTCTTTAGCAATATCTTTGAAGCTGTGGCCCACCTTGGTTTTCTTTTCCTAGATAAAATCACCTTAGTTTGTTTTCAACCACAAATGCTTACAAGTGCGTTGCATTAAGGCATACGTTAATGTTTGTTTTCTTAGGTCACTATAACTTTATTAATATTGTCAGTCAAATTATGTTTTTTACTTTTTAAAGTGCACCACCTGAATTAGATGCTTACATGTAATCAGCTCATTTCCTGTAATTTTGCATTATATAAGCTTCCATCCATGTAGAATCTTCCAACACCTTCTGAATTTACCCTGCTACATGTTATTCATCTAAGTCATCTTCCGAAATTTAATACCAGTTCATTAACACTACATACCTTAATTATAGACAATCTTAAATAATGAGTAATAAGCAATATAAATAATATTAGACAATGTAAAACCAAGATGCCCCTTCTTTTTTTTTGAACAATAAGATGCCCCTTCACAACAATAAAACCTTCATATCTGCTATACTTAGATCACAAATTTTCACTGCCTTCTTTGTTGTTGTAGCCAGTGCACTTAGATGCACACATGTGATCGTCGCAATGGCATGAATTAGTGCATTTAAGGAATCGTGACAGTAATCAAATCTTTCCGTGCAACGCACGGGAAGTATTGGCTTGTTTTATATAATGTCAATTAGTGTGTGCTCTACGCACATTGCACAGGGTGCTTGTATTTATAAAATAGTTAAATACTTAATTATATAATTTTTCTGAAAATAAATTATTGTCTTTCATACTTTAAACATACCATATCATTAGTAACATAAGTAGTATGCAATAACACTATGATATTAATAGTTCTACCAATAGTTAATGTTGATTTCAAAGGATGTTTCTTTTCTAATGCCACGCAAGAACTTTTTTCATTTTTCTTTGAATTTTAATATTGTACTAACCTTATTCATAAAATTCTCAATTTTTATCTCTTCTGGTTTCATGTCTAATTTTATTTTTTTTTTATTTTATTGTATTGTTTTTTATTAAATGTTATTCTTCTTTCTGTTATTCCTCCTAAAGCATTCCTATATTCTTCAAATTCATCATATTCTGTATTACTTGATCATTCTTCATCGTTTATTACATCATCATATAAAATTAACATTCTTCTTCTATAGATGAATATTCAAATTCGAGAAATCACTTATATTTTTTAATTTATATATTTCCATTTCCAAACTATCTATTTCACTATATATAGCTTCATTAAATTCTAAGGGCTTGTTTGGTGTGAGGGGAAGGGAGGGGAAGTGGGCGGAGGGAAAATTTTTTTAAGTTGAATTTAAAAAAATTAGAGAAGTGGGGTTAAAAATTTTTAATTAATTTTTCTTACTTTTTTATCCTATATATTCTCTTTATCAAAATTTTATTATTCCACTTCTTCAACCTTTTAAAATTTAACTCATAAAAGTTTTCCCTCACCTCCTTTCCCCTCCAAATCCCTCACACCAAATAGACCCTAAAGGTTCTAGATTATATTCATAAGCTTGTTCTAATATATTCATTATTTTTTATTTATTGGTTCTAAACAATTAGTAGATATATAACCAATTTTTCCACAATTATAACATTTACATTTTATTGGTCTCTTTTTATAATTTATTTTCTTTTTCCCTTTCTTAAAATATTTTTTGGGCTTATATTTTTGATAAATTTTCTTTTAGGATATTTTTTAAACTTATATCTTTTTATTTTTTTCTGATTTACACCCTCATCTATGAGGTGTCTCTAATTTTTCACCTTTTAATACCATTTTATTGGTTTTGTAATACTCTATATTTCTCCACACCTGTTTACATTTATCTAATAAATATCCTCTTAGAAAATCTTCTCTTATTTCCCATAGTGTCAATAAATGGTATTAAATCATTTCCTTGTCCAAAAGCTTTCTTATAATCTTTTATTCTAGTTTCTAATATTAGTCCTGACAGTTTTCTATAAATTAATTCCATACAAAAACTTTGTGATTCATAAGTTTGTAATCTTGCTTCATAATAATATTTTTTATTTTCACAAATATACTGGTTCAAATATTTAGGATCTAAAGAACATATTTCCATATGATATAATTTTGTAATAGCCTTTTCTATTTTTATTGTTTCATTTGATTCTACACTTCTTCCTATAAATTCATTTCTTAATAATTGTTCATACTGTCTTATTAATAATGCATAAAATTCTTTTCTATTTTGATATGGTTCTATTATTGTTCCTGCTTGTTCTTTAAATTCATGTGTTTTACTCTTTCACCAATTTTGTACATTTCCTATAAAGCTTGCTTCTACTAACGTATTAGCTACGTTAGTCTCTCTATTTCTTCCTATTAATGTTATTAATTGGGATTTGTCCATTATTCTATTCTTTTTTCATTGTCTAAGTTATAGTATAAATCTAGCCATATCCCTAAATTAGTTATTTGTCTAGTTTCTTATTGTTCCATAGGAATTGGCATAAATCCTGAATTACTAGATGTTTTAAATGTTGTTTAAAAAATATATTATTACATCTAAAAATATAATTCGATGTTTAAAATATATTATTATATTAACAAAGCCCAAGTATATTTTTTTAATAAGTTTTTATTTATAATTACACAAATGGCCTACTATTTTCAAATGGATTCTTGAAAGATTTTAAATACAGTTATTTGTGAATCATTATGGTTAGGGAATGTCTAATCAATAGAAAAAGTAAAAATATAAGTTATTAGGGTACTAATATTCCAATTATTTTCAGGTAAAAAAATATCCCAATTATTAATATCCCTATAGCTTCTAACATTCTATTCTCCAAAATATTTAATGCAGTTGAAAAAAATATGAATTTATTATTATCAAGTTTGATTGGCTGCTCATGGAGGTAGTTATTGTAATTCATGAAAAATCAAAAGGCACACTAATTTTGAAGTCGACAATATCTCAATTTCAAGATTCCTTATAATAACCCAGTTGATCTGTTTGTTACTCACTTGCACCAGGCTAGGTGCATCGTCGAATGTCACCACAAAAACATTGTGCAATGGCTTTTAAACATATGATCATCAAGCTGATGACAGTCAATAATATGAACATTGTATATAAATCAAATTTGTGCAGAATGAATCATATTTTGAGTAAATAAAGACAATTAAGAAATTTAAGGAATAATCGAATCATTTCCAAATACGATGATTGGTTAATCAATCAATTATGAACAAACATAAATTAAGGGAATCAAGTAATATCATGAAATAATCATTAATATAATGTATTTATTGATTGGTGGATCATAAGTTTTTCATTAAACCGGTTTTACAAACATAAATTAACGAAAAATTATTAAACAATCATTAATTTTGTGTATTCAATTGAACCAGATATTACAAGTTTTCAAGGATATAATGATAATTGATATTGATTGATGATGCTGCTTGATGATTTTCATTAAACCGAGTATTACAAGTTTTCAAAGATATGGTTGAAGGATATTGCCGATTGATTGATGATTAATAGTTGATTAATTGATTACAAATAAAAATATCATTATATTAATAAAATAAGGTGTGAATTAATTTATGTAACATATAAATATAAAATATAAACTAATATGTTAAGGTAAAATAGTAAATTATTATCATTTATCCCTTTATTACTAAATTGGCCTTGTGAAGGAATCGAACCCTCCCACCATCCATTTTTATAAGGGCCTTACTTCGCCACTAGGGCAATACACTATGAGGGCAATTTTAGTTTTAAGTTCCTATTTAGTTTCCTAAGGACTTACCTATGTGTTATATTTTAAATACAAAACCATTATTATTTTATTTGGTTTCCACTAATCCTTTTTACCTTCTTCATCAGGGCCTATTTAGTTGGAGGGGAGGGGAGTGGAGGAAAAATGAGCCCCTTCCGTCCTCTCCCTTCCTTCCCCTCATCATGTTTGAAATTTTGGAGGGGAGGGAAGCAAAAGTCTGCCTCTCTCTCGCTTTCCCTCCCCTTATCTTAATCTCCTTTAAATTGGGTTGTTTTTTGAGGGGAGCCAAATTTTGTGACCAATTTGTCCCTTTTTATTTTATGATATTCCATATCTACCCATCTTTGCTTAGCAAGCCATTTCTTACTTCTGCAATCCGAGACACATTGAAGCTGCTCTTTGGTTTTGTTAGCAGAAGATCTTGTTTGTTCATTTTTTATCTTACTTTGCTTCAATCACTTGTCAAAGATAAAAAACAAACTGAAAGCATTAGACTAAAACACTACCAATTGTTGAAACTGCATCTCTACCGCAGACTTGTTTTTGAATTCTAGGTTGGGACTTGGGAGAGTTTGCTTCCCGCACTAAGTTTTAATTTTGATTTTCGAACCCTTCCCAAGTTTGACATCCTTATAATTCACGTCCCTCTTTTATTAAAGAAAATTGATTTATTTTGGCCCTGTGTATAAATTTTATAACGAAATAAGGGGAAAGCATGAGATAAACTACTTTTTTTTAATAACTTTTTAATCGTAACAAAATTATGAAAATCAATTACAATTAAGTTTGCCACCAACCAACAATCAGTTCAACATGTCTAAAATTCTTTAATCAATCAAACTCAGTGCCCACAATTTAATTGAGTTTATGCCTATATTTTTATTTTATGTTTGGATATTGACTCATAAATATTTTTAAAGGGAAGAAGTATCATAATTTTTCTGAAGAAAAAGGTATCATCTTTTTCTTTTTGTAATAGACGAAGTGGTATTGTCCTTTTTTTTACTTGAAAGTGGGTATCATCTTTATAATCTGCATGTTAATAATACGTTAAGATGAATGGTGAATTTTAAATTAATTTAAACTGATTTATATAATTTATATAAGTAAAAAAATATAATATAGAGTAAAATACTCTAACCTTCCTTGCGTTTTGCCTTAATTACATGGACATCTTCTCTATTTTGAAAACATACATTTAAATCCAAACCGTTAACTCCGTTAAGGATTTTTATTTTTTAATTAAAATTTATATTAAAATAAATTTTATTTACTAATTTATCCTTCATCATTACTAATTTCCTAATTTTGTCTAAAATTATTTAAGTAATTTAAGAGTTTCTTTTTCTTTTTCTTAGCTCATTTTTTACTTTTGTAAATAGTTATATGTTAAATTTTTTTCATATTAAGATAAATACTTAATTAATTTAATTAATGTTGACATATAAATATTAATTAAAAATATGATTAACCCTATTAATAGATGCAATGCATACTAAAATAAACATGTTTATAAATGTTTGTGTAAAAAAATGTATTTAAGAAATAAAAATTTAAAATTAATATAAGTCATATAATATATTAAATTTAAATTATTAATAACATATTATGAATAAAATATATATTTTTCTTCCTTTCATTTGAAAGGCATAGTTTTTAGTCATTTAAAAGAATACTAAATAAATAAGTTTCAATAAATATGATAAAAATTTAAAATTTTATAATATAGTAAAAATTAAAAAATTTTATAATATATTGGAAATTTTGGACATACATGTATGAAAATTATATTTTTATATAAAAATTATTTTTAGGCAACATAAAAATCTATTCATTTGTTTAAAAAGGGATATTTTGGTCAAAATAAATATTTAATAGTCAAACTTGACGGTCAACTAACGGTTGAGTGAATAGAAATAAAATATCAAATATATAAGAGAGGTTTCTGCAACTTGTATTTTAATTTCAAGGGAAGTTTATACATGTTTTCAAAATAGAGGGGATGTTTATATAATTTAGGTAAAACAGAGGGGTAATCAATGTATTTTACTCTATAATATAACATTAAAGATAAATTGGTAAATTAATCATTATCTCCCCTCCTATCCCCTCTTTCCCTCTTAAACCAAACAAAGAATTATTAAACATCCCTCCTCTTCTTTCACCTCCAACTAAACCAAGTGTGTGTTTGGATAAGGGGAAAAAACACTTTTGGCATAAAACCATGGTTTTGTAAAAATCCACCCAAACACTCCAAATTTTGTCAAAAAACCCTTTTTTCAAGTGGTTTTGAGATCATAATCTACTTTTTTTCCGTCAGCTGAGAAATTGTAACCATTGGTGCAATTGTTGCACATTCACTTTTCTCTTTCCCTTTGTGATTTCCATCGCCTTTTCTCTGTGAACTGCTCTGCTCGTGCTCCTCTCCCCTTCGCGATCTGTAATAGCTACTCTAGATCCGAAGAAAAGTTCGGCCGATTTCCTTTTGAACTCGTCTGTCTTCTTCTCTTCTTTCATCTTCGCCATTTTCGCTCACCGAGCTCTAAGCTTCAGCTTCTCATCTTCAGCAATTTCTCACCTCTCCACTCTTCTTTTGTTGCCGATGTTTGGACCTTTCCTTTTGGCTCTTAGATTTGATGTAAGGTGGAATCTCACTTGATCTATAGAATTCAGCATATTCCTGTTGTTTCGATGATCGGTGCTTGCTGGATAAGGAGGGATCCTTGAAACTGCTTGATTTCACTTTATGGGGCTTTGATTCAGAATATCTCTTAGTTGTGTTTGGTGTATGGATCTGTCTATTCCCAATAATAGGAGCAACAACACTCTGCCTATCTACCAATGGGGGCTTTGCTTCGTCTTCAGGCATCCGAAGGCTATCTTTTAATGGTGTGAAGCCTCTCTCGGGGCTATCAGATCGAAAACAAGAAAGTATGAATTGAAAGAATGCACTAACCAATGTTTCAAGGGAAAGCTTGGAAAAATCAGCAAAAAGCTATCTAAAAGATGGCCATCCAGGCTCGTCTTTACCATTCCCCAATATGGACATAGGTTTTTCAAAGTTAGCTTGGCCTTTGAATTTTCCCTCTGACTGTTGCTGCAGCATTTATGCAGTGTTATCAGTCAACCAGCAAGAATGCTTTCGACCAAAAAAAATCAGCAAGGATGCAACATATTTCAAAACTAGCAAGAACTTCCCCACACGTTTCGCAGGTAGCAATTCCTCTAGGAAAAATTATAGGAAAAATTCCAAAAAACTACATTGGAAATATAAAAAGGACAAATCAGTACACTGAAAATGGGAAAAGACGGATCAGGCGGGTGTCAGAGATGTGAGGAATTTGTCATTTTGAAATTTCGGCCAAATGACAAAAATGCCCTTCAGCCCTCAGTCACAATAACAACATAGGAGTTGTTAATGGTGAATTCGGAGTTGTTAATGGCGAGATAGGTGTTGTTATTGACTCTGAAACTTGTTAATTGTGAAAAAAGAAATTGGAGTTGTTAATTTCTAATCCAGAGTTGTTAATTAAGATATAAGTGTTGTTATTGGCCCTGAAATTTGTTAAGTGTGAAAGAAGAAATTGGAGTTGTTAATATCGAATCCGAAGTTGTTAATGTTGAATCCGGAGTTGTTAATTAAGAGATAGGTATTGTTATTGGCCATGAAATTCGTTAATTGAGAAAGAAGAAATTAGAGTTGTTAATGTCGAATCAAAAGTTGTTAATTAAGATATAGATGTTTTTATTGGCCCTGAAACTTGTTAATTGTCAAAGAAGAATTGAAGTTGTTAAAGTCGAATCCGGAGTTGTTAATTACGAGGATCATGTTGTTATTCTGAAGTGGGGGATGAAGTGTGAAAGAAGATATTGGAGTTGTTAATATCGAATTCAGAGTTGTTAATTAAGATATATGTGTTTTTATTGACCCTAAAACTTGTTAATTTTAAAAGAAGAATTAAAGTTGTTAATATCGAATCTGGAGTTGTTAATTACGAGGATCATGTTGTTATTCCGAAGTGGGGATGAAGTGCTAAAGGGCATTTTCGTCATTTGGCCGAAATTTCAAAATGACAGATTCCTCACATCTCTGACACCCACCTGATCCGTCTTTTCCCATTTTCAATGTACTGATTTGTCCTTTTGATATTTCCAATGTAGTTTTTTGAAATTTTCCCAAAATTATACTTTCTCTACGCAATTTAAAAAAAACAATACTACTAATCACATAAATGGCAGACCATCTATTGGTATTTAGTTGGAACAAAACTTCCAACACAACAATTAAACACTTTCCCTTTAGTCAAAATTTGATTATCAAGATAAATTCGATTATTTTCAATTGCAACAAAATATGAAGCACCTTCTGGTGTGGTTACATTTCCATGAACTTCATATCAATATTTTGTCCGTAGGGTAATACATGCATAAACATAGATGTTCTATGCTTCCAGATTATGATTAACTCTGTAAAACTAAGCAACTATACTAAGAGGTTAGGATGTTACCGTCGAAGCATTTATATGAAACCTATGAAGTTTTATTGTACTCAACCAAAAAAGCTCTTGTAATTTCCAGATTGCTATGAACCTGTGAAGTTTTAAGTAGGAACATTTAGATTGTTGTGCTCTTGCCTGTGAAGATTGCAGGCGTTTTAACTTCCAGAACAGAATCAATGAGGGGAAACAAATCCTACTACGAATTAATATAAAGAGAATTAAATGTAATCTTTCAATACTAAACCTACATGTTTAATAGCTTTACAGGTTATGGAAGCAACATATGTTAAATCTTGCAAAATGTTCCTACTTCCTTTTCCATGTTTTCTTGAACCGCTGCCCTTTTGTGGTGATATAAATGTAGACGGTTGTGTATAGATATAAGAAGCATTACTTCTATTTTCTATATCACAGGGGCTTCCTCTATTTTCCTTCGAAGCTGAAGGAGTTGACTTACTTATTATGCAGCAGCCGTTGAAGAAGAAAATCAAGGCAAGTGTTATACAGTCAAATCAGTTGTCATTGCAATTGAAAATCTAATCTAATCTAAATATAATAAAGATGAAACCATTCAAATGTATGCAAGTATGCTCTGAAAAGATGAATGAAGTAGCCCTGTTCCAGTAGGGTTATGAATGGTATTCAGTTTTTCATGCAAAAGAAAAACTGTAACTATGGATGGTTCAACATGATTATGCTTTAGACATGGATGACTTGATAAGTTTACTTAAAGATGGGTGTTCATTGTAAACTAATGTAGTTCAAAAGCAATGGTCTTTCGTTTGGCATTGAGAATAGAGAGATGTTTCAGTTTGACACAAGTGCTAATTAAAATGTACTTCCAGCTACCTAGGCGCTGACCTTAAAAGCAAAAAATTTCATGACAATGACAAGTCAGTTTTCTTATGCCTATGTCCTGTTGCATGAAGTCACTTTTTAACTTATCACGATATTTTGTTTAAAGGGGTTGACTCATTGACCGCCTAATCTAAAATCTTTGAATATATCAGTTACTTTATAGGTATATGATGATATCATCACTTGGTCTAATATATAAACAGAAAATAAGATAAATTCCTGATAGCAACATGGACAAGTTATAGGGATGCAAAGTTTGCAAGATCTGATGTAACGGATATGGGTTGATGTGAAGAAATTAAGTGTCAACCTTGTAAGAATATAACATATATATTAGTTATCATGTTTATTACAGCATAATAGTAGTAACTTGAGATCAACATATTCTGATAAAAGTTGCACAATTGAATGAGAATTTTTAATTCTTCCTTCAACATCTTCATATACAAATCACTCTTTTATCTTTGATTTTATATGATGTTCAAACTTTCATATCATATTTTTGTTCACTCATTCCATTGAAGTATTGATTTTGGTTGTAAGCTTATTATTAACATTTTGAGGTGCCAAGTTTGTGTTATTTTTAAGTGGATTTAATAGTATATATTCAAAACTGATTTAAAGTGATTATGTCATTGTTGGAACCCAATATAATTCGTTCTCAATATATAGATTGCAGTGCTTAGACTGTTTGCTGCACAAATCAAGTTGGCACCAAGTTTCTTGCTGTGTAATGGTAAGCTTGCAAGGTCACAATGCAAAAATCATTTGAAATTGAAACTAGAACTGAAATAAAAACTAAGTACAACAAAGGAAAGCTGGACCTAAAAAAGCACTAGAAGTAATACAAGTCCAAACCTAGAAACAACTACAACTAACATGAAAGTGGATGAAATATTAAAGATGCTTAAGAATTGCTAAAGTTTTATAGTAGGTAGATACCCATAGTAATTCTTTAAGCAAGGAATGACGAGCCACAAATAGTGGAAAAGTCAAAAATCTAGAAATATTATTTTGAGGGAGGCAAGTTGATGAAATTGTGAAGCGTTGATAGTCAATTTATAGGCAAAATTTGAAACAAAAGTATGCAATTTGAGGCCAATACCTCTATTGGGATTTGAATTTTTAAAATTTTAATGTTCTTCCCTCCTTATTCAAATGTATGCAAACATGTTCTGTTAGAGATTTTTGGCACCCACTTCATTATGATGCTTTCAAAATGTTTCCAGCACAAAAGTAGTCAAAGCCTTTATGAGGTCAAGAAGTTTTTGATGCCAGTGATCATATCAAGCAAAAAGGATTCTAATGGTCATTAATGACGACGACCCATCTGTGGTAATATCTTCACATGTATGGCAAACTTGAAGAAAGTGGTCAAATTGGGAAGGAATTGGAACTATACATGCTAGTTAGAATTAATTCCAAAAGATATGACACAAGATATTGTGTTTAGGAACAGCTAGGCAATCAATGTTGGTATATGACAATTCATTTCAGATTTTTCATTTTTAAGGTAGTTGCTTCTGCTAATGTGAAAAAAAAGTCTCTAACCAGGCAACCATCTTAAAGAAAGATTATCAGCATAAATACCAGAAGGACAAGAGGGTGACAGTTGTATAATGACAGCAACATCCACATATTTCATCCATGTAGGACCTGCAGTTGCATGGCTTGAAAAAGTAACATGTACATCCATGTGGAAAAACATCATGAGGAATACTTACATGCTCTAGAAGCACCACCTCATCTGTATTCTAACTAATTAAAATACAGCAATTCATCTTATTTTAATCTTACATGGTTGATGAGTCATCTAGAGAAATTCAAATTTTATGATTTTGAAAAATAACAACTCAAAGGAGAGAATTGTTTTTTTTTTGTTTTTCTAAATTATAAAGTTCATGTTTTTTAAAATCATAAAATTTGAATTTTTTCAGATGACTCGTCATCCATGTAGGATTAAAATGAGATGATTTGTTGTATTTTAATTAGTTAGAGTACAGATAAGATGATGCTCTTAGAGTATGTAAGTATTTCTCTTTAATCATAATGTCAAAAGACAAAAAAATCTAATGCATACTACATTGACTTCAACTTGAAAGAGATGGATCATCAAACCTTTTGTGCAGATTATTGATGCCACGTTGGAGATTCTGGAGAAAAGGAAAGGCAAAAATTATGTGTTTAAGGAATCTTTTAAGTATTATACCCATCCTGCAATCAAGTTTGAAATATTATGCTTGTGAGTGAACCTGGATATAATACTTTCACTATGCTGATATATTTCAAAAAAGGATAAAATAATATGCCTAAACACTGAATACACTTAAAGATGCAGATGTATATCAGAAAAGGCACACCTTTTTCATACCCCATGTAAAGAAAGGATATTAACTATAAGATAAAAGCAAAAACCCACATAACACACTAATTTTTGACAATCAATTAACCACATAGATAAATTGAATGTTGGGAGTTAGCATGATTAGGGAGAAAGGGAGGAGGCCTTGCAATTGAATGACCTCAGAGTTTTAACTTAAGATGTGTCAACACTTTCTATCAAAGTGCAATACTAATGGGACCGGAAAGTATGGAACAAACTTATGATATAGATCTGACAGCAAGAAAAAGCGGCAAATAGAAGGTAATACCTTCTTCGGGTGCATCTCAAGATATGTATTCGGGACATCACTCTGTCAACTTTACTTTCTCAGTCTAAGTCATGAAATCATCAACAATAAAATTAGATTTAGATATGAACATAAAGCACTATTTAATATAAATGTCCCAAAAAAGAAAATGAGGTAAAACTCAATCCTCTAATGGGATATATAGAACCAAGCCATTCTTGTTTTTCTGATCAGATTCCTTTGTTGGTCAAATTTTCCTTCTCATTGTATCATGTTCTCATTTATGTTGCTGAAAATACTCATTTAGCCAAGTTAAAAAAGCATGTGTTTAACATAAGGCTTTATCTTAGTGGGCTTAGGTATGAACCTTATTTGGGTTATCCTTTTCCGTTGCACCATAACGCGAGTTACATAACAAGAAAGGGCATGCATGAAGCAAATATAGTTATATGACAAAATCAGGTTGGTATGCTTCCTCAGTAGTGATACTTTAAACATGTAATTCTCATTTATGGTGACTCATGTCCCTATAAAATGTTTACTAATACAATTTATTAATTAGCTCTCATCACCCTTATTGAATACAACATATTACCAATTAAACTATTATAATTTGAATAAATGCTTCATATGAGATTGTGCATAAAGGCAACAGAGTAGGCTGACAAAAAAGCTGATAAGTTATGCACTTTGGACAACAAATACCCTTGACTCCTTTCTATCCATTTGTAGGAAAACATTGGAATTATGTTGCCAAACCATATAATGCAAAAAATTATGTGCTTATTTATTTATGTTTCCTTTTGACTCGAAACTACTAAACCATGAGGTTGTATTCAACGGCATAAAAACCATTACACTGCTACATGAAGATAAAGTTTTATGAAGACTATCAAAAGATAAAGCACATATCCCCATCCATTGGTGTATTAATGAGGTGTACAAAAAGGAAAAAAAATACTTCAACATTGAAAGGAAACAAAAGCATATATCCCCATCCACTAGTGTATTAATAAGGAGTACAAACCATATATAAAAGCACAAAAAAAAAAGTAAAACAAAAGAAAAAATGATTTGGAAGCTGATATTCCCATTCACGTTGGAGTCTTGGCATAGCAATGATGAAGGACTTCCTTAATGGACCAGTGACTACTTCAAGAATTGGACTTCTGGGTAAGGAGGGTTGAAAAACACTAGTCACATCATAGTAAGAGGAAACATTAGGGCAATATGCATATGAAAATACACCATTACCAAGAGTTTAATGTTGAACTTATAAACAATATACATGACTCAACTAATTGTTGTATATGAAAATACACAATTATCTAGATGAAGTAGCTCGACAAGCCAAGGTTTGGACAATGACTCGATTGTGATAAGGAAGGTCAGCAATGGACGTCTCCAACTAGATAAACTAAGGATGAACAGAGGGTTAACTTGAGACTGAAGACATCTCTGTTTTCAGGAAGTTGTAAGACTATTTATACAAACCAAAATGTGGAGAGCAATACAGGTCATAAGATCACACATAAACCTCCATTCATAAGAACACACATAAACAGAGGTGCAACTAGGTCGGACTGTGTGAGGAGAAGACAATGATAGACTCACCTTTTTCCTTTAAAGATAGCATTGAGCTAAAGGAGATATGATACCATGAACACCCTGGCTGAAAATTTAAGAACACTTCAGTCAAAATATAATTGTTCACAAATCTAAGTACATGTTCCTTCTATTTGGCATCGATATATGACAAAGTGTAGGTTCCAATCAAAATATGATTGTTCACCAAACAAAGTACAAGCTCCTTCTTTACCTGCATCCACTTCCTCATCCGAGAGAGAGAAGATCATTTTGTTGTTTTGTGTCTCTTTGGAGGAGGTTTTCTTTAGAAGGATGGCTTGCTTTGTGAAGATCAATGACGACAATAGAGGCATCGCCATGGCATCCTCTTCTTTACCTCCTCACTGTCCTCACTGGGCAAGGCTACTGAATGATAAAGAAGAATGGGAAGGGATGGAGAGATTGTGAGACCCCAAGGTTGGCAAGGGTGAAATAATAAAGAGAAGAGAGAGGGAGACGGCAGGCATTTTGAAATTCGAAATTTGAATGAAATAGAAGGAGAACCTTGGGTAGGGTGAACGAAGCCAAAATGGCGGGCATTTGCCAAAACTAAAAATCAAATATGAACGAAGCTGAAAAGCAATATTACTGAGCCATTGGCTTTGATCAGAGCTCGAAGCTTTTTTTTTTTGGCATCCAAGCCGCAACACTGTTAGCTACAGTGATATGTGTCAGTAGTCGATAGGGAGCTAGTATAGAGCAATCGGCTTGGTGGAAAGGTATTATAGGATATATTGATATTGATGAACACAGCCTTACACACACCACTGGCAAGAAAGAAATTATTCCATGGTCAAAAATAAACCGACAGTCAACTTGAAAAAGTTTTGAAGTGTTAGTGTGTGTTTGCATTAGCTTTTGAGAATAGTTTTTACGATTTATGAGATTTATGAGGTAAGTATGTGAGAGGAGTTTTGTCTCGACTTGCAGAAAATAGTTTCTGAAATTACGGTTTGGCTGTTTCCTCATAATCTATTCTCCAAAAGCTATTCTTCACTTTTTCTTCAGAAGCTATTTTCTAAAAGTTAATCCAAACACACTCTAGGTTTTGATCTCAAAACCTAGAGAAATTTTTTTTTGTTTTTCTTTTGTGTGGCCCCATTCTCTCTTTTTTATGGGTCCTTTTTTCTCATATGGGCCCTACCCTCTCTTGGTTCTTTCTCATCATGTGGATACTTCATCTAGGGGTGTCCAAATTGTCCCGGTCCCGGTCCCGGTCCCGGCATTTTGATCCCGGGAATTTCCCGTCCCGGCCGGGACCGGGATCTAAGGGACCCGGGACCGGTCACATACCTTGTGATCCCGGTCCCGGTCCCGGTTTTTTATTTTTTTTTTAAATTT
The DNA here is from genome assembly GCA_963242795.1 of Inga leiocalycina. NCBI lineage: Eukaryota > Viridiplantae > Streptophyta > Magnoliopsida > Fabales > Fabaceae > Inga > Inga leiocalycina. The sequence continues at coordinate 20,940,164 of OY725329.1, read as the reverse complement.
TTTTCTTAAAAACCAAGTTATTGTTTTATTTTTGTATTTTTTATCCCATAATTTAAGTTATCATTTGATAAAATGTGTATCACATATTTAGTTGGAGTTAAATTATATATATTGTGATACTAATCCTACTATATAATATATAAAAATAATTATAAAAATGATGAAGGTGATCATAATAATAATAATAAAATGTTATTTTTCAATTCTAGATCAATTTATGTGATTATTATGGCCTTATTAAATGTTAAATAATTACTTTAAACACTAAATTATAGAAAATTTAACTAAAATAATAATATTTTTTAAATTTAATTTTTTTTTATAAAAAAACCGGGATTCCCGGTTTGATCCCGGTCCCGGCCGGGATTACCGGGACCGGGACCAAACCGGGACCGGGAGCGGGACCGGGATGCAATTTGCATCCCGGCCAAAAACCGGGACCGGGACCGGGAGTGGTAGATCCTGGTCCCGGTCCCGGTTTTGAACATCCCTAACTTCATCATAAAAAAAAACTATTTTGACCACCATAATACCCAAAATCATTTTTTTTCTAAGTTATTCTTTTCGTAATCTATTCTCTAAAAATTATTTTTCACTTTTTCTCTAAACTGTTTTTTAAAAACTAATCTAAACACACTGCCCGAATAAAATAAGCCAACCCTTTACTGATATTCCCTCTCCTCCATCCCCTCCCTTTGAACCAAACACGCCCTTCGACGACGACGGCGCACTCCCTCCTCTCCCTCAAACACTCCATCTTCCCGCCACGGAACGTGGGGTTCACTGGTCACAGCACGTTGCCCTCACCTATTACGTTCCAAGTTCAAACCCGTGACACTATCGTCTTCAACCTTCATTCTCCACAGTTCCCACCCAGCCCGTCGTTCTCTCACTCTGTCACTGCTCGTCTGCTTACATTCCTTTGGTCTTCAATCTCTAGTCTCCGTCACCGTCCTTTCAGCGTCGCTGTGACGGTTCGTCCTCTGAAACTGAACGGCGCCCCTGCGGTGTGGTAGTAGCCTCTGGTTCCTCCTCCTTTCTCCCCATGTTTCTGCTATTTTTCTATGTAATTTTTCCTTAATTATAAATATAATTAGAAATATGTCACTAATTCCATCATTTAATTATAAAAAAGGGTTTTTGAAGGGGTTAATGACCTCTGCCGCTCAATTAATCAAGCAAGAAGACGTCTATTCAGAAGGCTTGGAAGGGCATTACGAGCGAGGGTTCACTAATTAACCTTCGGCCGATCACTGCCTTAAAATGGTTTTTGGTATTCGTATTCTCTAGCTGCAACTGATTTCGTTCCTACAATTTTTTTTTCCCACAAGAGCAGAGAACAATCTTGTGACTGATCGATGGAGAATCAATCGTACATCCTTACTTCTTTATGTCTCAACTTTTTCTAGATTTCTTCTCTCTTAGTGTACAGTTAGTTCTTATTTTTCGTGTGTTTTCACTGCGAATGTTCAGTGTTGGTATTGATAAGCAATTTTTGGCCGCTCCTGTAAAATCAGCTGTTGACAAATTTCAGCTTCTTCCTGAGTTCCTGAAGGTAACCTGCATTATATGTTGATTCATTGGTGCCATTTGCCACCACTTACATGATGTTATTTTACTGGGATTTTGCAGGTTAGAGGATTAGTGAAGCAACATTTGGATTCATTTAACTATTTCGTGAAAACCGGCATTAAGAAAATCGTTCGTGCAAATGACCGTATTGTGGCTTCGAAGCACCCGAATATATTTTTAAGGTGCAAATGTTGGTTTACTCTTATCAGTTTTGCCACTTGTGATTGTTCTTTGGATACATTAAGTTTGAGATTTTCAATATTAAGAATTAGACAGTTCTAAATGCCAGCTGAGAAACGTGGAGAAATTTTCAGTTTATACTTGACACCACAGACTTTCTTAATAACTTAGTTGTGATAAAAAAGGAACCTGGTACGAATCAATTCATATTGCTGGTTCTTTAGTTTCCAAAGGCGTTTTGCTTTCTTTATGAGTGATGGATAATGGGCTCTTTTTGTAGGTTTAAGGATGTCAGAATTGGTGAGCCTTCAATTATCATAGATGGTAGTCCTGAGAAAATTACGCCACAGACATGCCGCTTATCTGACCAGACGTAAGACTTATTTTTTTTTTATTTACAGACTTCATCATCGTCTTATGTTTTGAATCAATCCTTAAGATAGGAATTTAATTATTTGCAAGGTTGCTCTTGATTCTGTTCTGTTCAGTTCCATGATGTTGTAAGTAAAAGAAAGGAGCAGTAAACTAATTTTGTGTCCAAATGATAATTGGAACTTATGTTTTGTAACTACACAAAAGCTTACTCATGCTTTGGGTCAAATGCTAACTAAATAATGCTTCATTTTTTGCTGTCTGACACCAGATATTGGGCTCCAATATTGGTCAATGTTGAATATAGTCAAGGAAGCCCTGGTCAGCCAAATACAGTAGAGAAGGTTTAAAAAGACTATTTATAAATAACTTTGGCTTAGACTAGATAGCTTCGGTCATTATTATGTATTTTTTCCCTTGCAGAATGATGTTATTATTGGAAGGATGCCTATTATGTTACGGAGTTGCTGCTGTGTCCTGTATAGGAAAGATGAAGCTGAACTTGCAAAACTTGGTTCGTATGCGTAGAGGATATAATTTGGGCGTTCTGTGCCTTTACCTTTTCCTCTCATGTGTTCCTTACAAAAATTTACCTTCTATTTTCCATTGGATAGGTGAGTGCCCTCTTGATCCTGGTGGGTATTTCATAATCAAAGGAACAGAGAAGGTGATATTCTGACTTTCTCAAATGTTTCTTAGTGTCATAGAATTTGAAAAGCTTTTTATTTGTGCAACGCTATTCTAATTCTTATTCCGCTGAAACTAATCGATACTTATAGGCTTAATCGCATAAAATCCTTCATCAATAATTGACAAAATAAGGATATTATTCTGTGATCCTTAAAGATAATACAGAATTTAATTCTTAGAAAGATAGAGATGACAAGCTGCTATACGGATAAAACTAGGGTTATAGAGTAAATGGGCTCAATAGGAAAAAGCCCACTTCCAACACTCCTCCTCAAGCTGGCAAATGGATTTTGATCATTCCTAGCATGCTATAAGCTCATCGAACTTAGTTTTGACAAGAGGTTTGGCCATCATAGTTGCAACTTGCTTTCTTGATGAGATGTAGGCAAGGTCTATAACTTCAGCTTCAATTCTCTCCTCGATAAAATGTTAGTCAATTTCAACATGTTCCGTGCAATCATGTTGGACAGGGTTATTTGCAATCTTGAGGGCAGCCATACTATCACACTATGTCTTAATTGGTGCAGCCATATCTGCGATCTGTGCAAATAAGAAGAGGAAATAGAGGATAAAGCTCTGCTTTCAGCAGAATAAGACTTTGAAAACACAACAAAATTCAAGATGTTGATCTGATTTTGGGTATTGGATTTTTTTAATAGAATATGTAAAAGGAAGAATGGAGAGTGGTAATTATGTATACAACAACAACAACAAAACCTTATCCCACTTGGTGGGGAGTGGTGATTATGTATATAATTTTATTTACAATAATTATATGGGCAATAGATAAAAATATTAAAAAGGTCCTCTATTCATTATTGTATAAAAAGGTAACAAACTTTCCCCCTTTCTCGTTATACACAATTTTATGTCCTGTGCGGCTATGCCCCTTGTACAAACTATATAAGTTGGTGTGTTCCATTCCTATACTCATGTTATGTAAAATTGAATATTGTGAATCAGGCAACAAATTTTGGGGTAGTTTGTTTTGATTAAAGCATATCTTCTCTCTCTCTCTCTCTCTCTCTATACTTTTCTATGAACTCAACTCTTTAGAACAATGTTGCTTTTATTTTTTTCCTGTTAATTTCCCCCTGCAAAGCTCTAAATCTTTTTCAGGTGATTTTAATGCAAGAGCAACTTTCAAAGAATAGAATAATTATTGATACGGACAAGAAGGGAAAGTAAGTAGCTCTTTTGTGCTGTAGTTATTCTTTATGCTTCACGTTGTCATATAATTATACATGTATATAATACATGCATGTTTAGATTCTAATTATACCTCATGCTTTACCTTGTCATATAACCATATATGCATGTGGACATGCCTAAATCTTTGATTTGGATTGATCTCTCTCTTCCTTTTCCTCCTCTCATAGTCTTGTGTAATTTGAGTATTGTTGCTTGATATTTGTAGTATCTTATTTTGGGTACTAATAGTAGTTGACTTAATACTAGTGAGTTTCATGCCTTGGATCCTCTTTGAATTGGGGCCTGTATTGAAAGTTTAATTAACAATCTTCAGCTGTTTATGGTGAAATATACTTTTTAAGGGGTGGTATATTTTGTGCCATGTCATATTCCATATCGTAGATTAAATTATTGATACTATTTCATGTTTCTCAGAGTCTTATTGAAGGATGATCCACTACCTCTGATTTGATTATTTCAACAAGATGATATCCAGCATTCTTTCATCTTATTTTTCCATTTTGTGATATATTTTTTATATAGCAAATTTTTTATGAGATAGAATTCTATTGCCCCTGATGAAAAGTAAGGTTTGGACCTTGGAAGCAATAGTGGTTAGTGTGATTTTTTTTAATGAAATTGTGCTGTGGTTGCTTCGTAGAGTGACTAGTTCATTGATAATATTTTATAAATATTGGTTACTTTATAATATGTAGTCTTCACATGTAATTTGACTCCTCCTTTTGCTTTCAGCATTATTGCATCTGTTACAAGCAGTACGGAAGCAGTCAAATCCAAAACAACAGTTGTGATGGAAAATGAGAAGATTTGGTTGCAATTGAATCAATTTCCTAAAAAGGTTTTCATTCTATGTTACTTAACGTTGTTAAATTTTACTCCTTATCATATTATAAGTAGGCTTTGGTAACGTGCTTCTTATAATTATTTTGAAGGTCCCTATTATGATTGTAATGAAAGCTATGGGGATGGAGAGTGATCAGGAGGTTGTACAAATGCTTGGAAGAGATCCCCGTTATAGTTCACTCCTTTTACCATCTATTGAGGTAATGATACAAAATTATGGTTTCATAAATAAAAGCATACTTATGCCCTTAGTGAGGGGGGGGGGAACTCAAAAGTGTTACATACTACTTTACTCATCTATAAATGTGTGTTTACTTATGTCTTCATTTGCTTAGACCCATTATATTATTTTGTTATTGGTTCCATTATTGAGCTTTGGAATATTTTCCTCCGTTATTAGGAATGTGCAAAAAATGGTATATATACTAAAGAGCAAGCACTGGAGTATCTTGAGTCAAAGGTTTGTCATCTTTTGTTGTTTTTGTCTGGTGATTGTGAAAATTTTCTCATTATAAAATGTCTTGAGGCTGACCATGTATATTTTTTCTGGGTTTAGTAAAGCTTAGGCGAGTTTAGTCTGAAGAACTTACCGGGGCTAAGTGGACCATATATTTTAAACCGTTATTTTGTTAAATTTTGGTTATCTTCCCATTAGTTTGCCCTAAAGAACCTAGGCCTTAAGCAAAAGATAAAACCTATTCTGGTCCCATCACTTGAAGCTTTATGAGGTGCAAATGTTTTAACCATTGTATTGTTATAGTGATGGAAAAGTGCGCTCCCCCCCCCCCCCCCCCAAAAAAAAACACAGAAATTCCATTGTATTTACTTTTTGTTGACAAATGGAAGTGTACATGAGGGATCAAATTACATTGGGCTGTCTTCAGGATCAGTTGACATTGATGTAATATAAAACTCATCTGCACTCAATGTTTGATTATAAGAAGTATCATTGTTTTAGCTGTTGAATTCAACATAATTCTCATGTAAATCTTAGTTTGCATTGTACAGGTACTAAATAACAGTCAGTCAGTAACTATGTAATCAAGTAGTTGATAATCTCTATATTTGAAAAGTAAATAATATTTTGATTTTTTTATTTAATGATTGATGAGAAAATTTTAGATTGATGTCATTTTTGTATCCATTGGTGTAAGATGATCTTGATTGAGACAAGTGTCAATTGACGCCTCCTCCTGTGCATGCATGTAACATTTTAGTTTGACCACAAAACTTTGAGTCGCTCAATTTGTCAACTCAATGTTCTGTTTTTCTTTTTTCTTTTCTTTTCTTTTGTTTTTTGTTTTTTGAAGATAGCCCAAAATAACCTGAGTGTAGCAGCTTAGGGAAGCATTGAACTCAACCATATTTTATTTTATAAAAAATGAAGGGATAAAGAGATGCCATTGAAGATACATGAATATCTAATCCTCCTTACATATATTATCTTATTTTCCTTGTTGATATATTTTTTTGGTGACATTGTTGATATTTTTAATGAACTGCCACCCACATTAGCAAGAAAATGTCATGCACATTTGTTAGGTAGTCTACCTAAAATTCCAGCGTAAATGGAGTTGCCAATTTTTATCTGTTTAACTCTTTCAGTGTTTTTATTTTTATACAATCATGTTTAACTAGTTTTTCTTATTAATCTTATGTTTGTATGTTCTTGTTCAGGTCAAGAAGTCCATGTTTGCAAGCGATTCATCTGAAAGGGTTAGTGAATCTCTGTCTCTCTCTGTGTGCATCTCTACACACGCACACAAATTAGAAGATAAGATTTTTTTTAATAAAAAGAAGATATAATTGTTTAATTAATGTATTTATGCAAATGAAATTATCATTTAATAAATTTGACTTTTTATTTGTGAATTCAATTCTAAACCTTCATATAGGAAAGCAGAGCATACTCTGTCCTGAGAGATGTATTTCTTGCAAATGTGCCGGTAAGTAGATTTCAGTCAATTGAGGGTTCTTATACTTGTTGGTTATTGTTGAGGCTGATCCAGGCTGCTTCTAATTTTTCCCCCTATTAGGTGCATCAAAATAATTTTAGACCAAAATGTATATATGTTGCTGTTATGATTAGACGCATGATGGATGCAATTCTGAATAAGGATACAATGGATGACAAGGTAATATCCTTCTTAATATGTGAGACTCCATATAAAGTCAATAAAGAAAATGTTCTGTTTTACATGATATAAGAGTAGTGAGAACCTAGTTACTTGTGTTTCATGAATGAGGTGCTCCATTGATGAAGGCGGGCTTTTTTAAGGGATGTAATAAAAATTATTTATGTGCCTTTACTCAATTGCTTAGTATTGTGTTGAAATGGTCATAGGCATGGTATATGAGCCTCTATGATCCCTTAGTCAGGAGTTTGATGCTTGCTACTCCAATGTTTCATAATTAATTTAACACTATTTATGGCCAACCTGTTTTGTGCCCATCTCTCAAGCCCAAATGGCTTTTGCCAACGGGGCTTTGAATACTACAGGATCCGTAGGGGTTGGACCTTGTCCACAATGCCTAAAGGACTTTCCTGTCGGGGTTGTATAATGTATTGGAGATAATAATAAATTTATTTATTAGCATTCAACAAGCGGTTGAAAGTGGTCACTGATAAATGATTTTGAAAATATTCTGGAATCTATTAATCTGAGCATTGAGCTTATGAAATGTAGTAACTAACAAGATTATTGGGAAATAAGTGCCCAAAGGCTAATTCTTTTTCTTTTTCTTTAAAAAAAGAAATGAGGATGGTGCTAAAAATCAGGGATGGACATAGGGATTCTGAAGCAAGTTCAACCGCACTTTTCTTTTAAACTAATGCGTTCAGCTTGAATAATCACATGAACTACACAATTTATTAGTCGTTTCAAGAGCGTCCCAAGAACATAATTAATATCCACTTTTGCTTCATGGCATGCGTTCCATTGTGGCCATGCAATGCCTATGTGCTATATCTGTTAACTGTTTTTAATTTATTTTAAAGGATTATGTGGGGAACAAGCGGCTGGAGTTATCTGGCCAATTAGTATCTCTTCTTTTTGAGGTATCATCTCATTTTATTTATGCACTTTGTTTGGAGATACTTTGCACAGATTTCATTGCCTCAACTGTTATACTTTATTATTTTTAGGATCTCTTTAAGACGATGATAAGTGAAGCTAGGATGTGCGTTGATAAATTCTTGGAGAAGAATAACAGGACAAATCGCTTTGATTTTTCTCAAGTGAGCTCTCTTTTAATATCTATGATTGAGCACCATCAAATGCAAGATGTAACCTAGGCAATGTTAATCGAATTCATTCCTCAAGGGGTTCATCCTTGGATTGCCAAAACTGATTTACTTGTAAATATAAGATATAATAATAGTGAAACAAAATTATATTTTCAAGAAAAGATGCAAAACTAGATGAATAAATTGGAAATAAAGATGTCACAGCAATTGCTATTCATTTGTGATTTCTATTGAAGTTTATAACGTAATATATATTACTGCTATTGGAATCTTAAAACCTTTATTTAGGAATTGTTTTAAAGTTCAAGTTCCTTAGAAATTGTTTACTTTCTACTTGGCAAAATGAGAGTTGTGTTATTGCATCATTTTTTATTGGCCTTCTTGTTTTATACTGTGTTCACCTTGATCTCATTGTTGTCCAGATTTCTGCTTACGTTTCCCCACTAATATGTGTGTTATAGTATATTTGTAGAGACTCTATCACAACTGGTCTGGAGAGGACACTCTCCACTGGTAATTTTGACATCAAAAGGTTCAAGATGCACAGAAAAGGGATGACCCAGGTTTATCACTTTCTTAACAATTTTCCTTTCCTTCATCTTCGTATATATTATTAGAAATAAAATCATTGAAGGGGTTTGTCTTTGGTCAGAGCTTAAGCGCTGGGGATAGGGTTGCTTTATCATGTCTTGGCTCCTGGCCATCAATGCAATGACACATTCTGATCAATGAGATTCCTCTATATAGGTGCTAGCTAGGTTATCTTTTATAGGGACCTTGGGGCATGTGACAAGAATCTCTCCACAGTTCGAGAAATCCAGGAAAGTAAGTGGACCTAGAGCTTTGCAGCCTAGCCAGGTAAGCCACATTGTTTTGGGTATTATCCGTCATTGGCCAAATTTCTGACACTTAAATCTTTTCTAGTTTTTGTCTCATACTTCCGTTTTTGTTCTGTTCCTTTCACTACAGTGGGGAATGCTTTGTCCCTGTGATACTCCAGAAGGGGAGGCTTGTGGACTGGTGAAAAACCTAGCTTTGTTGACTCATGTTACTACTGATGAAGAGGAGGGCCCCCTAATTTCTCTGGTATGCTTCTCTGATAAAATTCCTTATCTTTTTATTATTTTTGTAAAGAAATTTTTATATTTGTAATTTTTATTTTGTAAATAAATTTTTATATTTGTAATTGTTTCATCTAGAGTGTGGGACATGTGTGCCCTTCTACTTGTTTGGATGTTTGAAATTTGTTTCTACTGTTTCTATGTCAAGGTGTAGCCTTAGGCGTGCATGCAAGAGTATAAGCACCTGATGCATTATTTCTTAATTTGGGTGTTATTGTGAAGCTTAATTATTTCTGTGGCAGTGCTATTCTTTGGGTGTTGAAGACTTGGAACTGCTCTCTGGCGAGGAGCTTCACACTCCTAATTCTTTTCTTGTTATTTTTAATGGGCTAATACTTGGCAAGCATCGGAGGCCACAGGTATCTCAATTTCTGCGAATGTTTTCTCTTTAAATGTTGTGAAAAAGGCATGTGTTTGCACTAGTATTCCTGTTAAGCTATTATTGACATAATCATTATCATCATTGTTTTCCCCTCTCCTTTCAAGCGTTTTGCTATGTCAATGAGAAAGTTGAGGAGGGCTGGAAAAATTGGCGAGTTTGTAAGCATTTTTGTCAATGAAAAGCAGGTAAATGCATTATTTACTGTTTTTTTAAACTTTTTCTCTGCTCTTTGTGCCATTTATGGTGTCCTGGTTCATATATTTTGTCTGTAAATTCTTGTTTGGTTTAAACTTTTGCTTGTATGTTATGGGCACCTAAGTAGGTCAGAGATTCATGAAGTGAGAGCGTTTACTCATTTAAACATCCCATAAAGCATCCTATACTACCCAATGTGAGATTTGGCATCTGATTCTACTGTCTTTATAGGATCTTATATCATTAATGATGTATTAATATCCTCTTGTGATAGAATACCAATTCCTAAAGAGGTCGCATGTATATTAAATTGGAGGCTGACTTGGAATTTAATTATACTGATTTTATTTTCTTAATATTTATTTTAGTGGTTAGTTTAGGTTCATCACAAGTTTAGGAGCAAGTGGAGTCTTGTATGATTATTTACTAAGTCAAGTATTTTAATATAAATATTAAGCATGTTCAGGTTTGTTATTTTCCATTTCCTCAGTCACTTTAGTGGGCCTAAATTTTAGGGAGTCATAGTTATTCTTCTATCAATAAACATGGAGGCTCATAACATGTAGAAATCATTTGGAAAATTATTTTGTTTTGTATTATATGAGATTCTCCCTGGGCTTTATTAGTTGTATGCGTTTAAGATCCATACCCATCTACTAAAAATTTTCCTTCATCTTTATTAATTTGTGAAGTGAGATTCTGATTTCTCTGAGTAGAGTTTACTTCCTTATTTATCTTTGCTTATCTTGAATCCTATCATCTTGCTATCCTCATCATCTTGAAGAAGAGGTGGTTATTGCCATTGGTGACTTCGAAACTTTAAATTTCCTTCTCATGTTTGTTTCGCTTGCTGTCTCTTATTTGGTATTATAGGCATTTTGTGTTAAAGCAAATGTATGGTTGGTTTGAACCTACTATATTATCCCCTGAAGATAATCATAAGCGAGGATTTCAGGAAATTTTGTTCCATATTTCATTCAGCATACCAAAAAGTATATATAGGGAAGGCTGCCGCAAGATATTGGATGCTCAATCCCATAAACCAAGGGGGAGAATCAAACAAAATAAGCAGCAAGACAAAATTGGAAATCAAAACTTAAAAGGAAACAAGATTAAATAGGAAGAATGATAATTGAAAAATCGAGGACATATTCTTGATATAATCTTTCTTAAACAAAGCAATAAATAAAATTGAGCAAATATTTAGAACAATAGAGGGCTCAGTTTTGGGCCTTGAGAGAAAAGTGCCAACAAGTGACAACCGGAGGACTCGTAGACAATTGAAAACTCAAAAGACTTCTCCTTATCCTTGATAGCCCCAGTCGAATTGTGAGTATTAGTTTTAGCTTCACTATATAATCCATCCATCCATATTCCCATCCAATAAAGCGTTAACGTTGATGTGGATAAATAGGCCTTAGTTCATGTGCTATTCGATGAAACAATTGAATTCTTATAGGGAAGGAATACCACAATGGGCTGGCATGCTCAATCCCGATGACTAATGACAATCTAAAAGCAGCTCACGACATGTATAGAGTCAAACCGGAGAATAAATGAAACATGTACGAAATCATATATATATATATATATATAATATTATGTTTGTGGGCCTAAAAAATCTCAGTTGACACTGTTTTAAAACCATTTTAGCTTATTGCAGATTCTAATGTCTTAATTATTACCCTACACATCTCTCTTGCTTTATATAGTGTTTTCCAGTTCCCATTTTTTCTTGAATGACGTGGTTTTATACAAGGTACTTTACTAGTTGATATAAGTGAAAAAATGTAATGATTGTACTGTTTTTTTTTAGCGGTGTGTTTACTTAGCTTCTGATGGCGGTAGAGTCTGTCGTCCGCTTGTCATTGTTGACAAGGGCATATCTAGAGTTAAAGAGGATCATATGAAGGAGTTAATGGTCAGTTTATTTGAAGCTTTTTTTTTTTTTTGTGGGAAGAAAGAAAGGTGCTTATATGAATTCAAATTTCATGCTTTTTCAGGATGGAGTGCGCACGTTTGATGATTTTTTACGTGATGGCTTGATTGAGTATCTTGATGTTAACGAGGAAAACAATGCTTTGGTTTGTTCTTCTCTGACTACTTGTTACTTTAGTCATAAAAATCTTGTTACTAATGACTCTTCTTTCCGTGTCATAGATTGCTTTATATGAAGGGGATGCCACACCAGAAACTACTCATATCGAGATTGAGCCTTTCACTATCTTAGGGGTAATTGCAGGGCTGATTCCATATCCTCATCATAATCAGTCACCCCGAAACACTTATCAGGTTTCCTTACCTTTCCTTGTTCATGTTTCCTCTTTCTCTCTTGTAAATAAACTCATTATATTCCTGTTCTCTTATATCCTGAATTTATTCTTTTTGGACAACTGTAGTGTGCAATGGGAAAACAAGCTATGGGGAATATAGCTTACAATCAGGTAAAAAATTTTTTCTTGCTTTTGTGCAACAACTGTATAAATTTAGAAGTAGAGCCGGTAATATGGGCCTAACCCGTAGGCCCACGGGTTTTGACGGGTTAGGTTTGGGAAATCCCAACCCGCAAAAATGCGGGCCGCACAGGCCCGCGGGTTGATGAGGGCTAGCCCACGGGTTGGCGGGTTGGCCCACAATTTTTTTGTTTTTTACATATAATAATTTTACAAAACTTGTAAGTTTTCCACTCCTATTTTGGTACCTCCCAATCCAAAGAGAAAAAATCTTAACCTCTTCCCTTCTTTTTTAAACAAAATTATTATATCTTGGTTGTTTGAGGATGAGTTTATGTTTTGTTTATAAACTTTGACAAATTTGATACCTTTGTCTCTTGAATTGTGTATTATATTTTTAAATTTTTATAAGAGAAATAATTGATGCTAAGAAAGTAAATTTAATGACTTATATATATGTGTCCCATATTTTCGACCTTTTTTAAAAATAAGATTTTTTTTTAAAAAATGCGGGCCTGCGGGCTGGCCTGCAACCCCCACACTACGGATTAGGGTTGGCATTTTGCCAGCCCGGCCCGCACTGCATGGCCCGCGGGTTGGTGTGGGCCAGCCCGCATTCCCAGCTCTATTTGGAAGTCTTTTTTCTTTTAATAAATAATTTAACAAGTTTTCTGTTGCTTTGTTATGCAAGTAAATATTTTGTTTCTACAAGTATGCAGATCCATGTCCACATGGATCAAGATTTGAATTCCTCATGAGTCTGTGAATTGATCTGAAATGGAGAATATGAACTTTTCTTTGATGTCATAAGATAATTTGCAATGTAACACCAGAGCTAAGGAGAATGTACAACAGTGTCACTGGGATTTAAATAATTTGACAGTAGGCTCTACAAATAAAATAAATAGTAAAACACATTTATAATGGATTCAAGTAATCAAACTTTCAGGACAGTTAAGGGATACTAATAGTAATCAATTTGTCATGGGCAGTTTTGTTTATCTTTGTTAAAAATATGCCTAAATTTGTGGTTAAATAGTGTCTTGGGGAGTTTGTGTTGGAGTTGCTGGAATTGTTCAACATCGAAATATTTGTTATTTGATATATGCCTCACAATGAATGTCTAACGTTGCCCCTTCTGTGAGTGATCTTGGCCTGTAAGCTGGACAAGGCATTGTTCTTTACCACTTTGTGATGAAAATTTAGTTATGGGGATGGAGGCTGGGGGGATTGTACTCTAGATCACTTGATTACAGAGATAGAAATACTATGTCTAGAGCTAGTGATGCAAAATACATATGCTGTAAAGTGCTGGCCCAATAATGAGTTGTTGATGCAACACAGTCTCTCAAGTTGATGGGAAGACTTTAATGCAGAGGGAGAGGATGTTGCTTTTTTTTTTGGGGGAGGGGGGTTGGGGGGAAGAGGGAATAGGCCTCTAGTGGTGGAGAAGACACACAGATTTGTTCTCTTCCATCTTTGATCTATTCTTTCACAACTGTCTTGACGTTGCAAACATCATCATCATCTTAAACTCAGGTGACACAACAGACTTTAATGGAGAGGGAGGAGAGGTTGATGAAGAGGGGAGAGGTCGATGAAGAGGGAAGAGGTCATTGGCGATGGTGAAGACGATGCTGATGGTGGTGACATTGATGACGGGAAGTAGAGAGATGATGGGGCTTTTTATAAGAGAGAGTGAGGGAGAGAGGAGAGAGGACAATAAAAAATCCGGAAGGAGAAGGTGTTTCTTTAGGGGCAAAATAGACAATTTATGAACGATTGCACCCCTGCAATGAATGTTCATATGCACGCCTTGGGAATAAAAGGGCGGTCTAGTGCATAAGGCTCCGACCAGGTAGAGGCTGGGGAGGGATAGATGTACGTAGCCTTATCCCCACAATCGGGGAGGCTGTTTCCAAGATTTGAACCTGTAACCGGTTACAGGTCACATGGCAACAATTTTATCACTGCGCCAAGGCTCACCCTTCCCCTTGGAAATTAACATTACCAAAAAATGTGCAATTTTCATATAAGCACACTATTTTTTTTTGTTAGAAAGGAGGTTAAACTGACCTTGGGGGGTCGCACCCACGACCCCCTATGCAAGAGGATCACGTTGCCACTAGGCCAATGTGCCATGTGCGCTAGTGGAATCTTTATTGCCATCAAGTCGAACCAAACATGCCTTCTATGGTAATGCGATAAAGGTTGCAATGGGGTTAGACTAAATGACCTCTCAGTCAATTCTCAAACCATCCCAACAAAGATCATATGACTGCATTATCTAAAGGGAACACTGGGAAAAGGGTAATTCTTTGTTGAAGGAAACCAAAGAGATTGGGCAGGATCAGTGGTGGACAAAAGATCTACTACTGGGTACTGTTCCTTTTTATGGGAAAAATTGGTAACATGAAGGGGCAAGAAGCAATATGTTGTCTTATGAAGTATTGAGAAGCTGAACTGAGGACATTAGCTCAAGGAATTTGCGAGGGCATGTGGTTCACTAGACTCTTTTAAGAAGTTGAGAATAACATGTGATGGCTAAGGAAAGGTTTGGAGTGATAACACTGCAACCATAAAAATTGTGAAGAAAAACCTGTGTACCATGACAAGTTGAAACATGTTGCGATAGGCTGACATTTTATCAGAGAAAGAATAGAAGACAAGCAGATTGACCTTAGGCATCAAGAAAGCAAGTCGCAGATGTGTTCACCAAAGCATTATCAATTGTGAATGCGAAGTTTGAAGGACTCACAAGAAAGTTGGGATGAGGATATAGGTCCAAGCCCATCTTGGTTTGGACTCATTATTCAGTCATTTAGTTGTCCATTATTTTTGCTATTATTTTCATTTATATAAGAAATAATTTCATAATAACTAGTAACCTGATCATACCTTTTAATTTTGATTTTGATTAGATATTATCTGCAGTTCACCCTAGCTTTCTTTCCTATATGTACCGTCTAATTAATCAATAAAGCATCAAGCTGAGAGATAAAATTTCTTGGTTGAATTTCATCCCAAATAAAATAACATATAAAAGTAGCTATTTCCTGTTTCTTTCTAGGTTTGCTCAAAATTTGTTAAATTCTTATATTCCATCAGTTATATGGCCTGTCAAAAAATCATGAGTTTTTATTGCCATTAAACGTATGGTACTTGTCGGTTTTTGGTCATGCATTTACTTACACATATGTTGAGGGCTTGACTATTTTGGTAGAAAAATAAATGGACTGGAAGAGTAGAAAATGGAGTGTAGAAAATCCCTTCAGCCAGCTAACAAGGATCAAAATATGAAGGATGCAGGAGCATACTTTTTCTTTCATTTGCATATTATTTTGTTAATAACTGACATGCTCAATATATGCTAATAACTGAATTTTCTTTGCATAATATCATATTACACTTGCAGCTGTGCCGGATGGACACCTTGTTGTACCTGCTGGTTTATCCTCAAAGGCCTTTGCTGACCACAAGGACAATTGAACTGGTTGGTATATTGTTTCCTCTTCGTACTTTGAACATAGGGCTGTGGTTAATCCCTAATTCTTTCAGGTTGGGTATGATAAGCTTGGAGCCGGACAGAATGCCACCGTGGCTGTTATGAGCTATAGTGGCTATGACATAGAGGATGCAATTGTCATGAACAAGGCTTCCCTTGATCGTGGTTTTGGCCGTTGTATTGTTATGAAAAAGTAAAGAATTTAATTTGGTGATTTTACTCTTCATCTTGTTGGATAGTGTTTTGCTGTACTTCTTTAATGATTCATCTAAGGTGGTTAAACTATGGTATTTCTTGATGTATAGGTACACTGCTATTAAGCAAAAGTATGAGAATAACACAGAAGATCGGATACTGAGGCCTGATAGAACTGCAGATAATGCGGGACGTATGCAGGTAACATGGTTTAATAGCAATTACTCTTCTATTGATTTTATTGTGCACTAATTTGTTTGAAATTTACATAGGTTATATTTCCTATAATTTATCCGTATATGTTGTGATCGAAGAATTGTTTTGGTTACCAAATTTCTTGGAGAAAACCTGTTTTAAGATCCTCAAAGATGAACTTTTTATTCATAGGGGTTCTCTGTTAATTTACATTTTGTTTCCATATGTTCCATATGTCCAGAATAGCTCAAAGTTTGGTAATCCAGTGGGTCAATGCTTATTCAGAAGTTCCGATAATCCAAAGCAGGATCAACTACTAGTTTCAAAAAACAGTGGTCATAGAAAAAAGGCAGATAAACGTATGCTTGGCAAGTTGATGGGCTAGGCCTAGAGCTAAGAAGAATGTACAGTGGTATCCCTAGAGCTTAGAAGATATACAGTAGTGTCCCTAGGAGCGAAGTTATTTTCAATAAATTCAAACAAAAATAAAAAATCAATAAAAACACAACTTAATGATCCCTAGTAGCGTCACTAGTATGCTTCAGGTACACTGAGATAATGAAATTCAATTCTTTGAATAACTTTGGTATGAACATTATGTATTTGTTTTCATATAGGCGTACCTCAATGATTCTGTTTGCTAATTTTCCTTCTGATAAAATCCTGATGAATTTTAACATGCTTAATTTTGCCATGAGGAACCAAGCTCTTCATAAGGTTCAAATCTTGTGCAATTGATCCATAGGAGCATTGATATCCCTTTGCAAATCAAGGGTATATTTCTCTTGGGATATATATACCTTTTTTCTGTATTGAGTTACCATGCATGTAACGTACTCTCAAGTTTTTAACTAAAAAAAAAAAAATCCTTACCTAATACTTTCTTGAGGTGAGTGACTTCATTGCTCCCAGATGTAATAATATCCTTTATATAAACAACGAGAATAGTAATCTTACCTTCTGATACCTCGAGGAAAGGGATGTGTATGCTTGCCAATATGTAAAGCAAAGCTTTTTTTTTTTGGTTTAGGGTAAAATTAAAACCAAGCTTCTTTATAGCCTTAATAATTCTTCCACAGCATTTTCTCATAGATTGCTTGAGTCCATGCTGTGATTTTAGTAATATGTGCACTAAATTGTTATATTGAATTGTCAAGCTCAGAGGTGTGTCCATGTAAATTTCCTCTTTGAGGTCCCCATCAAGCAACTTAATAATTCTGAAGGATCTTCTCTATCTACAAGAATTATCTGATTGAAAATCAAGTCAGATCTAGGTGGCAATTTATTTTAAAGAATACAGTTGCTCTGGTTTGTTGTATTTGCATTTGGGTGAATTATTCGTATACAGTGCAATACAATTGACCTTTTCCAATGCCTTCCCATCCATAAGTGCGCAGAGATCAGTTTTTGGGTCTCTTGATTGTTCAATGGGTGATTTAAGTTAAACTTCTATCTGAATGTAATCAAATATTGTGAGGCTAATTTCACCTTGCTAGTTCTCTTCCAGCCTAAATCTCTCACATACAGCTGGTTCGCACCATCAGGCTTTTCGTGTCATGAACTTTGTTATAATTAATTTGCTAGCTAAAGATTATTGCCCATAAACTCAAAATCAAGTTTCTGAGGCTTTTATTCCTTTATTTGCTGTGGCATATAATCAGATAGATATTGATGTGTCCTCCACATTTGTCATTTTTCTAGTATTGTTGTTTGAATCTATGTTGATTTAAACATTTTCTTATGCTGTTGGATATTTTCCTGTTCTCTCTAGATACTTGATGATGATGGGCTTGCTGCACCTGGGGAAATTATAAGGCCAAATGATATATATATCAATAAACAATCCCCTATTGATACGAAGACACTGAAGGGTGCATCTGCTGCAAATTTGCCGGACAGGTTAGTTTTTGAACTGAGTTAAAATTTTGGGTATTAGAGTCATGTTGCATGATGTGATCTCCAATTATTTTTTTCTCTTTGTTTCTTGTTTTTCTCGCTGCCAGTGCATATCGGCCTAGTATACAAACATTCAAAGGTCCTGAAGGTGAATCTTGTGTTGTCGATAGAGTGGTTTTGTGCTCTGACAAAAATAACAACATGTGTATCAAATTTTTGATTCGTCATACCCGTAGGCCAGAGGTAAATACTTCTAGGTTTTGTTGTGGAGATTTTTACTTATTTTAAAGTTTCTTATTGACTTCTTTCTCATTTTTGTTGCTTTAGCTTGGGGATAAATTTAGCAGCAGACATGGGCAGAAAGGTGTTTGTGGAACAATTGTCCAGCAGGAAGACTTTCCATTTTCTGAACGTGGCATTTGTCCTGATCTGATTATGAATCCTCATGGATTTCCTAGGTAATATGATTCATTTATAAATCATACTCTTCAATGTGGTATGTGGGAACATGTGTGAAAACTCCAATTTCTTTTGACACATCAAGGGATTTGCCATGTGCTGTAAATGAGGGAGATCTGATGTGAGTAATAGTTGAATATGTGATGGCTTTTAATAAATATGGATTATTTGGGTATCATGTTTATTTATTTTTGAAGGAAGTAACATATTTAATTCAGAATAAGGGGTAACCTATTTTAGCATTTCTTTGTATTTGGATATATTAGACTATGGCATTATATTGAAATCATTAATGAAGTTCTGCTTTTGCTCTCTTAACCCCATCGTATGCTCTTTACCCATGTTTTGCATCAAAATGGCATCATAAAATGTTTAAATTTATTCGTCTATCACCAAGTTGGAAGGCTACTGTATGGCTGCATAAAATTTGGTTTTTCCTTCCAGTCCTTTTTTACATCCAGGAAAAAGTTTTCCCTTGCCCAGGTTTATCTTTGGACATTAAATCTTTTAGAAGCAAACTATAATATTATGATTCCCTTAATTACTGAAATGGTAACGTACAAATTGATAGTAAAATGAATAGTGAGCTAATGCCCTTCATTTGAACATAGGTCTGATAGAATCACGATGTTGTTGACCTCTGAGCTAGAAAGTAATTAGGGTGTTGTTGTTGTTGTTATTTTGTGGAAATGAACGTAAGCTTAAATTTCAGCCCAGGTTTCAATTAAGAGCCAGAATTTTTCTTTCCAGACTTGTTGAATAATTGAGCTGTCTTAATGGTCATGATCATAGTATAAATATAATAAATATATGCTCATTTAAAAAACTAAATTTATGAATATTTATATTATGCATGTGTGCGTCTAAGAAAATTCTATGGAAAATAGATATTGCAATCTTTAATAGAATCTTATAAATTTAATGCTTATATTATTTTCTCCAAAGAAAAAATACTTTAATTACAAACTATTTAGTTTTATGATAAGCCAAGCATCAAATTCTTTAAAATGTGTTTTTTTAACTAAACATGCTTAATGTTTTAAGCTTATCTATTTAGTAATTGAGCTGAACTAAATTATTATTTTTTTATTCTCTGAAGTTCATGAACAGATTGGTTCATTTACAGCCGCAGGTCACATTACTTTTGAAGGGCTCAGGACTCATGTTTTGATCCTAACCCAATTTCTAGCCCCAAATATGGAATACGATTTAAAATATTGATTTGTAAAGCATGACAGTTAAAATGTTTTAAGGATAGTTATTCGCCTATTTGTGGGTTGGTTATTCATTTTATGTATGCTTTCTTTTTTCTTCGAGTGACGCATTATGTTGGCTTTTATTTTTCTATGAACAATTTCTTGGTTTATTGTAAATACAAGCAAAACTGCAGCATCTGCGTGAATTCTCAAAGTTTAGAATGCTTAATCATTTTAGCCAATATTTGTCCGACCAATCTTTAAAATATGATGTGTGTAAAAATATGCTTAGGTGGTGAGACTGTTTGGTCAAACATTCATGAATTTAGTACACTGGGGGGGTTTCAGACTCTAAGCAAAACAATTTTACCTGAGACTAGTTACGAAATGGACGGGTGATGAAAATGCGTTTTAGGTTGGGAATTGATTGTACCATACAGGCAAGTGCCATAGCTCCCTTTTTAATTTTTGTTTCCAGCTGCTTGTGGCTTAGCAAAATTTTTGTTGGGTTTTCCTTCCTTGTTACAATGTTTAACATTGAGCCATCTCTTATTTTTAGCTTCAAAACCATGTTATCATTAAGTATGTTGTAAATTCTTTATTGATGCCACCTTTTTTATGGTTTCAGTCGTATGACAGTTGGAAAGATGATAGAACTACTTGGAGGAAAGGCAGGGGTTTCATGTGGTAGGTTCCATTATGGAAGTGCTTTCGGAGAAAGAAGTGGCCATGCTGACAAGGTTGAAACTATAAGGTATCTTACTTGTCTATGGTGTAGCCTTTTATCATATAATCCACATCAGTATTCTCTGAGGAAATAGCATATTTATTGTAAATATTTTTAATTGGTTTTTTATAGAGCACAATGGCATCATGCGATCTAAGTGGCCGACCCTACCTAGTGGGTTAAGGCTTTGTTGTTGTTGTATTGTGAATATTCTTAATTATTGTAGATCCTTAATTAGTAGTTATTGGGCTTTAGTAGGTTTTATTATCTTGTCTCCTCTGTTGTATAAATAGCTAATTGTATTTCAGTATTCACATCAAGAAAAATACATTGTTTTCCCAAAATACTTTTCTGTTATATTGTCCTCATTCTCAAAGTTTGTTACTCTGTGGCAGTGAAACTTTGGTGAAGCATGGCTTTAACTACAATGGGAAAGACTTCATTTATTCAGGTTTTCCTTTTGGCTTCTCTCAGTTATCATCTCCGCAATAATTTTATCTATGACAGTATTTTTAGCTTTTCTTAATAAAACTGCTGATATACAAGAATTCGCACACTGATATCAGGTTAGATTCATAAATGTATGATGAAAGTCAAAACTTGAATATGATAAGATCTAATTGCATAGACTGTTGTTTGAACCATTTGGTTAAAGTGGAATGCTTATATAGTTAAAGGTACTTTTTGCCTTAACATTTGTTATTTTGTGGTTTCTTCTTGGTGTTTTTTAGATGGTTTCTTAAAAAAATATCCATGTATAATATACAGAGATCAAAAAGCTTTATTGCAAAAAATAAGTTGTTTGTTATTTCTCTATTCTTTTTGGCTTCTCTGAACCGTATTGAAATGAAAATATCATTTGTCTGAATCCATGAAGTTGGAAGCCTTATTCCAGCAATTTAAGTTGCCGTTGGCTAATTGTCCATGAATCACCTTTTTTCTCTTCAGGTATTACGGGTTGCCCATTGCAAGCGTATATTTTCATGGGGCCAATTTACTACCAGAAATTAAAACACATGGTGAGTGTGAAATTCTATAATAAGAAGTTTGTCTCTCTTTTGCCTTCAAGACTTTTGATTATATAGATGCATTTCTGATTTTATCTTTATTCTGACTTGTGTGAGTGGATGATGCATTTCTCCCAACAGTCAAGTTGTGTCGCTTGGAAGTTATTTGCTAAAAGTAATCTTGCTTTGGCACTTCAGGGATGCATTATTGTTATTTTTTTCCCACTTGCTCATGCCTTATCAACTATCATATCTGTCCACCTGTTTTAGACCAAATCATATTTGTCCACTTTACATTTTAAAAGAGAGACGACTTTCCTTGGCATCTCTTCCAGTTATTCATAGTTTCCTATAACTATTCTTCGTTAATTATTGTCATACTGGTTTTGGAAAGAGCAACCTAATAATTCAATTACTAGACAGATTATTAATTTTCCTCTGGACCTAGGGAGAGCAGAGGCAGTAGAGGAATTGTATGACTTTATTCAGAGGGCATCAAGAAATATATACATGTTCCCGTACTAGATACTAGATATAAATCTGGGATTTACAACCAGAAAATAATCCTGAAGATATGTGCAATCAGAGAAAATAATTCTGGGGATGTTTGACTATCTCGGTAATAAATACAAGAATCCTCATTAATGATCTAGATTTTTCACACATAGCAATAAACTATTATTGACCTTTCAGATGTTCAAGACGAAATTAATGCTTCTATTTTACTCTGGTATACAGCTACTGTTAATTTTATGTTAGAAGAAAATTTTATATTTGATATGAATTAACTTGATAAACTTTTTCTGATAGTATATTTATCTAATGAAAAAGTATTCTGCACAATGAATTATTTTACTTTTCTATTGATAATGTAATATTATAATCTTCAATTTAATATTTCCTCTATCACTTCACTTTTTGTTGCAATTCATATGAATATAGTTGCTGGGATTTTAAAAGCAAAGTCTGGTGATGTTCAGGTGCTCGATAAGATGCATGCTCGAGGAAATGGTCCACGTGCCATGCTGACTAGACAACCTACAGAAGGGAGGGCTAGGAATGGAGGTTTTGACTCTATCCTTTTTGTAGACTTAGTTCGTTCATAACGAAAGGAGAATGAAAGAGAATAACCAATAAGCACTTGATTATGTTGTTCAAACTCAATAATAAAAGAAGAAATGTTTATTCAGATCTTAAGGCCTAAGCAATCCTGATTCAAGACATGAATTGGAATATTGATCCCAATGTGAGATAAAATGACATCTCTAGACCAAATAAAATAAATTTAAACCCCAAATTACTGGGAGATCTGCTTCTCCCTAAAATAAATTAAATCCTGATTTTGTTCATGCTTGTCAGGTCATGGTGGCTTTGCATAACAGAGTTTTCAAAAAATACACGAATAGGGTTATAAATACTCTATAAATGATAGGCTATAAGGCGATATCTGAGCCTATTTGAATTTAGTTGATTAAGAGAAAAACTGAAGCTTCCAAACTTTATGGATGAAAATAAAAAAAGTTTCATCATGATGAGTGCCTTAGCTTCAAAATAGATTTTTGTTGCATCAATTCCGTATTTTCTGCTACTTTGCTGTACAATTTTATTCTTATGGGAAAATTGATGTTTAATTGTATATATCACTTGAGCTATCTTTGATCTTGGTTTTTAATTTATGAATATACTAAAACCTCTATTCTTTATATGCCTTTGGTAATAGTTAAAACTTGCAAAAAGCAAACCTATTCATTCATATCTCATGACTTCCCCCGACCTGACTATTTGAACCAAGCCTTGCCCCATGTCTTTCCGTGTGAATCATCCTATCTGGCAATCATACTTTATCCAGAATATAACGTGTGCATAGTGACTAGAGTGAAGATACTGAAGTATGAAAATAGCAATAAAAGGTATCAATATATGGTTGAGTCTGACTTTTTCTACTTATAATTAATCCACCTTCAGGTCTGCGGGTTGGAGAAATGGAACGTGATTGTTTGATTGCTTATGGTACTAGTATGTTGATTTATGAGAGGCTTATGTTATCTAGTGATCCTTTTGAAGTTCAGGTAATAACTTCTGTGCTATGTTTATGTTATTGTATACATACGTTTTGACATGGTGTATTGCTAAAGTTACAGCCTTGCTTTCGTTAGTAGCAAACACTGAATCCCATGGTGTATCGTCTTGCAAACCAATCACTCTGATGTATTACTTAATAGTGATTGCTAAAAAAGTATTTGTTCTTTTGGGATTTGTGCTTCCACTACTAATAAGCCTAATATGTATATTTATGTACCAAGATAAGCTTGAATTATACACACAGAAAAAGGTGAAGCCTAAATGTCAAATGCAGCCTATCTTATGTTTTCTTGCGCTGTTTCAGTCTAATTTAGCTTTGGCCTGAATTATTATTTCACGAACCTTGGTTGATTATATTATGCGAGTTTGTGAGATTGCTCTTATCCATTGCACCATGTAAAGGCATTAGGTTCTTTGTGTTTACGTTGATATTGTTTGAATTTCAAATCTCAATAAAAAAAATGCTTGTCCGTTCATTATAATCTCTTTAAATTGATTGAAAGGCTTGTAGTTTATATGCAATTTGTCTGATGTTATATGTCTTTTGACACAGGTCTGTAGAAAGTGTGGCTTGTTAGGGTATTACCACCATAAGCTGAAAACTGGAATTTGTTCATTTTGTAAAAATGGAGATAATATATCTACAATGAAACTACCATATGCTTGCAAACTCTTGATCCAGGTATGCTATATACTTCCTCACCAGAATGTCAAATAAATTGAATCTTCTGCTAGGTTTACTCATATTCTTAATACACCAATCATTAGTTCAGTTCAGTTCTAGTCCCCCGACCCCCTCGAAGGCCAAAACTACATATATAAAAAGTAAAAAATAGTAAAGGTAAAACATGGTTATGTTAATGCTTATCTATAATTATTTTTCTGAACTTATCATGTTTTTTGGTAGTAGATATTACCTTTTGGGCTAGTTTCTTTTAACTCATCTGCATATTTGGTACTCCCTCCGGTCCTAAATATAGGACAAAGTTTGTAGTGCAATTTGCACTACAAACTTTGTCCTATATTTAGGACCGGAGGTAGTAGTAATTTGTTACTTATAAATAGGCTGTGGAGGTAATATCATATTATTATTTGTTGTTCACTTGTCTGTCTCTCAAATCTTTCAGGAGCTTCAATCAATGAATATTGTTCCCCGCTTGAAACTGGCAGAGGCATAAAGGAGTCTAGCAACTTCACATTTTTGGGTCTCTTATTTTGAAGTATTTACTCTTTTGCAACATTTTTATATGCACCTGGGAGAGTCATGAACGTAAAGGAGAGATTCCATTGGTGAGTCATATGATTATGAGCTATTCTGGAGTGCAGCGCAGTATATATTCCATCCAAAATTGAAGATAAGTAGGAAAGAAAAATCATTTTATCCCATATTATAGTGACAGTTTATAGTAAGGGTTTTAAGTTTTGAAATTATCTTTAAAGAACGTAACGACAAAAATATTAGCCCTAGATCCCAAATTGTATATATCTCAACATACAAGTCTTTTTCAGTATGAAATTATAATTTTAAATATACAACCATGCGCCTTTGTTCCTTTTGTTTGGATATCTAAATTTAACTTGAGTTTCTGTTGACTTATGTAAACTTTTGTAAACCCTCTTTATTATCCAAAAAGAAAAAAGAAATTGATGGGGATGAGGAAAGTCTCGTCTAAGTCAGGAAGTTGGGGCAATTCCGGTTCTAAGGATTGTTCATGACACTTCTCATTAATTCATTAAACATTGGGAAACTTTCACTTAGCTCCCACTGTAGCTAAAAAATTTCCTAAAGCTCCTACAACATTTTGAAACATCACTTTAGCCTTTAGTGGGAAGTAAAATTAATTGGAGGACTGATTTGACAAAAGTAGCCCATCAAAAGCCCCATTACTTTGTAAAAAGTGCGTATTACAAGATAAATGGGCCTATGTACAAGACAATAGTATATATTTACAAGAAAAAAAAGATGATTTGCAAATCAATAATTAAAATGAAAATAGCTTGGGATCAATGTTAAATTATCGTATATCAGCAAACATAAGTGCAAATTCTAATTGTTGGTATTGCAAATCAGCTTAGTTTTCTTGTAAATTTCCTCATACATCTCATAAAAGTTCACACTTGTCTTGTGAATTAATTTATTTGTCTTGTAAATGCGCACAATTGCCTTGTAAATAGGCACATGTGACTTGTAATCACCATCTTATCTTGTAAATAGCACAATCTATTGTCATTTCAATTATTGGTATCACAAATCAGCTTGTTTGTTTTGTAAATACGCCCAATTGTTTTATAAACAGGCACATGTGTCTTGTAAATAGAACAAGTTATTGTTATTTTAATTATTCGTTTTTGCAAATCAGCTTATTTGTCTCGTAAATACACACGATCGTCTTGTAAATATGTACATTTGTCTTGTAATGTGCATTTTGACATTGAAATGGGGCTTTTGGGAGGGTTGTTTTTGTCTATTCACTCTTCAAATTAATATCACTTCCCCCTAAAGTACTGAGATTGTTATGGAGGCTTTTGGAAATTATTTAGCTACAATGGGGGTGAGGTGAAATGTTCCTTTAAATATTCCTTCAGCTGGTGGGTCTTTTTTCGAGTTCAATATAGCGAGTGAGCCTTTTTGTGCTTAAAATTGTGGGTGAATCTATTACCTTGGTTCTCTAATGCGACATCTCATCCATAATTGTTCATTGTCGCCAAAGGCCTTGTGGCCTCCCCTCTAAATGGAAAGTTCGCAGATTTGATCCTGCTTGTAACCTCTTCCCGTTGGTGCTTGCCTTCTTAATTCAATATATATACATTCGATAAAAAAAAATTGTTGATTGTCAATAGACATGCATGCTATGCTAGTCTCAACTCTCAATGCATATTGTTATTCCATTTCGCAATGCTTTTTATTAGAGACATTTTATGAGAAATAGATATTCTAGTGTAAATTATGTTCCTCTTATACTATTCAGATATAGTAGGAGATAAGAATGATTGATTTTCCATTTATCAATGGTAGAGAGAAAAAATCATGTTGAGGGCCATTTCGGACAATGTTAGAAGAAAAAATTAACTGGCATCTATTTCCAATGAATCGGGTTACTAGCGAATTTCTCTAGGTGATTTTTTTTTTACCGGATTCTCTAGGTAATTTTTGATAGAATATTTTTTCCCTATAATATAAAATTCCATTATAAATTTTGGGATAGCCTATTTCAACTTAGTAATGGAACATTTGTGTCCCTAATTTACTTTTTTAATAATTGCAAAATGCCACTTTGTCCCTCCTTCAATCGCCACGTGTCCTCACTAGATGTCGCCACCTCACTCTCAACCACCATGTATCCCATATCAAACACTGCCATGTCATTGCCTTCTCTCTGCCACGTTGCCACATCTCCCCCATCTAGCGCCACCACTTCATCGCCTCATCTACATTGTCCGTCACAAATTGGTTGCATTTATGAATAAATGGCAATTCGTCATAAATTAGTGATGGAATAATTTTCTGTTAGTAATAAGCTCTTTTTTTTTTTGGTATTGATGAAAGGATGAATAATGAGGTATCAAAGAGGTTTAGTTCACGATATAATGGTAGCTTTTGTTCCAATGTTTAGAGATTTTGGAGCGTATGTTAACGGTCTTTTCATTCCATCACGTAGACAAAGAGGAATTAATTTGTAATCCTGTCCCTTCTTTTGGAAACTCTTGATTAGTGACTTACTTGTTCATGGTTATGTTATTATGTATCCCCTATTCTTCATTGTCATCCAAGTGAATGATGATTGACATCGTCATTTTCCCCTCCTTTATCATCTTTTAAAGAATGCGTTATACCTCTTGGACTTACTTATGAAAAACAACTCATAGTTAAAAGCTATGGTTGTTTTTTTTCAATAAATCAGTGCAGATATAATATAACATATTACTTCCGGTCCTTAATATAAAAACTAGTTGATTAATTTATTTAAATTAAAAAAATTAGTTATGTTAGTTATTTATAATAAATACATGTCGATTTTCCTAAAATATCATTTTTTATCATGATTATCCTTTCATAAAACTCCTTAATTCGTGCAATGAATAGGGATACCCTTAGATAAAGATTATGAATTTAGGAGACAAAGTGGATTAATGTCTTATATTTAGGATCAAATTTAATCCCCAATTAGCTCTTCTATTAATGACGGAGGTAGTATAATGGGAAAATCGCTGATAAATACTAAACAAGCAAATTAATTGCTCTTTGCCACCAACACACATGAGGGACTGAACTTACATTAAAATTGAACTTAAAAAGACAAAAAAGCCCTCAGTTTGATAAGAAAATTTTAGGTGGGAGCTGAGGAAGGAGAAAGTACAGTTCTGAATTCCTTCTTCCTCTTCCATTTCCGGCCTGCAGAAGTTCAGGTCGTCTCCCCTCACTCGGCCGTCTCCTTGGCTTTTGTCTGTCGGCAGTGTCATCTCCGGCTACTCCTCCAGCGGCCGCCGTCTCATTGGCTCGTGTTCTTCAGATCTGTCGTCTCCAAGTGCTCCTCCAGCGGATCTGTCGCTTGCTCCTCCAGCGGATTTGAATCCCACCGTCGCTTGCTCCTCCAACCTAAATGCCTCCTTCATTCACTTGATCTTTTTCATACGTGCCCAATGGTCATCCACGCTATGTGCAAAGGATGAAGATCCATTATGTGCCAATGATATGTCGTTTTGTGCAATTACTCTTCCTTAATGTGCCAATGATCTTCCGTTTTGTACAATTAATCTTTCATGATGTTCAATTGATCTTCCATGATGTGCATTTGATCTTCAGTTTTATGCAATTACTCTTCCATGATGTGCAATTGATCTTCCATTTTGTGCAACGGATCTTTTCCATTGGTGCCCAATGGTCATCCACACTATGGAAAAAATCTATTCCACAAAATGGGAGATCAATTGCACATCATGAAAGAGTAATTGTATATAATGGAATATCATTGGCACAATGGATCATCCTTTCACCATGGAAAAGATCCATTGCACAAAATAGGAGATCAATTGCACATAATAGAAGAGTAATTGCACAACACAGAAGATCAAATGCCCATCATGGAAGATCATTGGCACATGAAGGAAGAGTAATTGCACAAAACGACAGATCATTGGCACACAATGGATTTTCATCCTTTGCACATAGCGTGGATGACCATTGGGCACGTATGGAAAAGATCCGTCGCACAAAACGGAATATCAATTACAAATGAATGAAGAGTAATTGCATACAATGGAAGATCATTGGCAAAATGAATCATCCTTTACACCATGGAAAAGATCCATTGCACAAAACGGAAGATCAACTGCACATCATGGAAGAGTAATTGCACAAAACTGAAGATCAAATGCACATAATGGAAGATCAATTGAACATCATGAAAGATTAATTGTACAAAACGGAAGATCATTGGCACATGGAGAAAGAGTAATTGCACAAAATGACATATCATTGGCACATAATGGATCTTCATCCTTTGCACATAGCGTGGATGACCATTGGGCACGTATGAAAAAGATCAGGTGAATGAAGGAGGCATTTAGGTTGGAGGAGCAAGCGACGGTGGGATTTAGATCCGCTGGAGGAGCAAGCGACAGATCCGCTGGAGGAGCGCTTGGAGACGACAGATCCGAAGAACACGAGCCAATGAGACGGCGGCCGTTGGAGGAGTAGCCGGAGATGACACTGCCGACAGACACAAGCCAAGGAGACGGCCGAGTGAGGAGAGACGACCTGAACTTCTGTAGGCCGGAAATGGAAGAGGAAGAAGGGATTCAGAACTGTACTTTCTCCTTCCTCAACTCCCGCCTAAAATTTTCTTATTAAACTGAGGGCTTTTTTGTCTTTTTAAGTTCAATTTTAATGCAAGTTCAGTCCCTCATGTGTGTTGGTGGCAAAGAGCAATTAATTTGCTTGTTTAGTATTTATCAGCGATTTTCCCTAGTATAATTCCATGATATAAATATCCTATTTATATTGCTCTATATACGGAGAATTCCATCATTCAAACTAATAATCCAATGCTTTTTTTTTTGCCAGTAAATCTAATGCATGTTAATTATTGTACGATATATATTTTATTTTTCGTGACACTATTCTAGGTCTTTAAAACCATATAGAATCTCTTTACTGGCAAAAAAAAAAAACCATATAGAATCTCAAAGTATCTTCATCTATATCATTATCACATGAGTAGAAAACAACTTGGTACACTTTTCCCCTTTTTGTTTTTTGGTAAAAGATCAAAATGCATTAAAAGGTTAAATATAAGTATATCAAGTTCTTACAATCATGTGTGGGCATGATTGCAGAATATTAAAGACATTACAATGACGAAAATTAACACACACAACATTTGTGAAATCAAAACATTTTTGATAAAAACTTATATCCGTGTGAACCACATTGGATGAGTGTTCACTATATCCCTCTTTGGTAGCAAATTCTTCTTGATGCAGAAAACCCTTAGAGTTTTGCAGTTAGATTGCTAATATATGAAGCAATTCTTGATCCACAGTAGAGATGCCCTAAAACATTGTAGTGCAAGATGGGGGATTAATGGGGCTGTTTTCTCCGAATAAGAGACTGAAGAGAGTTACCTTCGCAGCAAATCCAAGACTAAATGAATACATTCCTTCTTGTTTTATATTTCTTGATAAAGATACTCCAGGCTTCCATATCAATATGCTCTAGCAGCTGCATATCTCATGTCTACATCCTCATTGACTCAAGGTGCATAAACTTCTTTTTGGACAATAATGGTAACAGAAATCACTACTACAAAAAAGCAAAACTGTGACGCTTATAATTGATTAGCTGTGGCACTAGAGAAATGCCACATATCTGGACCCAGCCATTAAAAAAAGTTGTGGTGATTGGAAGCGCCTCAGCATTTATTTTTTATTTTTTTAAAAAATATCCTCCTGTGGCGCTTGTTGTTGGAGGAAGGGCCACAGGAGGGGGGTCTCCTGTGGCGCTTCACAGGAGACTGAACCTCCTGTGGCGCTTGCGTCAGCAATCTTCACAGGAGGTCCCTTTCCTTAAGGAAGTGCCACAGCAAGGTCCTCCTTTGTTTTTTGTTTTTTTGGTTCTTCCTGTGGCCTTTGTTTCAAGAAGCACCACAGGAACCTTTTTTTTGGCGTATTTTTTGTTGAGTGATGATTCTTTCGTACAATTTTGGCGATTGAATAATTCCTAAGCTGTATGTGTTCTGATAAACTCATCCCACATTTCTTGAGTGATGATTCTTTCGTACAATTTCGGCGATGTAGTAATGATAATCTCATTATCATCCCTCAAGAAGTATTTGACAAGATCAGAACGAAACTTTCTCATAAGTTTTCTGGCTTTTCTTAGCACGAAGTTCTTCTGATCATCATCAATAATAAAAATGCTCTGTAACAATAAAAAACATATATAATATGTAAGATTGAAATTAAGTGAAAGAAAGCAAACCGAACAATAATATAATTAATATGTTACCTGTACTTCATCCTAGATGTCATCCTTATAATTTTTTCTTGCCATTTTCTAGTTTTGAACTGTAATAGGGACTTGTCTCAAACTGTAGTCCTAATCAAGTTATTTAATGAGGTACTGTTCTCACCGAATGAGTTTCCCTTTTCATTCCACTCCAGTTGTAACTTGATTCCCTTACTTCTCAATTTGATCAACATCGCCATAACTGTCCTGCCACATCTTCGTTCTCCTCAAATCTTGTCTACCAATGTTCTTGGGAACATCATCAATTTCATCGTGTGGTGAGTCCATACTCCTGGAAGTGAAATAAAACAAAACAAAACATCAGTGTACCATGTCAACCATGTCAATGAAAGCAAATTATTTTAAAATTTATAAAAATGTACGTACAAGTAAAATAAGTTAAGGCACTCATTATCTTTTCCTTTTTCTCGTTTGATTTAAAATTTTATTCTTCAGAATTCGTGTTGGATTGAGAATTGTGTTTCTCGTGACCCAAGTTCCCTCTTCATGATCATGTCTCACATATACGGGTCCATCTCCATCTCCATCTCCATCTCCATCTCCATCTTCGTCTACATCTCCATCTATATCAATCTCTATTGACCACAAATTCTCAAATAAAGGATCATCATCATTGATGTTCAAATATTTATTACTTTTAAAATCAACTTGTTCTTGACGATTTTTGTTAGATGTGAGTACAATAGACCAATTCTTTTTAGTAGGATCCGGAATGAAAAATGCTTGTTCTTCTTGTGTTGCTAAAATAAAAGGATCATTTTCATACCAAACCTTAGAAAAGTCCACTTGAATAGAGCCTAAGTCATCTATCTACAATCCACTGTTGTTGTTAACCTACTTACATTTGAAGACAGGGACCCTAAACATAGAGTAATCTAACTCCCATATGTGTTCAGTGACACCAAAGTATGACATTGATGCATAGATAAAGTGTATGTCTTTAGCACTGGATCTATGCCAAGAATCAGCAACAAGTGTTACCCAACTATTATGCATCATGCTCTGTGTTTCATGGTCTTATGTATAGAATGTGTAATTGTTGATTGCATAATCATTGTAAGATAATACATTTAAGCTCGGTCCCTTCGACAACCACTTCAATTTTTCAAAAAACTGAATCAAGATTCCGCTCCATCTTATCATTAATGCAATTTTTCAACAATCTTGAAAATTGTTTATTGTGTTCTTTTGGTAACAAATTTTCATTCCTATCACCATGTACCAATCGAAGAGCATCCTTATGTTCTTCTACATACGGTTCGACCTCATTAGTGTTATGTAGCACATACAAGTGGGCTTGCTCCCGTTTAGTTGTTGATATCGTTATTAAATCCCTCCCAGTTGTTCCTTTCCCTGATCTCCGCCCATCATGACGAGACTTAGGGATCCTTACAGAGTCAACATTTGATAGAAAATCAGCACAGAAGCCACTTGCTTCTTCAACAATGTACCTTTAAGTGATACAACCTTCTGAGCGATATCTATTTTTCACATACCCTTTTAATATTTTCATGAATCGCTCATTCGGGTATATCCATCTCAAGTACACTGGACCGCACAATTGAATCTCTTTGACCAAGTATACAGTTAGATATACCATAATGTCAAAAAAAAAGGTGAAAAATACATTTCAAGTTCACACAAAGTACACACAATTAGCCTTTGTAAATCTTACAACTTAGTTGAATCTACCACTTTACTACATATCAACTTGAAAAAAAAAGCAAAGTTTAGTGATGGTGTTTCTTAAATTTTTGGCTAAAATGGATCGTGTACCAACCGGTAGGAAATTCTGCATGAGCACATGACAATAATGAGACTTGAGGTTCTTTAACTTCAACTCTTTCACTAATACAAGATTCTTTATATTTGAAGAGTAGCCCTTAGGAACTTTAATTCCTTGTAGAAACTCACAAAACAATTTCTTCTCTTTCCTCGACAGAGTGTATGCCGCTGGTGGTAGATAAGTACGATGCCCTTGCTCAATCGGTGCCAACTCTTCTCTAATTCCCAAGCTCACCAAATCCAACCTCGAATTGACACTATCCTTGCTTTTTCCTTGGATATTGAGCAACGTGCCAATTAGACTATCACATATATTTTTTTCTATATGCATCACATCAAGAAAATGTTTCACATATAAAGGCTTCCAATATGGAAGTTCAAAGAAAATAGACTTTTTCTTCCAACCACTTGTCTCGATTTGTTTTACAAAAGGCTTGCCAAAATTGTTATCCAAGTCTTTTACCTTAGAATACATATGGGCACCGGTCAACATCTTCGGTGGGCTACCTTCTTCTGAGTCACCATTGAAAGGTTTTTTCCACATCCTCCAATGATGTTGTGATGGTAAGAATCTTCAATGCCACATGTAAACATTTTTCTTACAATGATGAAGTCACACTGAATGAGTGTCATCTTCACATATAGGGCATACACCATATCCTTTGACGCTGTATCCTGACAAATTACCATAAGCAGGAAAATCATTAATTGTGCCAAACAATATGGCTTTCAAAGTGAAACTTTCTTCCATGTACCCGTCATACACACTGATGCCTTCCTCTTAAAGCAGCTTCAAGTCATCAATTAAGGGAGCTAAGTATACATCTATATTATTCTTAGGTTGCCTTGGCCCAGAAGTTAACATGGACAACATAATAAACTTACGTTTCATGATCAAGTATGGAGGAAGGTTATAAATCATCAATATCACTGGTCAGGTGCTATGTGTAATACTCTGAACACCATGCTGATTAATTCCATCAGTTGATAGTGCAAGGTGAAGGTTCCTTGCTTCATCCTCAAAGTCAGGGTACTCATGATCAATTTTTTTCCATTGAGGAGCATCTGTAGGGTGCCTAAGCTTCGTGTCTTTAATCCTTTCATTTGCATGCTATGTCAATTGTTTAGCAATCTCTGCATTACTGTACAGTCGCTTGAATATCAAAATAATGGGAAAATACCATGGGGCCTTCAAAGAAACTTTTCCTTTATTCTTCCTATATCGAGATGTGTTGCATTTAGGGCACTTTTCCAACATTGTATACTGATTTCGAAATAATACGCAATTGTTAGGACATACATATATGTTTTCATATCCCATATCAGCTATAGAGCAAAGAATTCGCTTTGCCTCGTATGTCTTAGTATAAAGTACATTTTTTCCTGGAAGCATATCTTGCAACAGTTCAAGCAGTGCAGTGAAACCCGAATCACTCAATCCGTAGTGAGCTTTAAAGTTGTACAACTTCAACACTACTAGCAATCTTGTGTATTTAGTATTATGGGCATATAATGGTTTCTCTGCATCACTTTTCAACTTCTCAAATTCTTTAGGGCAGTTATGAAGTACCCCTTCAACCACATTTAGCATTTCTTCAAGACCATCATCTTCATCAAACATGCTTTGATTAAATTCATCTGAAGCACCACTTGTGTATGCACCCGATCACTACATGCATCGTTCGTCTCACCATGTCTTGTCTATCGTATATATGTTTGATCAATACCGTAACACACTAAATGATCTAGCAAATCAAGTGGACTAATCCACTTTCCAAAACAACAAGATAAGCAAGGACACAAGATTTTGTCAGGATTTTTTGTGTGTTCGATTGCAAATGTAATAAATTCTTTCACTCAATCTATATATTCCCTTGAACACCGATTAGATGACATCCATTTACGATCCATCTATGCCTTCAATTTATTTTTAAAAAAGTATGTGGTTAGTTGTATGACTATTTTAGTAATTACTTTTACCTTTTCTTACCAATTTTAAAATAAAATTGAAGCTTTCTAAGTCTTAAATTAAACCCTATGTTTTAATTAACAAATAATACAGCTTATAAAGAAAGAAATCATGATACTATGAATCATAGAAAAGAAAAATAAAATTAAAGGAAAGAAAACTTTGGCAATACGGAACACAAAAATGAATTTGTTGTATGTGTTGTTTCATGATACTATGAATCATAGGAAAACAAACTAAATATTTTGATATGTTTTTTTTTATATATATCAACAAGCAAGAATATATATGTTTTGAAATCTCAAATATACACATATATTTATTTTCCAATCAAATTATAAAGTGATATAATTTTGACATCCTTATATTAATATATTATAATTATACTTTATTAAGAAAATTACTCGCACTACAAAAAACAGCGTATTACCCACGGAATTCCGTCTCTGAAATAAAATTACCGACGGATTAGGGATGAAAAAGGAATTACCGATGGAATTTTTTCCATCTCTAAAAAATCCGTGGTAAATTGATTTGCCGACGGAATTTTTATTCCGTCAGAAATTACCAACGAAATTTACCTACGGAAAAAATTTCGTCCGTAATTATCGACGGATTTTTGACAGAAAATTTTCCATCGGTGATTACCCACGGAATATGGCGACCTTAAAAGAGGCTACATGGACATCACTGAAAGCCTCCCCATCGCCAGCCCCGGTAGCCCCCGAGCAAGGGCCACGTGTCCCTCTAACCTTGCACCACGTCTCTCTGTGAGATAATTGTTGCATTTTATGGTAAAGGTGGGATTCGAACCTTGGACCTTTGGTATGTATTCTGATACCTTTGCCAGTTGAGCTGCTTTAACGTTGTGTTATTTATTCACGTAATAATATATAATGTAATAATTTTAAAAAAATAATATTAAGATAAATATATATAATTAAATATATATTTATATATGATTATATATTTCATTTTTTATAGTATAAAATATAAATTTTTTTAATTTCTAATTTCATTTAAATATTTAATATTAATATAAATATATATAATATTACATATAATTATATATTTCTATTTTTTATAATATAAATTTAAAATTTTTTAATTTCTTATTTCCTTTAAATATTTAATATTACTATAAATATAAATAATATTAAATATATATTTATTATAATTATATATTTTGTTTTTATGATATATAGTTTAAAATTTTTAATTTTTTATTTCATTTAAAATTTTTATTATTAATATTATATATATTTAATATATTATATTAAATATTAATTTTATTATATTTAAATTTTTATTTGTGATATATTATTTTTTATTTTTATTATTTTATATAAATTATTAAAAGATAACAAAAAAATTATTAGTTTTACCTACGGATTACCCACGGAATTCCGTGGGTAATTCGTCAGAAATTACCAACGGAATTATTCCGTGGGTAATCTGTCAGTATTTACCGACGGAATTTTTTTTGTCTTTAATTTGTCGGTAATTAGAGACGGATTACCCACGGAATTCCGTCGGTAATTTCTCATTCAAATTACTCACGGAATTCCGTGGGTAATTACCAACGGAAAAAATTCCGTGGGTAATCCGTCCGTATTTACCGACGGAATTTTTTTCGTCTTTAATCCGTCGGTAATTAGAGACGGAATTGTTTTCCGTCGGTATTTTTTCCGACGGAAAATCCGTCAGTAAACCGTTGGAAATTACCAATGGAAATAATTCCGTGGGTAATTCCGTTGGTAATAACATGTTTTTTTGTAGTGTTGTATTTTGTATTTTCCAAATGTTAATTCTTTTCACGTAAAAAGTACTTTAAGTTTTTTAAATGCAGTAAAAAGTCAGGGGGTTATTTACAACTGACCCAATTAAAGTTCAGGGGTTTTATATAATTTCACAAAAAAAATTAAACTTCAAATACACATTCATTTAAGATAACTAACAATAATAAAATTTATTTAAAATGGAATTAGAGGATTTACAATTAAAATCATTATTATTGAAATGCTAAAACTTGTTTAAAATAATTTTCCTTTCACTTGTGTCATTTCGGTCTAAAATGTATTTTTTATATATATATATATATATATATTTATATAACATTTATTTTTTTCACATTTAACATTCAATTTTAATAGTATTTTTTTAAAGTATATAAAAATCAATTAATTTTTATTATTTTACTATAAATTATGTTAATAAACACTTTATAATTTATTTTCATTTTTAAGAATAACAAATCATGATAAAACTTTTAAAATTCAACAATCAATAATCTTTGTGAACTTATAAGTATACCACTATACCTTATCACCATGTATATCATAGAGTACATTATATTCTCTAGCATACAATGCCAAGTCATAATAGTCAAGTATAACCTTATCTCCAACCTTAAATTAAAACATGAATTATTCAAATTTAATATATTATAAAACTACTATGTAGTAACTTAATCAAGTGATTCAGATTTAATATTGTGCTCACTCTCCTACTTTAGCATGTCGGAGGAGTTTAGTCATTACCACAAGTACATTAATTACTATCTTTAACGTAGAAGAGCTTCTTTTATGACCAGCTTAGAATTAATATATATACTAATGAAATTAAAATTCTGACCTTCTTTTTTCAAATCTCAATAGTGTTATAAATGAGTGAAATTATCATATATATGTAACTCATTTTCTTACTTAGTTTAATTTCCTATTTTATCTATTTTTATCTAAATTAGACACAAAAAGTTCACGATCGACCTTGAACCTCTGGGAAGACAATTTTGCAGCTATATGTGACATGCATTAATTAGATGATCAGATGTGTGGTTGAAAGAACGCCTAAGACAAGACAAAATGAAACGAAACAAAACATGCATAAATAGATGCTCCTACGTACTTCTGAAATACTCTAAAATTAATCAACAAGTATAACAACAAATTATGGAATAAAAAAAAACCCAAAACCTAAAAAAAAATGCAAGCTAGCTATAACACAATACAAGAACTTATTAATTGATATGTGAATACATGTAGTACATTAGCAACAAAGTAATTAAAGGCCAGGATTAATAAAAAATGCAAGCTAGTTGCCAAAAAAAATAAAACAAAGCATGCTATCATATAAAAAGAACATGAAAAAACATACAAATTAAAAGAGTACAAACACTTACAAATCGATTAATTGACCACAATAGCACAGGGAGTGGGGGACCACGTTGGTGATGACGCAAGCTTGAGTGAAGAGGATGAGAAAATGTGAGCTATGGAGTAAAGTGGGGACAACTGGAGTGGGGTTCAAAAGAGGAAGAGAGATAGAGTGTAGGAAGAAAAGGGAACAACATAACTTATGGGGACAGGAGTGGGGATGGACGACAGGGAACAAAAAGGGAAAAAGGGACCAAGAGATTTAGATGAAGAAGACGTGTGTGTTTTTTGTGCATAAATGAAGAGAAAGGGGGGGGGATCGTCAGCTCACGATGATGGAGAAGGAGGGTGGGAAATTGAAAGGTAAGGTAAAGTAAAGATAAAGAAAGAGCGAGATAATGCGAGGGAAATCTGATTGGCAGGAAGTGGATTTTTTGTCCACTTCCTAGCCAATCGTGGCGCTTGCCAAGGCAGGCATCACATATGGCCTAGACCAGCTGTGGCGCCTAGATAACCATGAGCCACAGTTAGGTCAGTGGGGCCGAGTGTGGCGCCTGCCTTGGCAAGTGCCACACTTGGCCCTCCTAGCTGTAGCACCTGGTGGACTAAGCACCATAGTTGGTGCCTAAAATTTAAAAAAAATAAAATAGAAAAAGAACAAAAAAAAAGGGAAGTTATGACACTTCTTTAAAGAAGAGCTACAAATGTGCGCCACCCACTACAAAAAAACGTGATTTAGTAGCGGTTAAAAATGGGTATTAGTCACATTATTATGCAAAAATCTAGTACAAATACAAATACAAATAAAATATGTGTTATATACGTACCTCATGTGCAAATACTGAGAAATACTGTAGCAAAAACTCCTACACAGACGTCTGAACGCTCAAATATTGAAGAAACCAGTCAGAGAAACCCCAGGAAATAAAATGAGCAAACGGAGAAATGAGGGAGGCGGTGCCTTAAATAGGCCAGATATTAGTAGTGGTTATTCCAATAACCGCTACAAATCACCCACATTGCCTTAAATTTGTAACGGTTCTACAATAACCGCTACAAATTACAAAAACCTTTGAAATTCTGTAGTGGTTATTGCCCAGAACCGCTACAAAAGTGGAGACTTCTGAAACTCTGTAGCGGTTATATCCCTATAACCGCTACAAATAGCTGATGTTTGGTATTTTGTAGCGGTTTGGTTGCTGTAACCGCTACAAATAACCCCTACACTGTTTATTGTAGCGGTTTCTGTGTATTAACCGCTACAAATTAACGGCTACAAGTTTTGGCGGGAATTTCGTGCCAAATTTCTAACGGTTTTGACTACCAAACCGCTACAAAAAATGATGCTAATCTGTCGCGCCACTTGGCACGTTGCTTGCCACTACAATTTTGTAGCGATTTAGGTTAAAACCGCTACAAATACTGTAATTTGTAGCGGTTTTATATAACCGCTATAATTGCACCGCTACAGAATACCATTTTTTTTGTAGCGACATTTCAACCTTTTTGTAGTAGTGAATTGAATCCACTTGAAAAGCAATGATTACATTCTCCAGCCAATTACAGAGGGGGCTTAGGCATTCGCTCTATATCTCATGTCAACAATGCCTTATTAGCTAAGCAGATTTGGCAAATTCTATCCTCCTCTCCTATATCTTTATTGGCAGAAACCATGAAGCTCAAATATAATAATTTGAACAGTCGATCTCTAATTGAGAAACCTTACAATTCATCCTGGATTTGGAAAGGCATTTATCAATGTTCAAGTATCATTTCAGATCATCTATCTTGGAGAATTGGTAATGGAAGGGGTGTCTCTTTAAGCCACCCTCGATGGTGGCCCATGCATGTTAGATACCTTAATGTTCCTAATGATATAGGAAAAGTTTGTGATCTTTTAGTGCATCTTCCCTTACACTGGTGCCCAGTGCAATGGAATGTTTCACTGGTTAGATTTTTATATCCGAGACAAGTTGCGGATGTAATGATTAATATCCCTTTCCTTCACAAATTCACATGATCGAATGGTTTGGCCTCGTTCTGCAATATAACAAGTGGAAAACATAAATAATATCAAATATACTTTACTAGGAAAAGAATAATATTAAAGATACCTTATAAGAGAAAACTGCATTGTTTACTTTGGACGCAGGGGATCTATATCACCCTAAACTACTATAGACTAAGTAAATTTAAACAGAAGTTTTGTATTTAAAATTTAACTATGATCATTGCATATTACACTAAGTTCTTTTTTATTTTTATTTTTGCCCAAACATATGACACTGAGTTTGGGAAATAAAATTTATTATCTGTGATTCATGCATAATGCATAGGATAGTAACTTGTTTGAATTTTTGTCAGATTTAAAAAATTATTTATATTATTTATTTCCAAGTGACACATTATAGTTTTTTTACTCTTGTTTAGTCCAATGATGTATAAAAGTAAATAACATTTGCTGATCAAAAGTACAAAATTTATGAACTTTTTTGACAAAAAAAAAAATCTTAATTAATCAAGTAAAAGAAATCTTATTTTTAAAAATAAATCATTATCAAATTTTAATATAGTAACCTTAACTAATAATAGTTCAATGAATTTTTTTTTTTTTGGTAAAAAGTTCAATAGCATTTTACTTTCAATACGTACATGTAACATAATTTTCGTAATCTCTGCTTAATATTCAAGCACATTATCGATTATTTGTTCATAGTTTTAATTAATTTCCAAATAGTTATTTGAATAAGGAATAATATATTCATTAAATGGAGAGTAAACAGATGCCATCTAAGAACGAACTCATTCCACATGACTTGTTCAAATAATGTGTGACATTATTCAAATAAAGCAAATAGTCATCAAATCATCTTCTTGCTAACTTGAAATATTTTGAATCAAAACTTTGGTCCTCAAAATCAGTTCATTCATGAAAACTAGCTTAAGTCAAAAAATGAATCTTGAGATTGAAAAAAAGATTTAATTCAGATCAAAAGGTAAAGATAAAAAATATATATAGCAACAACAAATGCATGTTTAAATGCTGCATAAAAAATGGTTTTCTGATGGATGAAATCCGTGAGAAAATATTTTCTCACAAGTTTTCTTATGGATAACAAACCCATGAAGGCAAAGGAAATGTCCCCACTAATCTTTTTGTTCACTTATTATCTTCAGCATTAATTAAATGAACTTTTAATTATTGAGACTTAATATCTTATAAAAATATTATTATAATATTAAATATAAAAATATATACAAATAAATTTAAACATTGAAAATTTTGCCCGAACAGTTTAGAACGGAAGTGAATAAATAAATTTAATGTATTAAATTTTTTAAATTTTGACCTCTACAATTCTTATTTTCATATTAAACTAGCATTACTCCTTACATGTTGTGCGGGGAGAATGTTATTAAGGAAAAAACTTATTTTTCATTTAAGTGAATTCACCATACTAATTAACGTTAGAAGATATTCTATTCAATATAATTATGAAAAGAAATAGTTAATTGAATAAAAGGGGGAAAATATGACTCACTCACATGGAGAGTCAATTGAACAATATAATATGATTTATATAGGTTCTATCTAAGAAATGAATATGTGTAAATTGATCCTAATTGTTTGAGTATATTTTTTTAAGGTAAGCAATTGATTACAATTGTTTTAGAATGAATCACTTTTAAAGATAAAGCAATTGATTACAAATTTTTTAGTATAATTTCAACCCCTCATGATGCATGGATTACTACAATTTGACATCCATTCTAGAAACTCATTTTCTGTGAATCTTAATTGCATGTGAATGAGTAACAATTTTTGATCAACTCCTTCTATTCCTTCTGTCTTCCATCAATCAATTTCCCATCTTATAACATTATTTTTTGCCTTCTTCCCATTTACTCCAGATTCCATGCCTATGTAGAAGTTGCCCTCTCATGAGATCATAAAGAAGCCCAAATTTTAAAATAAATTTGTTTGTTAGCTAAACTCCAATTAAATGTCTATTGTATGTTATACTTGCATTTCTCTGCGTTACATGAAATAACCATCAGCTTCCCCATGCAAAGCTTATACATTTGAAGTTATTTCAGTCTAATTCAAATAAAATAAAAATAACATTTCAGTTCAAAAAACAATACATGGCAATATAGCAAATCTCTTTCAATGACCAACTTTTAATGTGCATGCAGATTATGGGGAAAAAACCCTCAAGAAAAGCAAAAGATGAAAGGGAGAGATGTCCGCCTTTGACTTTGTTACCTTGCCTCTCATATTGGTCCATAACCATTGAATAACAAAGTGTTTTCATATCTAAGCTGTTGGGAATCCTTTTTTTTTTTTTGACCAAGTTGTTGAGGGTACTTAAACTCAAATGGACGCATCAACTTTCAATATAGCCTTCTGATTTTAACTTACAAAAAAATCAACAGCTACAACTTTTCTATTGTGCAGCTTTTATAGAGAATCTTTTCTTTCTTCTATGAATATATATACATAAGATAGCAAGCATATGGATCTTAGGCACACTTTAAATAAATAAACACCCTCCTAGCCTTGAAGTGAAATTCCCATACAGACTAATCATGAGTGCTAATTTTTACCTGAAAAAATAGCTCCTTAAAAATAACCATTAGACATAGCATATAAATAATTAAAAATAACATAAATAATAGTGTTGAGGATCAAACACTTTATTGAAAAAAAACAACATATTATAAGAATTTAGATGAAAAAGGGATTGACTAAAAAAGAATATAGTTGGATAAGTTTTTTTGTAAGCCTTCTCAATGCAAGCATAAAAATGTTAACTTGTCATTTTATGCATTTTCAAAAAAGCTGATACACATGTTGACCTTTCAAAGGATTACACTTTTGCAGGGTCAACTGAGGATTCAGAAAAGCTGATAAACAATAAAGCTATGAAGGATTATGCCTAAGAAATACATATATACTTACTAGGCAACATAGAATTTATTGAATGCAACAGTAAGGAAACTCTGACAATAAAATAAGGACTCAATACGTACACATGCCTAGAGAGGAAAACTACACGACAAAATAACCCCGTAGACATAATGCTTGAGGATCAGCTTCAAACCAAATATATATATAAGCCAATAATATGAGGGGCTTCGCAAGTGTTTTCTGTGTGATCTTTTTCATTATTAGATTTTACATAAATGATATGAGATATTTTGATATTTTATGGATAAAAAATGAAACTATTTTTAATTTTTTTTATAATTTTTTAAAGATTTAATACTCAAAATGGAAAAGAAAACTGCACCAATCATTAAAAAACATTTCCTATGGCAGATTGATGGAGAGCTGGTTGACTTTTCATCTTGGAAATGCATCAAAGGTCTGATCAGAAAGAATTATCCATTGTATGCAGACGGTTTTATTCTCAGACATTTCCGGCGCCGTAGACTTAATTTTTGAAGTTGCCAATTTCTAGTTTCTTATTGCTGGTTGGATGCCATTCGAAGGCGCTGCTGAAAGATGGAATATAGTGAGAGAATAGTGTTAGATCAGGGGAGGGGTTAGCCTTTAGCAATTTATTATTTGACAGGGAAAGTGAAAATGACTCTACTTTATAAAAGATATATATACATATATTAGTTATTTAATATTAAAAATAACATTTTTATTTGTTATTAAATCTTAAACACTAAAAATTGATTCAATGGTCATAATAGGTGGAGAGTATAGAGAGAGGCTAGTTGAGACATTCCTCTCCCCAATCGTGGATGGGAGGCAAATTTTTTATTCAAATATTTAAAATTAATTTAAGTTTTTTATTTGTAATAATTATTGTAAGTAATTTTTAAATATGCAAGAATAACAGAAGTATTTTTAAAAAATTATGTACTAGGATAACATGTATATCTTCAAATTTTGTAAGACATAACTTAATATAATATATGAATTCTATTAAACTATATTAAAGAAATAATATGTATCCTTTGGTATATTGAAGCAGACTTGGCTTCTGCTCATGCCTAGACAGTTTATATACAAAAGGAAATTCTTTTCGCTTAAGCTGTTTGATAAAAAGTTGGAATATTAATCATGAAAAATAAAAGAAATATTTTACTTAACCATGAAATGGAGTGCAAAAAAATGAATGATTTCAAGTTGGGGGGAGAGAGAGGGTGTGCACCAGCACTGTTCGATCAATGCGGAGAAATCGTTGGATACAAAGGGGGAAACGACACAGAAGGGACAAGAAATAGAGGTTAGTAATGTTAAGAAGCTGAATAACGGTGTCTGTATGAAGGATGTTGTTCCACTGGAGGAACAACAGGAGAAAGCGAAGGATAGGGGGATGGATGTTTCTAAGGAGGTTGAGAAGACTAAGGAGAAACCTTATTCGCAGATGTCTCGTCAGACTTCTGCTAGAAACTAAGTCTCTTACAAATCCAAGCTCTTGGG
Source organism: Inga leiocalycina (assembly GCA_963242795.1). NCBI lineage: Eukaryota > Viridiplantae > Streptophyta > Magnoliopsida > Fabales > Fabaceae > Inga > Inga leiocalycina. The sequence goes on along the minus strand of OY725329.1, from coordinate 20,895,756 downwards.
TGGTAAAAATGAGAGAATGGCTTCGAGAAGAAAAGGAGATTGCTACAAATCGCATAGAGGAGCAGAAGCAACTTCTTGATTCTTTATCAAAACCGAGCATGCATGCCTGATGAGAGACTAAAGGACTTATGCGGACCATGGAAGGATGCTTTGATCCTTACTCTGCTTGGGAAATCTGTAACTTTCAGAATGTTGAAAGACAGGGTTGCTTGGATTCTGAAATCAAATAACTTTGAAACTACTGATCTACCAAATAATTACTTTGTTTTTTGAACTGAGAACAAAGAGCTGGGGTTGATGTTATTGTTTGATGGTCCATGGTTGATACAAGGGCACTACTAGGTGGTGTAGAGATGGAGTCGTAATTTCAATTCTTATTGTAACAAAGTTCGTAAGGTGGCTGTGTGGGTATGAGTTCCTACTCTATCTATGAAAGTTTATTCTGAAAAATGCTTGCTTGAAGTAGAGAACATGATAGGAAGGTCCCTCAAGTTGGATGTTAATACTTTGGCTCTGAGTAAAGACCAAACTTTGGCAGTGGAAAGAGGGAAATTTGCTAAAGCAAGTGTAAAAGTTGATTTAAATCAAGTTTTGCAATCCTAGTTTGTAATTAGATCAATGATTTACACTATGGAATATGAATGACTTAAATCCATTTGTTTTAAGTGTGGTAAATATGAGCATACTCTAAGGGCCCGTTTGGTACGTAGGAATTGATTCCATGGAAATGAAAATGGAGGCCAATTCCATGTCTTGAGGATATTTGGTATAATGGAATTTGACAAAATTCCATTTCCACGTGGAACCCAATTGAGGCCAATTTCATCAAGATCAATTCCACACAAAAAGCTAAGATTTGTAATTCCACCCTTATATTTCCATCGTTACCCTCCTTACTCACTGGCGATTCTACTCACTCACGGCGACGATGATGACTTCTTTTTCCTCATCAGTGACAGTAGCTCTCCCCCTCCACCGGCAACGACAACAACGGTGGCATCTAGCACCGGTGATGACAACCACGGGAATGACAGCTCTCCCTCATCGGCAATGGCAGCAACGACAGCTCTTCCCCCTTCTCTTCGTCTAATCTAGTGAGATCTGGGCTCGCTTTGCCAAATCGACATCTTCGTCTACCCACCTCTTCTCCGATGGACACGTGCACTGCGGCGACGAGGTCAAAATTGGAAGGGAGAATGAAGATCGAACTTCGCCTGATCTGTTTTGGGAACGTCGAACTTCATCTGATTTATTTTGGGAGTTCTTTTTTTATTTAGGAGGGCATTTTGGTCTTTCCATGTAAAAAATAAAATTCATTTCCATGACATACCAAACATACTTTTAAAGCCCATTTCCATCTCCATATCCATTTCCATCAAAATCAATTCCATCATACTAAACATGCCCTAAAGAAATGCCCTCTTGCTGCTAACTCAGGCGAGTGAGCGTTGATGAAGGAATAGAGAACCAATGAAAGAGTTTTACTCTGAAAAAGGCCTTGTTTAGCATGGCTGGGGTCAACTCAGGATGAATTTGGATCTTGGATGATAGCTAAAAAAAGGTTTAAGCCCAAGAACCAAAGCTCACATACAGGAAAGAAGAAGCAAAAAGCACACAAGTGGAATAGGACAAATGGGAAAGAAATGAAATCAATATCGGGTACTATGTTTAGTGTGTTGCAGGGGATAGATGAATCTGTCATATAAGTGGGCAATAAGCCTCAGACCATGAAGAAGGGACCTGCGAAAGAGTAGGGAAGGAAAGAGGGTTGTGTTTTTTCATGAAATGAGGAAGGAAAGAGTATCGTTGAAGCGAAGGGGGTAGAGAGAAACCTAGCTTTGAAATTGGGTAAAGTATCCCCGCCATGCTAGAGGGAGCTTCTGTAACGGCTCCAGTAGAGAGACTGACGAGGAATGGGTCACCGAATATGAAGGAGGGGAGGGCTAGGGTTAGTGGGAAAAGGGATTAGTCAAATAATAAGAAAATGGGCCAGACCAATTTATCCAGCCCAACAACTACTCCCTTACCCAGAGGGAAAAAAAGGCCGTAGATCAACAAAAAGCTTACAAAAAAAGCCATTGTATTTGGCCCAACAACAACTCCCTGGCCCAGCCAAAAAAAAAGAACAAGGCTGTATATCAACATAAAAGCTTACAAACGAGGCCTGGTATTTTGCCCTCCATTCTTAAAAAGAAAAATGCAGCTAGACCCCACCAGGTTGCTTTTGGAGCTATTAATCCATGCGAGTCTTCTATGGCCTGTGAGAAACCGATTAAGAGCAAAGTAAAATGTGATCTCCGCATCTAATCGAACTTGAGGGATCGATTGTGATTGAATTCAGTAACCTCGAGCATGACTCTATGAAAGCGCACCACGGACCGCCGGATGAGCAAGAGTTGTCTTGGTTTGTTACAAAGGCACCGGATAACCAAGAACAAAAGGATCTCTGGTGTGAGATCCAAGCCGAGGTATGTGATGATGCTGATGTTGATGCAGAAGGGATGGAAATAGTGAAGGTAATTTTGGAAATTATGCCCAGAATTTCAAGAAAATTTCCTGAAGACACAAGAAAGTAGAGAATGAATTCCCCAAATTATGTTTGAGGCATAATTGAGGTATAAATGATAAAATTATCTCAAAATCAATGTTTTAAAAATCAGATCGGATGTTGAGCCGAAAAGATCATGATTCATATGGCTAGAACGGTTGGGCCGTTCAGTCGGATCGGTGACATAATAATTAAATTAAAAATAATATTATCTACATATATAATGATATAAACATAATTAGTCTAATTTTAATAAAAATATATCAAAGTCACAATATATATTTCAGTAATATAAGAAAAGAAAATATGTTTTAATTGTATATCACTTATTATAAATAAAATTTAAATACCAAAAATACATTTTAAAGTATATTAGTTTACACATTAAAAATTTAAAAATAAAATTGATAAAAGTTTTAACTATATTATGACACATGGAACATAAAATATGATTAATATTAAAATGATATAGCTTTTTTTTTTTTGGATAAAAAAATGTTATAACGTTTGAAGACAAGTAACAAGTGTATGTAGTGTAACCCCCTTCTACCATAGGCCAAGATTAGTTCGCAAAATCGTGTGATTAATTTTGAATTAGAGACCATAAGACAATTTGGGACTTTAAAAATAATCTTGTGCCCAAAACAGGGTTTAGAAAAACTTTTACAAAATCTGTTCACAACGGTCTCGTATTCACATTTCAAATACACAAATGGCATGTATAATTGGATTCCATTCATCAATATCAGAGTGCAATGTAAATTCCCAATACACTCGGGTTCCATTTAATAAATAAGGGTTCTACAAGGCACAATGCCCATAATTCATTTCCCTTATTCAGGGGATTACACAAACTATACTACAATTCCAATATATACAATGGTTTCCCAATAACATAATCCAAAATACAATATAATAACCAAATATTTAAAAATGAAACTCCTAATCCGGAGCTCTAACCACTCTTCATCATCCGCTTTCCCTTTGATCCTTTGGCCTTGTCTAAATTTGTTTTGGGAGAGTGAGATTCTAAAGAATCCCCGTAGTAACAAATTACTCATAGTATGCACAACAATAAGGCATGAAAGTAAATCATCACACACACATTACAACTACAACGGCAAAGGTAGGTGTGACTCATGTCACCCTTGCGTTTGCTCACGCTACATTGCACAACACAATCCACACAATATATTTCTGATGCGTGCTTCTGTCGCTAAAGCAATCAATTAATAACTAGGACAACCTACTAATGCAATATAGTGGCAACCTAGGTCATTCTCCCAAGGAGCAAAATGTGGGTTTTCTCTAGAATTAAATTTAGGTGATAAAAAATGCAATGGAATGAACCTAAACTAAAATACAAGACTCTACTACCTAACTGTGAAAGACTCTAAAATCTATATGGGAATGAAACTAACCTAAATGAATTGGAATGCAATCTTTGGGGGGTTTTTTTATGAAAAAGGAATTAAGATGCTAATAAAAAAGAACAAGAAAAAGTGAGGCGAATAACAAATGTTTAATTCAATTATGATGATGAAGGGGACAACTTAGGATTCACATGGATTTAGCTTTCTTAGCCATTTAATTTATTAGACCAAAGGGAGATTCATGAAAAATTGGAATTAATAAACTTAATCACCTAATTGAAACATGGGAAACCCTCAAGCTCAATAACACCTAATCCACTAGAAAACTCATAATGGAGAAAAGCGGTGGTTAATTAAATTCATTGAAAACCAATCACAATTGCTTAAGATAATTTTGGAAATTATGTTTACAATTGCCTAATTAAACAATTTGACAATTAATCACCTTAATTAAACAATCAAGAGATTAAACCCAAATTGACAATTAAATTAATAATGAAAACTCGATTAATAATCTAATTGACAATCAAAGGTTTGCAAACAAAAATCCCAATAATCATTTAAAAATAAATCAAATCCAAATTATCAATTCAATCCAATAAAAATAAGTCTACAATCTAAAACTAGATTGTTCTCAATTATTACAACTTAAAAATCATTTAAAACTAAATAATCTTAAGTCTTGAATCAAAAAGATAAAAGAAAGACACTCCCTTATAGTCTTCAAGTGTAAGCTCCTAGGCTCTAACTTCCTCCATACTCCTCCTAAATTGCCTCCCAAAAGAATCCATAAAATTCGTCCTCCCTCCAAGCTCCTTCCGTGTCACAGGCTCAGCCATGAAAAAGGAATTGGGTTGAATTAGTTGATGATTAACTAATGGCCGTGGGACCCGCGTGGAGAAACAATAGGAATTGATGATGAATTCCTTCAAGTTGACGTTCTTTGGTGAAGAAACTCCAGCGGCTGCATCTGCGTCTGCGTCCGTGTTTTTCAGCGGCTGTGTCTCTCCCTCCAATCATCGTGGCTGCTAGGTTAATTAAAAAGGAGGGAGAAGAGAGTTTTTTGGGTATCAACTTAAGCCCATTAAAATTTAAGAAGCCCAATAATATTCAACCATCAGATTCTATTTTAGCTTCCAAGAAAAATTCTACACCATAGGATCTTCTAATCTGCTTTTCCTTACTCTGCAAGAATTAAATAAAATTGTGATATATCATATATTTAAAAATATTATCCAATCACAAGATATCAATCAAAATAATAATAATTTAAGCTCAATAATATCATAATTAATTCAGATTTATATTATTTCCCAAAATCGGCTAATTATCCAAATATTATCTAATAAATCCAAATTAGCCTAAAATAATTCCCAAAATAAATGAATAAGGTGGGATAAAATATATTAAAATTGTGATTTATCAATTTCACCACAGCTGGGATTCATATAAAGCATTTCATATGCAAGCCACACTAGCAAGATCAACACACAGCCCATGGCTGGATTCACAAATTCCGCCCTATAGGTCGGATTTACAAATATCCATGTCGATTACGATGAAAGTTCAACGACCGAACTAGATATAACCAGCGTCAATCCCTAAACGGCTCACGCTGAAGTGTTCATGCCGTAATGGACCATGGCACATGCAGTTCACATAGCTCAATGATAAATTATGCATACCAAAACATCATACACAACATGAGAGAAGAGTCACTACCTTGATACTTCCGTGCGTGTCCTGACCCGGTCTCTCCCGAGTAAGGCAAATGTCAAATCCTAAAATCATAATTAAGGATGAAGAGTTATACTCTATTCCAAGACTTAATTTACTTCATAACACTTAAATTTGGTTATCATAATTGACCCTTAAGAGGCCATAAATGCCTCTAATAAAAGCCCTAAAAAGTTGGGAAACAATAGGTTAGATATCTCCTTTCAAAACTCAAAGTGTTGGAATACAAGGGTTGGCCGCGGCCAGCCACCTTGGGCCGCGGCTAAGAAATTCCCTGATTCTTGGCTGAACTTCCAAAAATCATAACTAATTTTAGAAAAATTTAAATGAGGTGATTCTAAAGCCAAATGAAATGTATTTAAGTCCTATTTACTAGAAAAATATGGATCATAACTAGAAATCACCACAAAATTCCAGAATCACTCAAAACTCAACACTACTCCAAAACAGAGGCCAGTTTTTGTCTCAAACTTTGGCAAAGCATAACTCTCAGTTAACAAAATGAAATGACACAAATTATATGTTCACTTTGAATCTTGGGATTTGAAATTTAAGACTGGAAAGTTTCATAATTTTTCAACACCATTTGGTCATTCAAAACTTTCGTGCAAACTGATTGCCTAAAATAGAGTTCACACTTGACAGATTTCCAATTTTCTACCAAAGTGTCCAATGACTCCAAAATTAATAACCAAATCCATTCCCATATAATTTCTCATAAGGAACACAATGGTAACCTCAAAATGACCAAAATCACAATCCAATTACATGCCCTGTTTTTGCCCAATGCACAAAATCAACACAAAGGTGTCAAACCTTACATTTAAGCTTCAATCAAATTCTATCTACCCAAGATACATCTCAAAGCATTATATCCATGACAACAACAATTCAAACACCACAAGACCCTAATTTTCGAAATTTCAAGCCAAATTTCCAAAATTTCCAAGCTAAAGCATTTGGTACAAAAACTTATATAGAAAGGTCTCTCAAGCTCACCTTAACAACTTTCTTAAAGGAGTTTATTGATTCTCCAACCTCCACAATTTCTTGAAGTCTCAAACCAACACCAAATGGCAAACTATAACCATAGAAATGTAGCTCTCAACTCAAGGAACAACTTTAAAGAAATGAGTTTGAGCAATGGAGGTCATTTAGAGGGTCAAATAACTCACCTTAAACAAAAGCTCTTCCTTCTCTTTGAGCTTCCATGGCTGCACGAAAAATGGGAGAGAGAATGAGAGAGATGAGTGTTGAAGAAGGAGAAATGATGAAGCCCATGCGTCCTTGCCCCTTGTGCAGTGAAATATGGGAGGGGAGAGAGAGAAATTAATTTTCTAATCCCAATTTAACTTTCCCTCAACAACTATTATCATGAGCTTTTGCCACTTGTCATTTTATTATTGGCTTTCATAAAGCAATACCCAATTAGCTACTCTAATCCCTCCATTAACCATTTTAATTACATTTCTCATTTCTTCCATAATTAGTAATTAATTTCTCCATTAATCACCAACTACTTGCTCAATAATTCCATTCTTCTAATTTCTCAATAATGATGACGTATTAATTAAAATAGCCATAAAACACATAATTTCCATTTAAATTCATAAATATCCACACTAATCCTCATTAGCCCTTAATTAAAAATTGGGGCATTACATGTAGAATCTTGTATTATTAATAATAAAATTAAAGAAGAGAAAAATGAGTTAAAAATCACATCCAAAATATCATCTCTCTGCTGCTTCGTGTGACCAAACACGTTTTTTTAAGGTCTGATATGAGAGATTGATAAACTAATAGCTTATAAGTAGTACTTGATGGCCAAAAAACAAGAAGCTAATAGGTACTACTCCTATAATATTTGCTTCTCTTTCTTCAACCTTTTTCAAGCCTTCAACTTTTTTTCTTACTCCTTCTTTCTTCTTCTTCTCCGGTCGTCTCTAGTTCCTTTTCTTTCATCTTCTTTCTGCTTCATCACTAATGGCCTATATCTGACAGTAGGTGTAGAATAGAGGAGGGCAGCCATAGAAGCGTGTTAATGTCAGAAAGGGAGAACAACTCATTCAGAGGTGTGAATCAACCGAAAACTTCTGAGATTTAAGGAAATTTTAGGTCGTCTGGCTACTTTGAAGTCGTTTCGGCTTCTAGCTTAATAGCGGTTCCTGGCTGAACAATCGGCTCACAGCGGCTCAAAACGGCTCAACACCTAAAACGGTTTCTTTGCATGACTCGAGCTAGCATCTTCTCTGGTTGATGGCTTGACCAACGGGACCGTTCGGTCCCGTCTGACCCCAAAAACATTGTTCAAAATGGAATTTTAAAGAATGATTAGAGTTTTGGTTAATTAAAGGATAATTAGCCAAATTTAATCATGAAAAATACGAGAGACCTCAAATAATTGGGAAAAAGTAAGGAAAACTTATTTAAAGGTTAATATGACTTTATAAAAATGGTTTCATGCCCAAGAAATGGAAAAAGTTTGCTTAAAGAATTTTATGGGCATTTTATCCAAGAAAAAGATAATTTTTTAGAAATTATAGGGAAAATATTTAAATACCAACTTTGGACTTGATGAAAGCTAGGGAATTAGTCTTTAATATATACAAATTTTTTATGGTCTTGCATTGATTATATGGCCAATGAATCATCAAAAAGCAATTGTAGAAGATTAATCCCATACTAATTGGGAAATTAAAACTTGGTAGCATGATTTAGCTTTGGAAAGAACAATCCATGGTCTTCTAAAGTACCTAGGTGGCGTGATATTAAGCATGGGAGGAGGAAAGAATAAATTGTGGCCAATGGTAATAAGAGAGCATTAATTAATAATTTGAGAGGAGGTGAAATTGAAATTTTATAAAATAGTGTTTAATATGAGATCAAATCTCTTAAGACCACCTTATTTCTCCAAAAGCCCCCTAAATGTCGGCCAAGCATAGAAAACATGGGAGAGAGTGAGAGACAAGAGAGGAAGAAGGAGGAAGACAAACAAGTTGAATCCCACACACAGTTGTTAGTTTGAGCCTTTTACCCAGGAGAGGGGCGAATTATATGATATTAAAAATTTTAAACTGAAATACAAACTTAATAAAGAGAGTAGACTTAGAAGAATATCACAGAAGATCAACACAAGTGATTTATATTGGTTCAGTTCAATCTACAATATTACAAAAAAACATAATAAGTAGCGCTTATTTTTAAGAATATTATGGTGCTTGCCATAAAAGAAAGCTATGATGCTTCTTGAATCTATGGAAGCGTAATAACTTGTTTCTTTTCTTTTTCTTTTTTTAAAAGAAACAAGCTATGGTGCTCCAAGGAAGGGCTATAGGAAGTGGTGTTACTTCCTATTAGTGCTGGGAAAACGGGCTGGCCTGTTTAGGCCCGAGTCCAAATCCGTACCCTTTTAGAGTGGTCCAGCCCGTTTAAGGTAGGCCCGCGGGCTTTAGGCCCATTTAAGTTTTTTTTTCTTTTTTTTTTGCCATGCCTTTTTTGTTTCTTATTCTCATAAAGACTAAAATACCTAATTTAAAACATAAATATTATCAAAGTTTAATAGAACACAAACACTAAAACTTAAGCCCAAACCATAATTAATGTTCATAACCAATTAAATAAGTTCACAGCCACAATCAAAGAAGCCTACAAGCTTCAAATGTCAGTAATAATATAACACATGATTTGAATTTTGGCGTATACATGCAAAAAAAGAAAAAAGAAAATCAAAGAAGAGAAGCTTCAAATGAGGTCTGAGTCAGTGTGAGAGCATTTCTGATATGAGGATGAGATTAGGTTAACTCTACCCTCTGACCAATGCTTGCTGCCCATTACCTTGTGCCCATTTAAAAAAAAAGTTAAACGGGCCTAAAAGGGCCAACCCTACAAGGCTTGCGGCCCTACAGGGTCAGCCCTTTTAGATCCACTTTCATTTTCAGCCTCCAAATCATAGGCCTGGCCCTTGACGGGCTCGAGCCTAAACGGGCTCGGCCCGAATTCCAGGCTCTACTTCCTGTGGCACCCTAAAAAGCGCCATAGGAAGTGGTGTCACTTCCTATGGTACTTCCCCAAAGAAGCGCTAGATGATGTCTTTTTTTTAAAAAAATAATTTTGCGTGATTGTTTCTTTTTCCTAGTAAAACCTTATGTATTTATAGTCCAAATTCACATCAATTTACAATATAAATCCACAGCAAAATGAATAAAACCAAACTAGAATCAAACCAAACCAAAATGAAATAACTTGAAACAAATAAGTAATTCATAAAATCACTACTAAATGTATTTAATTACAACAATTGTAATCTACAACTAATTTTATATGAATAAACAACACAAGAATAGGCAAGAAACAACCTACATACCTAAATATTATCTAGTTGTCTGACCATATATTCACATCATTCCTCAATGATTTCATCCATTTGTTGGTCAGTCAACTTGGTAAAATGTTGATCTTCATAATACTATATAAATAATCATGCATATAACGAATTAAAATCACTAAAAAGCAATTAGCTTAGACACTTGTCAATTAGTTTAAAACACAATATGAATTGCAAGTAAAAGAACTTACTTTCACAGGAACAAAATTTTGATGATGAGTAACTACATCTTTCATGAATTTCTAATATAATAACTGTAATAATTATTGTTTAGTTGAAATGGGCACTGCAATAATACAATGAAATAGTTAAGTCAATTTTTGAATAAAAATTTTTGAATAACAAAATTTGAGTAAATTCATATATAAGTAGCATAATCTACCTCTAGACATAGCTATTGACTGGGTCATTGCGTTTAGAATAGCTCAATCCAACCTGGCTTCTATAGGCAGTCAAAGCGCTAACAAAACAAGTAGTGACTGCTTAATTTTGGTTATTCAATAATCACACATGTAAATATTTACACATACACCAATACACTTACTTATTGAACATAATCATCATATCAGGACGATTCTCTGGATAAGCAGACGTTAGAGGATCCAAATAGAAAATGTGGGGGGCTTCAGATACCGCTGGATGGATAACAAGCAATATCCAATGTGTCCTAAAATATTTTGAAAATTTTACTTCGACAATCATATTATGGTAACAGTGAAAGAATAAAAAACATACATTAAAATACTGTCACAAATAACTTACCCCAGATTGTATGGTATGATAAAGAGCTTATTAAGGGTTGGTCTCTACATGAAGTAGTCTTTAAGATCGTTATATTGTGTTTCCAAATCTAATCTCCCTTTATACTGGCCAAAGAGGTGTGGGCTGATAAATACAAATTTATGCACTCTATCCATGCCCAGTAACACATCGTGGTATAAGTGCCTTTATAGAAAACAAACAATGCCATTAAAACCAAAAAAATTGAATGATGAATAATAATAATAGTGATAGACGATGATGATAAAGTACCTAATCCATATGTTGATGGCCGTTGCACTAAGCCTTCAACGACTAAGAATTTCATTCAGCACAACCATCGACATGATCAGTATATTTGTATTATAGATATTGATATTGAAAGGTACTAGCTTACCTCCTTGGAGGATAAAATATGGTGCCATTGATGCCAATTGTTAGCTATATGAGCACATTTGTCTATAGAAAACAAATAATGTCATTAAAACCAAAAAATTGAATGATGAATAATAATAATAGTGATAGATGATGATGATAAAGTACCTAATCCATATGTTGATGGCCATTGCACTAAGCCTTTAACGACTAAGCACTTCATTCAGCACAAGCATCGACATGATTAGTATATCTGTATTACAGATGTTGATATCGAAAGGTATTGGCTTACCTCCTTGGAGGATAAAATATGGTGCCATTGATGCCAATTGTTTGCTATATGAGCACATTTGTCTGTTGCTTCGGTTGCTAGTTGAAGGTTGGGACTTCAATTGGGTTGTTGAACACTTTGAGTTCTTCCCATGCCCATTAATTCATTTTCCTTTAGAATAAGCAACAACTTACAAAAATCATTAAATTAAATCATGTGGTTTTAGATGGAAGTGCATAGAAAAAGTAGAAGGAACTGTAAATTAACTATGTAACCCCCTTCACGACATAGGCCGAGTTTAGTTCATAAAAACTCAATTAGGTTGAATTAGAGACCATAATACGATTTAGGACTTAATAAGTATTCATTTTCCTAAAAACCGGGCTTGCAAAAACTTTTCAAAAATATATTCAACAATGGTCTCACATCAACAATCAACACAAAACTGGCCTGTACAATTTGATTCCATTTATAAATATCAGAGTACACAGTAAATTCCTGACACACTCGAGGTTCAATTACTAATTCAGGGTCTATACAAGGCACAAAGCCTAAGTAGTTTCCCATACAAGGGGATTACATAATTACTATCTAATATATACACGTAATTCCCAACAAAATATATCCAAATGATTTACAAAATGATAACCAATTTTTTTTCCAAAATAGACTCCTAGCAATAAGCTATACCCGCTCTTCATCACCCGCTTTCCCTTCGATCCTTCTGCCCTGTCTAAAATATTTAATTTTGGGAGAGTGAGATTCTAAGGAATCCCTGTAGTGTCAAATCACTCATAATATGCATAACAATAAAGTATGAAATCAAATCATTATCTACACAAAGCAACTACAATGGCAATGGTTAGTATGACACATGTCATCCCTTATGATTGCTCACACTGAATTGCTCACGCTGCATTGCACAACACAATCCACATAATATATTTCACCATAGCTGGGATTCATATAAAGCATTTCATCACACAAGCCATACAGGCAAGATTCAAAACTCACAGCCCACGGCTGGATTAACAAACGCCGCCCCACGAGTCGTATTCACAAAGTTTCATGTCGATTACAACTGCAGTTCAACGGCCGGCCTAGAGATGACCAGCGTCAATCCCTACACGGCTCACGCTGACCTGCTCGTGCTGTAATGGACAATGGTACATGCAGTTCACAGTTCAATGATAAGTTATGCATACCAAAACATCATACATAACATGAGAGAAAAGTCACTACCTAGTTTGTTCCATGCGTGGTTTGTCGCAGGTCTCTCCCGAGGAGGGCAAATATCATATCCTATAATTATAATTAGGGATGAAGAGTTATTCTCTATTCCAATACTCAATTGACTTCACAATACTTAGATTTGGTTATCATTTATGTCCTTTAAGTAGTTACAATTAGCTCTAATAAAAGCCCTAAAGGATTGGGAAACATCAGGTTGGAAACCACTTTTCAAAATTACAAAGTGCTGAAAACAGGGGCTGGCTGCAGCCAAAAAACCTCTGGCTGCGGCCAGAAACAACACAGAAAGTTTTTGGCTGCAGCCAAGAATTTTCTAGATGTGGCAAACAACAGCATAGAAAGTTTCTGGTGGCAGTTCAAAATTTTCTGGCTGCGGCCAGACAGTGGTCCGAAGGTTCTTGGCTACAGCCAAGAATCTTCTAGCTGCGGCCAAGAAAATTCTGTTTCGCAGCTGAACATCCAAAAATCATAACTAATTCTAGAAAAATCAAAATAAGGTGATCCTAAAGCCTAATGAAAGCTATTTAAGTCATCTTTACTAGAAAAATATGGGACATTACTGAAAATGACCACAAAAATACAGATTTCAAGAAAAGTCCACCTTGCTTCAGAATTGATCCCAGATTTAACATCAAACTTTGGACAGTCATAACTCCTAGCATACCAAACGACATGACACAAAACATATGTCCATTTTGAAGCTTGAGATGTGAACTTTAAGACTGAAAAGTTTCACAATTTTCTGAAATTATTTGGTGATTCAAAACATCCACACAAATAAACTGCCCATAACATAGTTCCAAGGGACAAATTTTCCAATTTTCTACAAAAGTGTCCCATGGCTCTAAAATTAACAATCAAGCCTATTCCCACATAAATTTTTACAAGGAACACAATGGTAACCTCAAAATGACCAAAATCACAACCTATCAACATGCCCTATTTTGACCAAAGCACAAAACCAACACAAAAGGTGCCAAGCTTCACATTTAAGCTCCAATGCAATTCTATCAATTCAAAACACCAAACAAGGCACCATTTCCATAACAACAACATACCATACTCCCCTTGACCTTAAATCACGAAAATTAGGGCTAAAATTCCAGAAATTCAAGGCATAACCAATGGCCACAAAATTTATATGAAATTGAAGCTTTCACTTACCTCAACAACTTTCCCAAAGGCACTTCATGATTCTCCAACTTGTACATTTTCTTGATTCCTCAAATCACCACCAATGGAGAAACTACAACCATCAAATTAAAGCTCTCACTCCAAGGAACAACTTTATAGAAGGAAGTTTTGGCATTAGATGTCATTTACTCACCTTAAATGCAAGCTCTCATTTCTCTTTCTTGGCCAACAATGGCTGCACAAGAGAGAGAAGAGAGAGATGGAGAGAGGAAGAAGAAAATGATGATAATACTCCCTCCATTTCAGTCGAACAAAGAGAGAATAAGAGAGAGAGAGAGAAACTATTAAAATATTACATTAAACTTTTCTCACTCTCATGCTTCATCTCTTCTTGCCACATGTCACAAGGTCATTGGCTCACACACAATAAATCACCAATTAGCCAATTTAATCCCTCCATTAGCCAATTAATTTCCCATCTCATACCCTCTTAATTAGTAATTAATCTCTTCCATTAATAACTAATTTAGAGCCATTATTTCAATTTTCCTAACAATTATGGCAAATTAATTAATATTGCCACCAAAACACATAATTATTCCACTTTAATTCGATAATTATCCTCAATAATTATCATTAGCCCTTAATCGAAATTTGGGGCATTACAAACTCATTTTGAAATGGCTCAATCAGACCAATTGGCCATGCAACATAACCACCGACAATATCTTTCACCATTGTTTCTTCATCCTGAGAAGGGATTGATAAGAGGGCATCTTCATTTGTGTACATGTCAACCCTCACTCGGAGTGTGCTCGCAGACAATGGTGAATTATGCAGTGTATCATTGTTAGTATTGTAGGCCACACCCATAGCAACTGTGTGCTTGAAAGATTCATCGACATGCAATCTGCACGTTGATTCACCCTATGAAAAATAGAGTTAATATATTAAGTTACACTAATTTATATTGTAACAAAAAATTAACTTGAGAAGAAATTAATTTCTAAAGGAATGGAGACTTTAGGAGTGGAGGGGTAACTTTCCCTCACACTTGTGCTGTCACACACTGGATTTGGGGCTAGCTTAGACTGCCGTAAGGCGTCAATTTGAGCCTTTAATAATGCATTTTCTCTTGTATCAAATACATTTGATCGTTAACTTGATGCTTGAAGCAAGTCATATCCTCCTTTAGTTGCACTAAGTCATTTTTAGTGGATCCGCTTTTGGTGTCCGAAGTATGTTGTTTGAGTGACTGCAAAACTAGTACCCTGAACATGACTATCATACTCAATAGCTCTAAGCGCTCTACTGAGCAAATCGTCATGACCTGTACCAACTTTGGCTGCTCCTATGTCATTGTTCGCTATCACAAAAAGAATTACAATAATATTAGTTATTATAAAATAGAATCATTTAAAAGCTAAATCTTTATTGTATGCATAATCCATTACTTATACAATATTCTACAACTTTTCTAGCTTTTTCACTACACTAGGAATTTCACCTTTTTTGTTCGTGCAGCCGGCTAGCTATAAATCATGTCGTGGTATCTACGTGACATCATAATCTGATTCTTCTATATGCATATCAAAGTTAGTTGTAGTTGAAAATTAGTCATAGAAATTATATTCATATGAAATAATGATTAGTTCTTACCAATTGTTGCTCCAACGTTGCATACGAGTCCATTTATATACCACTATGGCATGTTGGTCGCATTTTCTTGATTTTGCTTAGTTCATTCCTGTTTAGATCCAAATGATTCATATAAATAAATATTAATTACAAAGACATTACATGTAGTTTGTAAAGGCTAATATTATGTTACCACAAATTCCACAGTAGTATGTGAGCTCACTCACTCATCCCACTGCTCTTGAGTTATTATTCCATCGTATAACTCAGGTGGTGTAGGAATGATATTATCATTTTTGTCCCACAAGTAGAATTTCACAAGATCGTAACAAAAATTTCTCAAAAGTTTGCCACATTTTCGCAACATTAATTTATCTTCATCGATAATGAAACAAGACTGTAAGAAAAAACCACACATAATTTGTTAGATTTTAATTTCATGAAATAAAACAACTAGAATAATAAAGTAAATAATGTTTGCCTTGACTGAACCAAAGACGATATCAGCATAATCTTTCTTCGCCCGTCTCCAATATAAAATTGTAATGGGGACTCTTTCTCTAACTGTAGTCCTAATGTAATTATTAAAGGAGCTAGCATTTGGTCCGATTGGATTTCCCTTTTCATTATATTGACGCTTTAACCTAATGGCCTACTCCTTAGTTTGATCAGTTTGGACATTATGGTCCTGCCCCAGACTACATCAGCCTCAAATGTTGCCTGACTATTATTTTCAACAAGAAGAACTTCATCTCTATTATGGGGATCCATTTTCTTATAAGTTAAATAAACCAAACAAAACATCAGTGCACAGTGACAATCATGGCAATAAAAGTAAATTAAGTTGAAATATATGAATACATGTAATAAAACATACAAGGTAAATGGATGAAAAGATTTCAATGCATGAATATATTTCAATACATTAACAAGTTGACCATCTATATGAGTTTCAAGTCTTTTTTCCTAGAAGAGATTTCAATGCATGAAAGCCTTATGCTTAATATGTTTATTCTTATTGGCCAAGCTATTCCAAGTATTACAAATGCTCATTAATGCATTAACCATTATATTGGAATGACTTGCATATTATTTGGATAAAATTCTAGCACACTAGTCATTTAGGCTAACGAGCCTGTGCTTCATAATTCATAAATCCATATACTCTATTTTGTTGCTCAAATACATTAACAATTGTCTTCATCCATTTTTGAGTAATTAAAGCCTTGTATGTAAATTCTTGCCTTGAATGTTCATATATTTCAAGACACGATTCTAAGAGGCAAGATTATTCCTTGATCACTAGTAAAGTCATTAGACTCATATTTCTATCGAGCTTAACCTTTTTAGCTACTTTATCTTATAATTCATAGAAGTGATGAACTCAACATAGTATAGACTTTCAATTTGTGAAAGCCTTGTGCCTAATGCATAAATCCTTATTGGCTAAGTTATTCCAAACATTATGAATGATCATTAATACATTGAATGTTAATGCATTAACCCTTATAGTGGAATAACTTACCAAGATAATATTCGTGAACTCTAGTCATTTGGACTAATAAGTTCATGCTTAATCATTCATAATTCCTTTGTATTCATTTTATTGCTCAAATACATTGATCTCATCTATCTCAGAGTAACTAGTGTCTTGTATTCAAATCCTTATGTTGAATACTCATATCTTTCAAGACACAACTCTAAGTGTCAAGATAGTCTCTGAATCTATAACAAAGTCATGGTGTTCATATATGTCTATCAAGCTAATCCTTTTAGCTAATGCGTTATCCATATGACTCTTGCTCTTTGGAAAACTCTCCAGCATGTTAACTTTGATGATTAACATGTTGAACTTCAAAGTGAAGCTTTCTAACATATATTTTTTTAACTATTGACTTCCACCATTTTTAGTATGAGCAGTGATATTTTACAAACTTCATAAATAAGTTTTCATGCATTCAAAATCTTAATGTCATAATGCATATTATTGATTCGAAAGAACATTTGAGATTTTGAAATAATTTGCGCATTTTATTATCATTCTTGGAAAACTTGATTTCATTTCATAAAAGTTGGTCATTATGGATAGATTCTCTACTCTCTTTGATTTGACTTACATGGATTGCATGAAAATCTTATCAATGACATATTTTCCATATAAAATGTATTTTAAAAAAATTGTCATTGATAATTGAAAATCATCATTCTTAGTATCATTTGTTTGTTACCCTTTATGATTCAATGACTTGAATTTATTTAATTAGGTAACATTATATTTTAATCTTTGTTGGTTTAATATACTCTTTGCTCAAATAACATATGGTTTAATTATAGAAGAGCATAAGAGTTGTTATGTCTAATATTGTATGGAGCCAAGAGAAGTTGGGTACCAAAGAGCATGTACTTATGTTTTGCAAAAATCTCTCTGTTCTTGGATCTAAAAACAAAGGAGTCATCACTTGCAGGATGCACTCGAGTGACCAAAAGTGATATGTAAAAGTGTACTGGAGTGAGGGGACATCACTCGAGTGATCCCGGTCACTATTAAATGACTTCATAGTGATAAGTCTATAGAGTGAAGCATTCAGTAATGCATCACTAGAGTGACCCTTAGCAGCACTTGAGTGATCCACTTCACTTTCAAGTAACTGGACAACAATTAGCTGAAAGAGTGACGTATCAAGTGTAACATCACTCGAGTGGCCCAACAAGGACTTGAGTGATTACAAGTACTATAGAATAATTGACCAGTGATGCAAATTAGAAGAATGCTCAAGATAAGGGAATACTCGAGTGGCCCATGAAGCACTTGAGGGATACTCAGTACTAAATGGTAACCTGTTAGTGATCAAGCCACATTACATCACTAAGGAATAACCAAATGGTGATATAGAATGGAACATGACTTGAGTGATTACAAAATTCGCTCAAGTGAGGTATTGTGTTTTGATTTAACTCTTCTAAATGCATCACTCAAGTGACCAAAAGGCAACTCGAGTTCATCTATTTAAGTTTAGCATTCAAGTGAAAATGCATAACTCAAGTGATCACAGTTTTTCTAAAACTCATCTTTGTCATTTTTTTAAAAAAGAAGGGGGCAGATTGACATGAGCAAACTTATTTATCAAATGATCCTTATGCTTATTAAAATTTTTTTTGATTAATATTCTTTTCAACATAAAAGGCATAGGTTACTCCTTCAAGAAAATTTCAAGTTGTATCTTGAGCATCTCTTTCTAGGAAATATACTAATGTTAATAAAACAAGCTTGTATTCAGTATGAGTTGACAGATTTTAAAGGATGTTATTAATTAAGCAAAATGAGTGAAATAAATCATCCATTGTTTAATATATCAATTAGAAGACACATGAAGTATTCCACTTGAACCAAAATGATGAGCTACTCCAAAAAGAATTGGAAAAAATGTCCATATAAGGTTTCTCTATTTTTATCAATGAAAAACAAAGACAAATAGAGGAAGGTTCACTTGCAAGGTCCACTTGAGTGAACTACAAGTAATGGTTGCAGTGTTGTGGAAAATGGTCACATCACATATAAGTGACCACTTGAGTAAACACCTAATAGAGTAGTACTCAAAAGTTAGGACCGATTTCACAAGGAAAGAAGACACGGAGTAAGGCGCCATTTTCATTTTCATCACCTCGAGTAAGACTTAAATCCTAATCAAGTGTTGTGACTCTCATACTCAATTCCTCTACAAAGCTTCTAATGATTTTTCAATTCAAGGAGAGTTCTTAACCCTATTCTTTATATTTTTTGGTCATGCATTCATTAAGGGGGAGCTTCAAATTCACATATGCATTTTATCTTAAAAGCTCATCTCCTATTTTTGAAGAAAATATTTTTAGCATACTTATTTGCATTTATTGTCAGTTACTTATTTTTTATGATCAGTTACTTTTATATTTTCCTTCCTTTGAAAATATCTTACAAAAGGGATTCATTTGATGCTTGATTGCACTAATCTTTGTCTTTGAAATAAAGATTTGAATTTTTGGTAAGAGAATTTGTTTTTTGCAAGTAAATTCCTCAATGCACTATAAGGAGTAACTATCAAAGTTGATAAAAGATGCTTTGGTGCTTAATCAAGACAAATGTATTGGAGGCAACCTTTAAAGCAACAACACATACAAAGAAAAAGGACTACCTCTAGGAGCAAGTTGAGATATGCTCTAACGAAGAGCTCTATAAGGAAGAGGCAAGGGATGGAAGATGGGACTTTGAGGGTTGATAAGATATAGTCATTAGCTAGAGCTATATCCCTTAGTCTCTCATTCTTTGGTCCATCTATCTAGTGATATCTAAGAAAGGAGCCTAAAAGCTTTCACATAAAAATTGCCACCAACAATGTTGTGGATTATAAAATAAGGCAACTGTGTGACATGGTTAATCAGAACTTCAAAGTTTTGTTTGAGTAGCAAGAGGCTCAACATAGGATCAAGTTTAAGTTTGAAACAATTCTGAGGAATTATAAGCCGATATTGAATTCATTTGAGGCCTTATGGGTACTGCTCTTGAGGCAATTATTGAGACCACACCCTCAGAGAATCAGCCTTTTGTGATTCCATCTCCTCCTCCTATCTCTTCTCTGGCCTAACTGAACATATCCATTAGAGCCATTACTTGGGGAGCCAATACCTTAGTCACCTTCTATCTCTCATTCTCCTGAGCACCAATCTGATCATCCAAAGTTACATAGTGAAAATGTGTTGAACACAACATTATAGATCTTACACAGCAAGAAAGCAAGGAAATGGACTTTATGGATCAATCATCAGCTTGCCAAATCCAAATGAGCATTTCTAAACCCAATCTCTTTATATTTTATGAATATTTTGCACATCTTTGGTATCAATTTGCTTTGATTATGAAAATTTTCTTGAAAACCTTTCCAAATTGTTTTAAACTTATTTTCATGAAAATCTCTCGACAAGTATTTCTTCTTTATCTTTCAAACTTTTTGTTGATGTCAAATTGGGGGAGAGATATTACACAAAAAATATGTTGCATCTAATCTATTTTAATACTCATATATACATCTTTCATAAAGGATTTATCATCATCAAAAAAGGGGAGAATGTTATATGTTATTAGTTTTGATGATGTTAAATATAGATGTCAAATGTTAAGAGCAAAAATTTTGCATCATGTATTTATCTTATACTTTGACTAACTACTATGTTTAATGTGAAATATATTATAGATATGTCAAGAAAAGAAAGAAGATATCAAGTTGGATTACGATGAATGGTCAAGCAGAAGATTAAGAAGCTATTGAATAAAGAAGTTATTAAATATAGGGAGAAATCAAGAAAAGAAAGGAGTTCTTGAGTTTGATTATTGGGAATGATCAAGAAGGATAAAAAGGAAGAAGAGAAGAGATTGAATAAAGAAAAAGTTGCAAAATATAATGAGAACATCAATTTTCAAGTTCTTAGATTTGGTGTTGGAGGTTGTTATGCTCAAATGGAGGTTAGAATGGCTTAATCAGAAATTAAAGTGCCTTATATATAAGTTATATCAACTTTGCTCAAGTGTTACTTCA
Source organism: Inga leiocalycina (assembly GCA_963242795.1). NCBI lineage: Eukaryota > Viridiplantae > Streptophyta > Magnoliopsida > Fabales > Fabaceae > Inga > Inga leiocalycina. The sequence continues at coordinate 20,874,716 of OY725329.1, read as the reverse complement.
TTATCACTTGAGTGCCACCTCCAAAAGTGATTTTCACACATTTCAAGTGAGTGAAGAAAGCATCACTTGAGTGATTATTCAATTTCAACATACTCTGTTCAGCTCTATTTTCATTCAGTATAAGAGAGGTTCAGTAATTTGGTGATATCTCACAAACCTAAAATTTGATTGTGGTGAAGCTTTTTTCATATGAAACTAGACTTTAAATGCAACACATAGACACTAATATCATGTTCAAGTAAGTTCAGATGAAAAAGATATGAGTTTTAAAAATTGACACTGGAATTTCTCATGTTATTCTAGAATAAGTTCAGTAATTTGGATATATCTCTTATATGACAACTCCAATTGAGGTAAAACTTATTTCTTATGAAACTAGACTCTAAATGAGGTTTATGGACATTTATTTCATGATCAAATAGGTTCAAATGAAAGATATATAAACTTTAAAATTTGGAGCTCAAAATCAACGCTGTGTTCCAGACTAGATGTTACGGATTTGATCATAACTTTTGGAACATAATGTATTTTGGATTGATTCCAGTTGGGGTGAAAAGTAGGATAAAAGAGCTTTTTGGGGATAGGTTATTTGCCAAATTTGAAGCTATAGTCTAAGAGTTATGCCAACTGGAAATTGACCTCTGTGCCAAAGTATCTTTGTTTTGAAAAAGAAAAAGGGCACTCAAGTGATATAGGAATCACTTGAGTGATGGACATCACTTGCAAGCAATCTCAGAGTAATGTGATCTTCTAATGAATAAAGGTTAGAAACTCTTTAATTTAGGGGTTACAAGCTATTATGGCATTCAATATGGATGGGAGGTGAAGAGCTATAGACATCCATACAATCATAATATTCATAACATATTACATATCTGACACAAAGGTTTTGAGTGAATGTAAGGCAATTAAGGGTTCAAACCTTAACTTTGGTGAACATACAACAAATATATATGATATTGAAAACTATAAGCGATAGTATGACTTTCACATTTCAGCAGCCATGAAAGAAGTCTCACTTTAACAAATTTATGTAGCAATTGTTTGTTCTTAACATTTAAGGTATAATATTTAAAATTTTTTCAAAACACTATGTTAATCTTGATTATATTATAAAATTTATATTTTTCATATGTCTAAAATTTATTTCAGGTACTAATCTTTGTGTGACATTTTTTAAAAAAGAGGGAAAGGGGAAGCTAGAAAAGAAGGTACAGTAGAAAAAGATCTAAGCATAATGTTAATATCCTTGTAGAAAATATTGTGGTGGTCTCAAGCAATGCTTTGGGTATTAATGCTTAGCTTGTTAGTGTAGATGATTTCCAAAGGTCTCTGATCTTGAAGTAAAAGATTCTGATGAATATGCATCCAATGGAGATTTGCTCCAAGGAAAAGGAGGGGGAATGGTGTATTATGAGATTTCTTTTTCTAATAGAAGTGCCATAGAGGGGAACCAAACTTGCAAATCAAAATGTGGCACATAGATTATCTTCTTTGTTTTCTTCTATGCAAGATTAGAGTCTAGTTATCCATGGACCTAGGTTGATGAATAAGAGGAATTTTTTCCTTTGCCATGCCATTTGGTTTTTTGGAAGAAAAAAATATGCAGTTGGGTTCAACCTTATCAATAATCTCTTTAACAGCCAATTATGGTGATAAAGAGACCTTATAATGAAGAATCATAGTCCTTTTATGCCATAATGTATTTATGAGAATGATTATACCATGTAAAAAGAATAAATTATCATCTTCATAGAGTTGTTGCATAGTCCTTTTCAACCAAGTTTGGAATGAAATCAGATCATAAGCATCAAATCTAATAGAGAGACATCCAAACCAAATTGATCTAGCCAATAGATAGGAGATAAAGAAATGGTCAAGTGTTTCCTCTTGGTCACACCCAAAAAGACAATAGCTAGATGTATTGAGATGATTTGCCTTTAAAATGTCAGAAAAAGGCAATACCTTATATAGAAGCTTCCAAATGAATAGGAAATATTTATAGGAAATTGAGATTGGCCACAAAAACTTCCAAAAAAGACTATTAGCTAAAGATGATAAATGAGAGTCTTAACAAAATTTTAATGAAACCATCTTTGAAAGTGTAAATGCTTGAAGAATTGCCTTTCTAGACTAGAGAGTCTTCATCAAATAAGAAAGACATTGAAGTTGAAATAATTTTAACAGTAATCATATATGGGTTTATTAACCTCTAGGATTTCATGCCATTTCAGCACACTTTCCTTGAGTTTCATACACTTTTTGATACATTTGCGCATATTTTGAATAGTAAAAGATAGAAAAATGCGTTTGGTGTTTTGGTTGCACACTATTACTTAATTGTGTATATTTTAGATCCTAACCTTGTTAATTATGAGCTTCTAGAGTTTATAATTTTGCAAGGTGTATTTTGGAAAAGGATTTAATGTTTTAAGTTAATTGGGGATGTTTTAGAAGTACAAATTGAGGTCAAATCATAGGAAGAACACATCATTTAAGACAAAACAACTTATTTTTTTCATAGGCAAAATGAGTTGTAGCATACTATCTCTTGGCGGTAGCCAAATTCAAAATAAAGGCAAACTTGGCTATATCTTGCTGGCAGTAAAATACATGTAATATCCCAAATTGTGTTTAAGGGCTAAATCCTTCCAAAAGTGATGTAATTATTATTAATTAAACACTTTTGAAGAATACGATGTGAATTTTGATTTGAATGTGTTCTGATTGTGGCTAAACTCTATATTTAAGTTCAATGGTGGATTAACATCTAAATTGAGTTAAATAAGAGGGAGGGCGCATGGTTGAGCAATATGAACCATAAACATGTGTTTAGTGATGATTTAGTAGGAATTGCCAGAAATAGGGGCAAAACGGGCAAAAAGAAAGGTTACCGACCAATTGGTCAGTTACCAAAGAGGAAACTCATTGGTAACTTAAAGATCAATGGTTAGGATTGATTATTATGAGATTAAGAAGGTGGAATTGTGTGTGTGCATGTTCAAGTAAGTCCAAGGAAGATGCCTCAAGATTTTGACACTTGGCATCATCCTACACCCTTTTGACAAGTCAAAAATTGCAACTCCCCTTCCCTCCCATTCATTTAGGTTGGCCAAGAAGCAATTAAGGGTCAAAAATCCGATTTCATTTAACCATCTCTCTCTCACCTTAGCTCCATTTTCGCCAAGCAACAAGAGAAGGAAAGAGAAAGAAGAAGCTCAAGTTTTAGGTGAGAATTTGTCCATGAATGCTCAAATCATTTTCATTAATACTTTTCATGGTGTTGAGGGCTTCATGGTTATGGTTTTAGGTTTTTGAAAGGTGGTGTTTGAGAACTTGAGAAAAATTGAAAGTTGGAGAAACAAGGAAGTTGCTTTGGGAAGAAGAAGAGGTAAGAATTTAACACATTTTGAGCTAAGTTTAGTAACCATTGATCAAGTTTTGAGAATTTCAAATTTTTGCCCTGATTTTCATATGATTTTGGTTTGGAAGAATTGAATTGTGTGATGTGTTGGAATAGGTGTCATTTTGTGCTTTGGTGCCAATAGAATTGGTTTGGAACCTTAAATGGATAGGAATTGCATTGTGAGTTTTGAGTTGGGTTATTGTGTGACATGTTGTGTTTCTTGTGGAACATGTCAATGTGAGTTGAATTCGGTCATTTTGGTGTTTTCAATGTATTTTTTGTGGAAAATTAGTATGGGAATGGTATTGGTTGTGAATTAGGAACCATTGGAAGCAAGTACTTAAGAAACTGAAATTTTGTCTCTTAAAACTCTGTATAGGGCAGTCAGGTTGTCTGGACTTTTTGAATAGGCAAATGGTGTCTAAAAATTCTGAAACTTTCTAGTTTTAAATTTCACATTCCAAGCTTCAAAATGGACATAAATTTTGTGTCATTTCGTTTTTTGAGCTAAGAGTTATGACTGTCCAAAGTTTGGGATTAAAACTGGAATATGTTTTGGAGTAGTGGTGAATTTCGTGTAACTCTGTAATTTTGTGGTGATTTCTGGTAATGATCCATATTTTTCCTATAAAAAGGACTTAAAGAGATTTCATTTGGCTTTAAGATCAACTCATTTCAATTTTTCTAGAATTAGTTCTGATTTTTCGAAGTTTCCTTGGCTGCAGCCAGAATTCTTAGCTGCAGTGCAAAACTTTCTGTGCACGTTTTGGCCACAGCCAGAAAATTCTTAGCTGCAGCCAAAATACTTCTGTGCTGTTTTAGGCAGTAGCCAGAGAATTCCTGGCTGCAGCCAAAACCCTGTTTTTAGCACTTTGTGATTTTAAAAAATAATTTCCAATATAGTACTTCCCAATCCTTCTAGATTTTCATTGAGCCTATTATAGTCACTTAAGGAACTCATGTGGTAACCTATTTTAAGTGTTTGAAAGTGAGAATTGGGGGTAGAGAATTAATCCGCCATCCTTGATTTTGGTTTATAGGATTTGACATCTGCCGTCCTCGTGAGCCCACTGTGCCAACAAACGTCAGGAAGGAACAAGGTAGTGACTCTTTCTTTTATACCATATATGATGCGTTGTATGTGTGAAATATCATTGATTTGTGATGGATTTGAATGCTGCAATGATTGTGGATATGTGTAAGCACTGCTGTAACACCCCAAATTTTGATTAAGGGTTAATGAGAATTATTGAGAATGTAATTGTGGATTAAAGTTGAATTAATGTGTATTTGTGACAATATTAATTAATATGTCATAATTGGTGGAAATTGATAGAATGGAAATATTGGTCTTAAGTTGATGATTAATGGGAAAATTAATTGCTAACTAAGAGGAAATGAGAAGTGTAATTAAAATGGCTAATGGATGGGTTAGAGAAGCTAATTGGTGACTAAGTGTGTGAGAACCAATAGGAAAATGACATGTGGCAACTTGGTGTGATGGGTGGAATGAAGAAAAGTCAAATGCATATTTTAATCAATTTCTCTCTCCTCTCTCTCCCCCATTGTTTCAGCTGACAATGAGACATGGGGAATAGGGTGATCATTTCACTTCTTCTTCTCCAAGTTCACACTCCTCTCTTCTTTCTCCAAATTCGTCCACCATTGTTGAAAAAGAAAGAGAAAGGAAAAGCTTCACTTTAAGGTAAGAAAATGATCTCCATTGCTCAAACTTCCTTCTCTAAAATTGTTCCTTGAGTGATGAGCTACATTTCTATAGTTGTAGTTTGTCCATTGGTATTGGTTTGTGATCTCAAGGAATTGTGAAAGTTTGATAATCAACAAGTTTCTTTGAGGAAGTTGATAAGGTGAGTTAAAGAGACCTATCTATCTACGTTTTGTGCCATTGGAATTTGTTTTGAATTTCTGGGATTTATTGGCCATTTTTGAAAAATGATGATCATTGGTCATTTTTTATGTTATTGGTATGGAAATGGTATATTTGGAATGAATATGGATAGATAGGATTGATTGTAGAGTGAATGATTGAGTTTGGAAATATTGGAAAGTTAGTGTTTATTGTTACCCAAGACCAAAGCATGATAATGTAGTAGGAATTTGGTTATTTTGATGTTTCCATTGTGTTCCTTGTAGAAAATTGTGTGGGAGTAGTGTTGGATATGAATTTTGAACCATTGGGAACTTAGTTTTAAAAGTGGCAAGTCTTAGTTAGTGAAAAACTTTGTTCTGGCAGTGGATTTACATGGACGTTTTAAAATAGCAAATGGCATTGAAAAATTCTGAAACTTTTCAGTCTTAAAATTCACTTGCCAAGCTTCAAAATGGACATATATTTCATGTCATTTCGATTTTTGAGCTAGGAGTTATGATTGTCCAAAGTTTGATGTTAAATCTGGGAACAATTCTGGAGCAGTGTGGACATTTCTTAAATTCTGTATTTTTGTGGTGATTTCTGATAATGGTCCATATTTTTCTGGTAAAGAGCACTTAAATAGCTTTTAATGGGCTTTGGGATCACCTCATTTCTATTTTTCTAGAATTAGTTATGATTTTTCAAAGTTCAGCCAAGAAACAGAATTTTCCTGGCCGCAGCCAGAAAATTCTTCGCTGCAGCCAAAAACTTTCTGTACTGTTTCTGGCCACAGCCAGAGGTTTCTTGGCTGCAGCCAACCCCTATTTTCAGCACTGTGTGATTTTGAAAAGTGGTTTTTAACCTAGTACTTCCCAATCCTTGTAGGCTATTGTTAGAGACTTTCTTAGCTACTTAAGGGACTTTAATGGTAACCAAAACTAAGTGTTTTGAAGTTGATTGAGTATTGGAATAAGTGATAACGCGTCGTTCTTAATTATGACTATAGGGTTTGATATTTTCCTGGAACGTAGAAGGCCTACTCTTGAACAAGGACGGAAAGAACAAGGTAGTAACACTTTATCCTATATCATGTATATTGCATTGCTTGTTTGCATTAGTCATTGAATACAGTGAGGAGACGTGGCAAAATCCCGGCCTTGAATACTGATACAGTGAAGGGAACGTGGCGTAAGCCCGATCTCGAATACAGATAACGTTGATAGGATGTGGCGAAAGCCAGGCCTTGAATACAGATACAGGGAGGGGATGTGGTGAAAGCCTGACCTTGTATACAATGAAGGGGACGTGGCAGTGTGCCCGGCCTCTAATATTGATTGCTGCATTATGATATATGTTTACCTGCTTTGTATATATGCATCATATTTGTAAACTGTTGCTACTGGGATTCTCTAGAATCTCATTCTTTCCAAACATTTTTAGACAAGGCAAGTGGATCGAAGAACAAGCAAGTGGATAAGGCGATTAGGACTACCGGCGGTAGTCTTAGTTAGATATTTTGGTTTTACAGTGAACTGGTTATCATTTTGGATAAATGTACATATTGAATAGCTTATAGTATTATAGTTTTGTGTAATCCCTGGTGTGAATATTAAGATGGGCAATGATGCCCTAAACAATATTTTGGATTAATGTTATTATCCCGGGTGAACGTCGGGAATTATGCTTTTACGCTGATATTATACATGTGGCAATCCGAATAGGCCTATTGATTTTATGAATGAAATGAATGGAGATCTATTTGTAAAGATGCTTTAAAAGTTTTTAATTACCTCGGATTTCTTATTCAATTATTAAACGTGTTTAAACGCTTAATCTCGGCCTATGGTGGGACGGGGGTTACAACCGCCATACCAACAGTCCCTGAGTCGCTAACAATGGTTCGGGTAAGGGTTGCGTACCTTCCCGGCAGTAAAAGGGGATAAGGATGGGGTGTGATATTTGTGATTACATGGGCCGAAAGGCTATATTGTGGGTCGAAAGGCTATATGTGAGCCGTAAGGTTATTTGTATGCATTGCCACACTAATAGTCCCTGAGTCACTAACAACGGTTCAGGTTAGAACGGTGTGCCTTCCCGGTGGTAAAAGGGGATAAGGGTGGAGTGTGATTTGTGCTGCTGTTGCTGCTGCTGTACGATGATTTGCTTACATGCTGTGTGCTTATGTGTGGTATAAATGATTTGTTACTACTGGGATTCTCTTGAATTTCATTCTTTCCTTTGACTGATATTTCAGATAGGGCAAGTGGCTCCAAGGAAAAGTGAACGACCCCTAGCGGTTAGAACCCTATAGGGACATTTGATTCGGCCGTATTGGTTATACATTTTGGATAGGGATTACTGTATGATATTTTTGAGTTATAAATAGTCTTTAAATACATGGTGGTGTAATCCCCTAATTGGGAACGGAAGCCCTATAGTTCTATATATAGATGAAACCCGGGGGTTGCCGAGGATTAAGTTATACACTCTGATATGTTAAATGTGATATAACTGCACAAATAATTATATTCGATGTTTGAACTTGAGACTAGGATTGGAAAGAGGTTTTGAAAATTTTGTGAAACCCCTACTACAAGGAAGGAGTTTTAAACAAGTTTTGAATTATCCGACGGTCTCTAATCTATTTTATCATGCATTATCGAGCATTAATTACGCTAATCAAGGCAGGGGGTTACAATACATAACACCATTAAAGTGGAAAAATTGAGGGTTTTAAAGGCTATAACTCATTGCAGGCTACCATTCTGGACGTATTAGGAGCAATTTAGAGCTTTGGGCTACTTGGGCTTGGTTCTTCAAGTGGAGATTGAGCTAGGATTTAAATATTTGAAGAGATTTAAGCTTCTCTTGGTTTATCTTCTCCATCTTGTAACACCCTTCTTACCGTAGTCATTAGATGAGTTTAGATGCATAATGGATTCGAACCATTTAGCCAGGTTTATATCCTCAGACTAGTCAAATTCATGCCTAAATTACAGATTTACCCTTGGCAGTTACTATGTTAAGGTTTTAGGGGTAAAATTGTCATTTCACACCCTAAAGCCTTCAAACTTTATATTTCACATGTTCCCTAAACCATTTTCTAAGGATGAGTAAAAACTTGGTGATCAGGTCCAGTTTGGTCTAACCTGAGCTAGTTCGGCCCGGTCTGGTCTAGTCCAAATAAGCAATATAATGAAATCAGACTAGATTGGACCAGACTGACTAGTCGGGTTGGACCGGGTTCCAGACCAGGGGACCAGACCACCTAGACTGGTTTTGTCTGGTTTGGTCTGGTCCAAGTCAATTTCTTAAAAAATATTTTTATAATTTAGATGTTATTTTTTATTTTCTATTTAATGTTGTTAGAGTTTTCTTAAGGATTTATAATCAAGTTTTATTTTTATGATGATTTTTATATGATTATAGGTATTTTTATTATCTTAATTATATTTATCATGTTTCAATCTTTTTTCTCAACATATTTTTTTTATTGTTGTTGAATGTTCTTATAGATTTATGATGTTTTAATTTTTGGTGGCATATTTTATATTATTATAGGTATTTTTGTGGTCCTAATTGTGTTTAATAGGTTCAAATTTTATCTTCCAAAGAGGAAAAAAAAATGAAATTTAGGTCCTAAACTACCCGGACCAGTCCAAGTAGTCAACCATACTTGGTTTGGTCCAGCCTAACCTTGGGTTGGTGCTGGACTAGACTAGACCACGGACTGCTTTGTCCAACTTGAGATCTTCTCAAGACCAGACTTTAGGTTGATATCAAATGTGGTCTAGTCCAGTCCAGTCCATGCTCATCCCTACAATTTTCCATTCTAAACACAATGGAATCATTAAATCCATGAAATTCTAGCCCAAACACCCAGTTTCAGGTTTGGCCGAAATTTATGGAATTGTGAGGGAAAATGATGTTGTGTTTTCAATCCATAAAACACCTTCTTTTGACTTGTAATCCCATGTTTAACCACTTAAACATCAATTGCACATAATTAGTGTGAATTTGGGTAGCTTGTTCCCTTAGGGTTTGTGCATCCCAAATTCATAAACCAAGCAAATCAACCACAAATCTCAACCACAACAACAATATACACCTTGAATTCAACAAGAAAACAAGGTTATTTGTGATTACCTTTGCTTTCTCTCTCTTGGCCATAAAACTGTGGTCTTCCTCTTCCTCTTCCTCATGATTTTGTGCTTGCTACATGTGTATTTCAGGAAGGAATAGAGATTAGGAGGTGTTTCCATGAACTAGAAGGCAAGAACAAGTGGAAATTACTACTAACTCACCTTGATCTTGCTTCTTGATCATTTGAACTCTCCCTTGCTCCTTGTGCTTTCCAAGACTCTTTCTCTCTCTATTTGTTCTTGTATTTGACGAAAATGAGCTTTTGGAAGAGGATAATTAGCTCTTAAAAAATATCATAATTCCTCCTCCTTACATATTAATATTTAATTGCTAGTTAACATGTGTTTACTTTTGATTTTTCTACTTATTTTACTTGGCTACAATTTCTCTATTTTTTGCTTAATTTGGACCAAGTATTTATTTCCCTCTTTCTTCCCTTGTTTGGACATCCAACACCATAAGGAAAGGAAAAATATGCGCTTTTAGTTTTTATTTATCCAACTGACTATTTTGCCCTTACATTTTTGTAATTAAATTAGACCTTCTTCCTTTCTGTAACCCCCACCTCGAGAAAGACCACAATTAGCATTTAAACATGTTTAATAATCGAATGAGAGATCCGGGATAATAAAAAAAATTTTATAACACCTGTATAAATAGATCTCCATTCATTTTGTCCTTAAAACAAATGGTCTGTTACATGTACAATATCAGAGTATACCACAATTCCCGACATTTACTCGGGATAATAACGTTAATCCAAAATAATAATCAGGGCATCAATGCCCATCTCAGTATCCATATCGGGGATTACACAAAACTATACTTCTATGGTCTATTCAATATGTACATTTATAAAAAATGATAACCAGTTCCGTATAAAACCAAAATATCTAACTAAGACTGCCGCCGGCAGTCCTAATCGTCCTTGTTCACTTGCTTGTTCTTCGATCCACTTGCCCTGTCTAAAAATGTTATTTGGAAAGAATGAGATTCTAGAGAATCCCAGTAGCAACAATTTACGTATATGATGCATATAAACAAAGTAAGTAAACATATATCACAATGCATCAATCAATATTCAAGGCCGGGCACATTGCCACGTCCCCTTCACTGTATACAAGGTCGGGCTTACGCCACGTCCTTTACTGTATCTGTATTCAAGACCGGGCTTACGCCACGTTCCCTTCACTGTATCTGTATTCGAGATCGGGCTTACGCCATGTTCCCTTTACTGTATTCAATGATTAATGCAAACAAGCAATGCAATATACATGATATAGGATAAAGTGTCACTACCTTAGTCTTTCCATTCTTGAGCAGGCACAGGCCTTCTCGCTCCAGGAAAATATCAAATTCTAAAGTCATAATTAAGGACGAAGCATTATTCCCAATTCCAATACTCAATTGACTCTTCAACACTTAGATTTGTTTATCAATAATGACCCTTAAGAAGCTACAAATGCCTCTAATAAAACCCCTAAAAGGTTAGGAAACAATAGGTTGAAGATCTCTTTTCAAAAACTCAAAGTGCTGGAACACAGGGGTTGGCCACGACCAGCCCTCCCTTGGGCCGCAGCCAAAATATGGTTAGAAGGTCACTGGCCGCGGCCAACCACCCATGGGTTGCGGCCAGAATCAGGTCAGAAAGGTTTGGGCCGCGGCCAGCCACCTTGGGCTGCGGCCAAGAGATTCCCTGATTCTTGGCTGAACTTCCAAAATTCATAACTAATTCTAGAATAATCGAAATGAGGTGATTCTAAAGCTAAATGAAATGTATTTAAGTCCTCTTTACTAGAAAAATATGGACCATAACCAGAAATCACCACAAAATTCCAGAATTACCCAAAACTCAACACTAATCTAAAACAAAGTCCAGTTTTTATTCCAAACTTTGGCAAAGCATAACTCTCAGTTAACAAAATGAAATACACAAATTATATGTCTATTTTGAAGCTTGGGATGTAAACGATAAGACTAGAAAGTTTCAGAATTTTCCAATATCATTTTGTCATTCAAAACGTTCGTACAAATGGACTGCCCATAACAGAGTTCACACTTGACAAATTTTCAATTTTCTACCAAAGTGTTCAATGACTCCAAAATCATTAACCAAACCTATTCCCATACAATTTTCCACAAGGAACATAATGGTAACCTCAAAATGTCTAAAATCACAACCCAATTACATGTTCTACTTTGGGGCACATTTCAACATAAAACCCCAAAGTTGCCAAATTCCATATTCAAGACTTCAAACTATTTTCATTGTTCAAATGACTCAACCAAACATCGTTTCCATCACAACACATCATGCAATCCTCACACTCCATAATACATGAAAATTAGAGCAAAATTCCAAAAAATTTAATGCTTCACCAACAACCACAATATATATATATCAAAAGGGATCTAACACTCACCTCTTTCACTTTCTCCAACTTGTTTCTTGATTCTTCAATCTCCAACTTTTCTCAAACACAAAAACACCTCCTCTTGAGAATCTAAAACCATAGGATGAAAGCTCTTAACAAGAGGAACAACTTTAAAGAAGGAAATTTTGGCATTCAAGGTCAAAATCTTACCTAAATCTTGAGCTTTCCTTTCTCTTTCTTCCTTCAAAAATGGCAAAAATGGAGAGAGAAGAGAGAGAACATGAGATGATGAAGATGAAGATAGAGGAGATCTGATTTTGTCCTCCCCTTGCCTATACCATACGCATAAGAGAGAGGGAGAGAGAGAAAAAGTGATTTTTAAATTGTTCTTTGACTTTTCTACCACCAACTCTCTTTATACTTGACACTTGTCCCACTCCCATTGGTTCTCATAAAGTAAGTAACTAATTATTTACTCAAACCACACCATTAGCCATTTAGTTACTTATCTCATTTCTCCTTAGTTAGTAATTAATTTCCCATCAAACACCAACTTAAAGCCAATAGTTCCATTCCTTTAATTTCTCCTTTAATTATGGCACATTAATTAAAATAGCCACATAACTCAATAATTCTAACTTTAATTCACTAATTACCCTCAATAATTATCATTAGCCCTTAATCAAAATTTTGAGTCGTTACACTTTCCATTATTGTTGTCCGAAATTCACTATTATTTGGCCCCAAAAATTGTGTTCTTCCATTATACAATTTGGGCTACAATAATGGGCTTTTACGAAGATACAAATTAAATTTTATATCTTATTGTGGCCCAATTTCGTGTGGTCACTATTTGTCCATTCAAAGTGTGCCAAAATTCACCATTGTATTCCCTTTAATTCCATAAAGGTATAAGAAGTTTTGGAGAATAAAATTTTGGATGTTACAACTAGAGTCTGAACCCGCTACCTTAATATATACATCACTGCTGCTTCCTTTCCACCCCTAACACAACTCTACCCCTTCCTTCAGCAGGTTGCTTAATTAACAAGGGTGATCTAATTCCTTAGTTTCCTTTGCTATATGTAACGTCCAATTACATTAGCACTAATAGAGGATTACTATACTAGTCACATGAGCAGAGAATATAGCCTATAGTTAGAACCCTTTGCTCTAACTAAACTATTAGCTCTGAGCAGACAATTCCATTGCCAGAATCTCTACTCTGGTACCACCAAATGTAACACTCTTCTTACCGTAGTCATTAGATGAGTTTAGACACATAATGTATTCAAACCATTCAGCCATGTTTATATCTTGGCCTTATAAACCCTTGAAAATTGCTTAATTCCTGATTACAACACAGGGTTTGAACCTGCTATTAAATGGGTTTTTTTTAAAAATTTTGTTACTTCAAAATAAATTCATAAAGGTTCGCAACTACGTCATAACGTACTCATTCTTAATTCCATTTATTAATATCAAAGCATGTTTCTATTGATATTTTTATTCTATTCTCAAGCTGTTGGGTTGCTATCTTATGGTCACCCTATTCTAATTTCTTTAACACATTAAAGCTCGATTACTGACTTGCTATATGGTCATACGATTATTGCAACAACTAGTACTATAACCATTCCATTAAGTTATTTATAACATTTACAATAATCAAAATAGATAACCAACAGAAATTCTTAATCTTTTGGTCGCACCCTTTACTCGTTCGTGACTACCTTCTTGCCCTTCGAGTAGCTTGCCTTAGCTGTAGGTTGTTATTGGAAAGGGGTGAGATTCAAAAGAATCTCAGTAGTAATATGAATCCCTTATAGGATATGTAAATACACAGAGCATGTTAAATAATCATCGCATAAACATCCTCAATCATCACATCAACATATTCATCAATATGCATCCATTACATCATACATAGGACCTACTTGGTCTACATGCATAGGACCTACCTGTCCCCGTAATGCCAATGGTTAAATTATACCTGTAAAGCAATACATATGTTATAAGAGAAAGAGTTACTACTTAGCAGCCTTTCCAAGTTTTGTTCTTATTTTGAGTTTCTCTGGCATCCCAGGCAAATGTCACATCCTATAAATTGGAATTCACGAACAGACGAGTTATTACTTATTTCAATTCTTTGATAACTCAAAACACTTAAGTTGGTTATCATTAAGATTAGTACACTAAGTCAAATGAAGGATCGATATAGTCAAACTAGCTCAAAGTGCTTATTTCTACCCTTAGAGTTCAACGTAATTACATTTTGCCATTACTTTCTTAATTTCGTATATCAACTAAAAGATGCCAGAATTTTCAAAAAACTTTAAAAATTCACATCTTTATGTATAAGTGTCCAATTACAGTGGTTCCAAGTGTTATGTGTCCCTTATTAAGTCTATTTTAAAGGGAAAACATTTTCTTAAGCCAATTATGATCATAAAATTCCAGTATCACCATTTATTGCATACTGCCACAAAATCATTCCAGTTTTACATGTCCAACTTCAAAAATTCATACCTCATAGTGTACTAGTCCAAATAACACAAATACCTATCAAATTAAAGCTTGTCATGTTTACTTTTATTCTAGAAAATCTCACAATCATTGGACAACATTCAATTACCCAAAAACACAACACAATCAGACTGCCACGTAGAAACCCTAATTTGGCAACAAATTCTAGTTTAGGGAATTTTGTTCCAATGATCTAGAAATCTCTTAAGCCATACTGCTTCTTGAACAACTACAAAACATGCTATTTACTCATATTGTTCAACAAGTACATATACCCTAAGGTAGAGTGTTGCTTATCTATGTCTCCTGACCAGTTGGCTTCAGAGTATCTTACTATATGCATGTCTATCTACCTTGGTAATAAAGATGGTTCCTTTCAAAGAACTCATGATTCTCTTCACAGCTTCCCAGTGTTTAATTCCAAGGTTGGATTGGAAATGGCTCACAAGATTGATCGTATAACATATTGTTGGAAATTGTGTCCTAAGGGCCAATCATTGTACTTTGAACATTATTTTAATGAAATTTCTCCATTCTGTTATCATATTATTTGCATGTTAACTGTGATAATTGTATCCTTGGATAATTCATAAAGATTGTCCTAAAATGTCCCTGGTCGGTCATCTATGTGGGAGCAGAGATGAAACAAGATCAGTATGACTTTAATAAGATATGGAGATATGAATCAAAGTCTTAGGCACTTGTAAGAGTACAAGGTGCTGGACCGACCTAGTATGAGAAAGCTACATGGATCAAGTCATAAGCTTTTCTCATGTATAACCACGTCACAATGCCCTTAAACCTGAGGTAATCATGGATTCCTACATGATAGTTGCTAAGCTTTGAACTAGTCAAAAGTCACTTTTGACCGCGTGATGATAAAGGCTACGATCGGGCTTGGTGGTTTTTCATGCAGAGGAATATGAATGATCAAGATGGAATGTGTCCCTCACATTAGTAGAGAGATATTACTGGGCCCCCCGATGAGTGAGTCTGAAAAATGTATGGCCATACTATGATGGAAAGGAGTTTCCGTCTCTATTATCAAGCTACTCAGGAATCGAGAAAGTAATGGTCAGGAACAAGAGGATGACATTATCTATGTCTTATCCTTGATCGATATATCTTGTGATAAAAGGGACGTGACATGGTTGTATGACAGGTTGCATCGTGATAACGATCCTCATATGAATCGGGTAGTCGTAATGTCTTGCTAGAGGCCGCTTGTGACTTTTGGGTTAGTATAGTTATTGGCCCACTACCAACTTCATATGGCCCTACAGGGTCGCACACAAGAATGGCCCAACACGAGATAATGTTTAATTTAGGGTAGACGAATTTTATATATATATATATATAATATAAAATTCATTAATAATATTATATAGATATATATTTTCAATATATATATTATATGATATTATTATATTGTGTTAGTTTTAAATTTAATTTATTAAGATATATTAAATTTAATAACTAACATGATAGAGATATAGTATCTCAGATTTAATTTATGAAGATAAATTAAATCTAATGGCTCTTTATTTGGATTAAATAAATAGGTTAAATTAAAACTGTTGGACAGATTTAATTTAAACTGAATTTATTTAATTAGCTCATCAAGATAATTAATAGTTAATTAATTTCAAAATTAATGATGATTAATTTTGAAATTTGAAAATAGCCCTCATAGGTTGTAAACTTGATAGAGCAGATATATTGATATGCACATGAGAATTGAGAGCCACATGGAAAACCCTAGGAGACATTAGAGGCTCTAGCACGTAGTCTCGGTTGGAGAGCATTCGTGTGGATACCGGTAGAGGGAGCGGACCTAATGTGTTGGCTCCTAGAGATCGTGAAAACCCTGATTCATAAAAGTTATGAATCCTTCCAACTTGGTTTAAACGCCGTTGATAGATCCTCGATTAGGATTGGTAAAATTTTAAAATTCTTCTGCTGTGCCTGCCGATCCTAACACATATGTCTGGTCTAGTGCATAGTATGGCAGACATCAGACTTCTAAATGCACTTGAGTATGGGATTCTTTTCATGTGTTTTATGTTAGATTCTTCCACAAAGCACATATATGTGTTGAGGTGGTGTCCTTTGACTACATAGGTGTCCATAGGCTTGTCGTCTCTTATATTAAATTGTTTTAAGATTTTTGCTATGCGTGTCTTTTGGGACAAGGATAACAATCTCTTTTAATGATTTCTCTTTATCTTGACTCCCAATATATATTTTGCTTCACCCATATCCTTTATTTCAAAATTCCAAGGCAACAAGTCCTTGACTGTTTAAACTGCCTTAAGGCTGGTTCCAGCTAGGAGTATGCCATCAACATAGAGAGTTAATATTACAAAATCATCTCCCAAGTGCTTGATGTAAACACAGTAGTCTTCTTCTAACATTTCAAAGTTGAACGAGGTTATAGCTTCTTGGAATCTCAGATACCACCATCTAGATAATTGTTTGAGTCTATAAAAGGACCTTAAGAGCTTGCACACCTTTTATTCACTACCGCTTTTATGAAGCCCTTAGGCTTCTCTATATAAATTTCTTCATCTAGTTTCCCATTAAGGAATGTGGTTTTTATATCCATTTGATGTAACTCTAAATCTATACTTGCGACTATAGCGACTAAGAGTCCCATTGAGTTAAAACGTACCACTGGCAAGAAGGTGTCCTCATAATCTACACCTTCATGCTGGGCGTACCCTTTAGCTACCAATCATGCTTTGGGTTTATCAATTGACCCATCTTCTTTTCATTTGTATTGAGAACTCATTTGTTGCCAATTGCTTTTTGGCTAGGGGTAGGTCAACTAATTCCCATACTTGGTTAGCCTTCATGGAATCCATTTCCTCTTCTAGTGCTTTTCACCATTTTTCCTTATTGGCTCCTTTCAGTGCCTCTTCAACGCTTTTTGGATCCTCCTCATTATCTTCTGGACTGACGATAAGTACTTCTCCTTCAACAGAGAAGTGCCTTCTAGGGATTTTAGCCCTTTGGCTGATTCGTAGTAAGGTTTCTATGGGATTTTCTTCTTGTGATTGAGTGGGTTTTCCATGCTATGAAAATAACTCATCTCTCCTACGTGGATTAATGATTTATGGGACGCCTTTAAGTTCCTCACTCTTATGAATAGTTTCAGTTTGATTAAGGTTGCCTTTTCTAGAAAACACTACTTCCATGAATACTGCATCCCTTAATTCTATCTCAGTCACTGAGCCGTACTTATTTTCACCTATCAAAACATAGCCCTTTGATTACTTAAAGTATCTTATACAGATACATTTCTTGCCCCTGGGTCGTAACTTTTCATGTTTTTGGGAAGATTTATTTATATAGGTCATTGACCTTATGGTTGCAAGATATTTAGATTCGGTTTGTGTCTTATCCATAACTCATAAGGCGTAGAAGTGATTGATTTAGTGTGCACTAGGTTAAGTATAAATGTTGTAGTTAAAAGTGCATCACCCCAATATGAGATTGGTAGTTCATCCTGTGACATTATTGCCCTAACTATGCCAAGAAGAGTTTTGTTTCTTCTTTCAGCTACCTTGTTTTGTTGAGGAGTGTTAGGGATTGTCAATTGTCTAGCATTCTCTTTTTCTTCACATAGCATCTTAAACTATTCTGAGAGGTATTCTTGACCCCTATCAATTCTCAAGGCTTTAAACTTACTATTTAGTTGATTCTCAACTAAATTTAGGTACTTCCTGAAGCATTCCAAAGTTTCAGACTTGTGAGAAATCAAGTATACATTCCATATCACAAAAAATCATCAATAAATGTACTGAAATACTACAGTCAATATTGTGCACTTATATTCATGGGTCCACAGATATCCAAGTGCACTAATTTAAAGGATGTTCGGCTCTAATTGAGTTTTTGAAGGGTTTCCTTGTGCTTTTACTAGCAAGGCAATGTTCGCATAAAGACATTTCTCCTAGCAATCCTTCATTTACTAGTCTAGCCCCGTTTTTTACCAATGTGTCCCAGTCTAGCTTGCCATGTATCATAATTAACATTGGATGAAATCACATAGCAAAAACTAAAATCAAAATCATAATTCATTAAAACGAAGAAACCATCCGAAATACAACTAGATCTATAAAACACAGTCTTATTAAAAATGCTAACAATACAATAATGAAAGTTAACATTAAAACCAAACTTAACTAAAAAAATAACAGACACAAAGTTTTATTGGATTTCCAGAGCGTAAAGGACATTATTGAGAACCAAGGTTTACACTTCTTTCATTGTCACCTTATAGGTGCCGATCCCTTTAACCTCTACTATCACGTTGTTGCCAACGTAAAGTCATATGCTATTTGTTGGCAACCTACGATACTCCAAAAAGTTCCCAAGATCTCTGGTTACATGGTCTATTGCCCCTAAGTCCACAACCTAAATAGGATCAGCCTCAACTATAAAGGTAGTACTAGAAATATTAGAATAGTGTGAAGGATTATGATCTAGTACCTTTTTCTCAAGGCAGATCTTGGCAAAGTGGCCTTTCTTCACAAGAATAACACTTGACCTTTGAAAGTCTTACTTCTTTGCACCTTTCTTACTTTTTTGAAGGTCTTTTTACCCTTCTATGCCCCTAGGTTTCACTTCTTCTTTTGGGATCCCTTGCCCTTATTAGACTGGCACTTCTGTGAAGAAGCCACTTTTCCTTCAGTTAAGAGTGTTTGACCATTGACCTTTATGCCATCTATTCAGTCATCTTCTAGTTGGATGTGATGAGCAACACCAACAAAGGTCTTGATGCTGTTGTTATGAGTTATCATGTGTTCATATGATCCTAGCTATCTGGGAGTGATGTCATAATAGCTTGTACTTGTTGTACTTCAAAAAGGGCCCCGCCTTCCTCTATCAGCTCTCTTATCATAGTTTGCATTATCCTTAAATGCTGTTTGATAAAAGTGTTTGGGTTTAGCTTGTAATTATCAATCTTAACAGTGATCCTCTGAAGTCTTGCCTTAAAGGTCCCATCAAATTCTTCCTTCAGTGCATCCCACATGGCGGACGCAGTCGTATGTAGTGTAAACCCACAAGGAAAGATCCCACGAACCCACAACCAATATGAGATATATGCACCTCAAGAAAGCTAAACACAAATCGATGATCCACTTAAACCCTTTAACACAAGTAAACAAGGACTCTAAGTATTGGAAGACGCCACAAGGTTGATCAAGCCTTGATAAGTCTGTTAGCTCAATAAAGAACCCTAGAGAGAATCCACTATTAACTCAAAGTGCATAACACAACTTTTCATTTCTTAAAAACCAAGTCTTAAGTCTAATTACAAATGAAGGATGCAAAGGTATTTAAAGAAAAGTATTCAAAAACCCTAATTGTATTAAATGTAACCTAGAAGCTCAAAAGTCTTAAAATCTAATCTAATTGCATTAAGTGTAACCTAGAAAATAACAACTAAAACTTAATACAATGAACTAGAGAAGCCAAAAGTCAAATCTTACAACTATTTAATAATTTTCACACAAATATAATCTACAAAATATAATCAATATTCAAAACCCAAAATTCACTTATTTAGGCAGAAATGAGTCCTCCCATATGTAATACTAGATCCAAGCTCTTTGTTTTGAAGTCTTCAAGCCCAAAGTATCATCAACAACTTTAGTTTCAGCCCAAATTGAATTTATGATGTCCTTTGTTTTATGAATCAGATTTGTTGATCCAGTTGCCATTTGATTTGCAATAACCTCTTGAACCAACACAATCAATGCTTCCTTAAATATTTCAGATTGTGCTTTTCTGATTGGTCTAGCTTTGAAAATGATCATTTGAATTTATAGAGTCGTCACTTGAATTTGAAGAGATAACTTACTGATTATAGATCACATTATTCCCTCTCTCTCCTTAAAAGGATTCGTTCTTGAATCTTCACCTACATCAAATGAAGATAAATCAGCCACATTAAAAGTAATACTAGCACTATACTCACCAGGTATATCAATCTTGTAAGCATTATACTTGATTCTTTCAAGGATTGGAAATGAACTATCTCCTTTTGGAGCTAATGTAGACTTTCTATGAGCTAGAAATTTTTTGTTTATGATATGTACCCAATCTCCAAGTTCAAAAGGAACACAACTTCTTTGTTGTTGGCTTTGGATGCATATTGCTTAATTTTAGAAGGAAGAAACAATTCAGCAAAGCCAATATCACTTGCATATAATTTCTTGGAATATTCAAATCCAAGAAATATGGTATTTAGAAGAGAAAAAGAATTATTTCTTATGAACAATGTATCAATAACCATATTCTATTTACCTTTGTTGTATTTGACAACATAAGGGAATATCTCAATAAATTTCAGCCAGCTTGCATGTCTCTTATTAAGCTTACCTTGGCCAAGCAAATACACATGATAAAGAAAATCAATGTTTTTCTTGGAACAATTAGAATTTTCCAGACTTGAAAACAATTGTTCCTTTCTCAAAACTTTACATGCTCATCAAGATTGTTGCTATAAATAAGAGTATCATCAAAACAAGCTGCAACATGTATATAAGAATACCTACAAACAGTAAAATCCATGTGATAATGAAAATTCAAAGTGTAGAGTTCAAGGCATCTTAAGGGCAGCAAGTTATCAAGAACATCAAACTTTAAAGAACTAGAATGTTTTTCAATGCCACTCGAAGGAGGTAAAAGTTTAATACTTCTTGAAGATAAGAATCCATCGGGTGGCTTCTTAAGAATCAAATCCAACAACACCTGCAACGCATCAAAATCAAAAGGCAAATAATGATTAAGATAATTAGCAACCAAAGAAATATCCTTGCAGTCATTCTTAACCTCACTTTTCTCACAACTCATTTCATCCTTCTTTTCACTCAATTCTTTACTCTTTTTTTTCTAGAAATATTTTATACTCTCAATAGCTTTTTCTCTTTCAAACTCACTTTTACTTTCCTTACTTTAGAGGAGTTTCATGCTGCCTCTAAGATGTATGAGCTAGCAAAATCAAGAATGGGTTATAGTATCAAATAGAGGTAAGTATAAGCTCCGATTTGAATATAGTATTTGTTAGTGCAAGCGTTTCACCCAAGAGGGGGTGAATTGGGTAAGTATAAAAATTTTAATTAAAATTAACAAATAATTGAAATTAAGACGAGTTTAAAGTTAGAAGAATATCACTGTTGTGTACACTAGAGATTTATATTGGTTCAGTCACAATCTCTTGACCTACATCTAGTCCTCAGAACAACTCTAAGATTTTTCACTGTATCCTCCAAGATTCAGTGGGTTCTTAACACCTCAGTACACCGTAAGGTCCTATACTAGACAATGGCTCCCCCTTATACTTTGTAAACTGATCCCTCTCTCAAGGTCCCACTACCTTGAGAATCACCTTACATATGAACAAAGGTACTTAACTCTCTCAAAGAGTAGATAGATAAAAACTGAAGTACAGACTGTATGTCAAAGAATATCAGACAGCGATGAAGAACAAAGAACTTAATAAGCAAATTAATTATCATTATTGGTTGGTCGCTCTATCTTGAATGCTTATGTATTTATAAGTAGAAGTAATTTGAAGACCATTGTGAGCATTTAAATTTGTCTGTTAGAGAGTAATTGTAGCCGTTGATAAAAGAGAGTATTTCCGTCGCTTTTCTCTGCTACGCATTTAATGCTTCTATCAGAATTTTTGGTCTTCAAGAATTTGCATTTAATCTGTCGTTAAAGTTCTTGAAACTTACTAGGATATAAGATTAGTAACATTTAGAAGTAATATAAAGTTTCAGGAGGTAAATCAAGATGTAAAGATTATGTATTGTATTTCCCGATACGATGATCTTTGGTATCTGATATCTTCACTCGAGTGTGTTTCTTAATCACTTGCAGTGATTCTAAATCACTCGAGTGTTGTTCTTCTGACACTCGAGTGATATGAGCTTTGTTACACTAAAGAAGTTAATAGTGAAAGATTCTGAAGAACTAAGTTTCACTTCACTCGAGTGCTCAGAATTAGTTGCTAAAGAAATTATTTGATATCTAGAAAACTTTTGAAATCACTATCAATTATTATCACTTCCTCTTTACTTTCAGATCACTTGCATAAATTTGTAAGTGTTTATGGATCACTCGAGTAATTGTTTGATTCACTCAAGTGACCTTCTTTGAAGACTCGAGTAAAGATACATGTTTTGAGAATCACTTCCTGATCACTCTTAGATCAAAGGTTACATCACTTATAGTAATCTAAGAGTGATCAGGAATTGATTGTCAAAACATGTATCCTTACTCGAGTGTTTTTATTTTAACACTAGGTGATCAGTTAAATCCATATGAGGAAATCTGTATCATTCGACTAACTTACCATTTCACTCGAGTGATCTGGTTTCTAAAGCATATCACTCAAGTGATTTCTCCTGATCACTCGAGTGATCTGTTTCTTTCCACATATCAAATCACTATTACCTGTAATATTACTCAAGTGCTTACTCATCACTCTGAGTGATCTTATTCCTTTGTGTATTCACTTCTAAACTTTCTGGGAGTTACATGCAAGTGATGTTATCACTTGGTGATTACTAATTCACTCGAGTGATCTTGTTCAAGAAAGATTTTCATAAACTTTGATTACTGGTTTCTGAATTGAAGTTTAGTCTTAATATTTCCACCATGAAATTCACTTTTATTCTTTCCAAAAGGATTTAATTAATTCTTAAATCAAGAGTTGTTGTCATCAAAACCTTCTAAGGATTAGCAGTATCTTGAGATTTTGTTAAGTTTTCATGAGGCTATGGTGCTGCCCTAAATTTTTGGTTAAAGAGAAATATTAAGGTTTTGATGATCTTATAAACATAAACATGATGATTAATGAGGTTTAAGTATGGTAGAAATGACAGAGTAAATTTTGTGGATTAAAATGGTAAAATCACTTTGTGGCAACCTATAGTAAGTTTCACCCAGAGATGGAATCATAGGAAATAATATGATTTTGATGATTTTAAGGGTTTTAATGGGTTTAGGATGAAAAATTGTGTGGGATAAAGGTAAGAAAATGATTTGGGGAGCATCAAAATAGAAAACTAAATTTCTGGCCTAGAAACCTTAATAATTCGGCTATGACTGGTTCTTAGGGAAGGAATTCGATTTTGCCAAATTTGAGATTAGAAATGGATTCTATAGGCAAAATTATGTGGGAATAGATTGTGGAAATGATTTTAGAAGGGTTGGATTGAAAACCCTAAAATATAAGCTAAAGGTTGTTAAAGGTTAGTACTGCCATATTTACTTTCCAGAAAGTCAGATTGCTTGAGGTTCGAATTTGGGTGATTAAACCTTGTCCAATGATTATGATATTTTACAAGTCTATATTAAATATCTCAAGCTTTAAAATGAGGTATAGAATGCATTATTTGGGTTAATATTTTGTAAGTTATGATTTGTTAAAGTTTAGGTATTAAATCTGGAATGAATCTGTTGGTCATGGATTTTGCGATTTTAGTGTAACCTCCTTCCTTAATGGCCGAAATTAAAGTTCCCAAATATGTAATTATGTTGAATTAGAGACCAAAGGATAATTTGAAACTTGTTAAAAATTCCATCCCCTAAAATAGGGTTTTCAAAAACTTTCCAAAACTTATTCAACGTGGTTTTATATTCACATTTCAAACACATAATTGGCCTGTCTAGTTCAATTTTATTTATACATATCAGAGTGTAACAAAAATTCCCGACACACATGGGTTTTATTAAATCATCTAAGGGTTTACAGGGCATAATTGCCTATTTTTAGTTTCCCATATAGGGGATTACATAAAACTATTCAATATCTATAATGTGTACAACAAATCCCAAACAAAATATCCAATAGTACAGTCAATGGCATGATAACCAATTATCCAAAATTAAAACTCCTAGCTTGGAGCTCTAACTACCCTTCGTCACTTGCTTTTCCTTTGCACCGCTTGCCCTAGCTGTAGGTTAGTCAATGGAAAGAATGAGATTCAAAAGAATCCTAGTAGTAACAGCTCACTTATAACATGTACAATCATATAGCATGTAAGCAAATCACACAACAGCAGCACAACAACGGCATTTACAGCAGAAATGGTAGGTGTGACTTGCGTCACATCCACGACTGCTCACGCTGTAATACACAGCGGCATATTTCACCACGGCATATTTCACAACAGCATAGTTCATAACAGCAAGTTACACAACAGCATAACCACACCAGCATGATTCTCAACGACGAATTTCATAACGGCATGTTTCATACGGCATGTTTCACAAGGCATATTTACAACAACATATCCACACAGGCATGTTTCTCAATGGTAGGTTTCACAACAGCATGTTTCACACGGCATTTCAATAATAAGACATACAAACAATGTATCATACACAATATTGAAAGAGGCAAGCTTCACCCAAGAGGGGGTGAATTGGGTGATGTGATAAATTTTTTTTGGTTAATGCGGTTATATGAAAATAATTGTAGATAGAGTAGAGTTGAGAAGATTAGCACACAGAGAGAGTTATACTGGTTCGGCCCAAAACCCAGGCCTACGTCCAGTCCTCAGAGATCAAGACCTACTGAGATTTTCACTATTCTTCCAAGATTCAGTGGGCTCTCAGAATACTACAAGACAACAATCATCCTTGAATGGACTACGAGCAGAAATATTCTAACACCTAGAAATTTCTCTCCCCCTTACGACAAGTCTTATGTACAGAAACAAACCTATGACCTTTCTCTCTTGCTTACGTATACAAGTCTTATGAGTAGCAACATTTTCTCCTTCTGACACCCTTGTAAGTCTTACGAGTAGCAACGTTCTCTACTGCTTGTACCTTGTAAGTCTTTTGAGCAGAAAGTCCTACTAGGAATTCTCTCAACTACTTCTCTCGTAAGGATATCTACCCTCTCAAGGTCTCTGTACCTTGAGATCAAATGAAAATATGATTTGAAATGTATACAGACTCTCTCATAGAGCAAATATAAAAATACTGGAGTACAATATGAATACAGAGACTCGTGAATTTGCTTATGTATATTCTTGTTTTATGTTCTCTCTTTTTTTTATGCTCTCTGAAACTCTGTATTTATAGTCAATAGATTTTGTCCATTGAATAATAGATATTGTGAAGCGGAGCATTTTATTGTGGAAAGCATGCGTACCTTTAAAATCTCTGATCAAGATATTGTGGTAGGTATGTGCTTAGTTGGTCATGATGATTTTGTCTGCCATTGTTTGACTTTCTCTGTGAATCTCTAATTCAAATGATCAAACTCCTGTTTCACACTTAAAGTATATGTTAAATGATGTTAAATAATAATAACAAGTGAAAACAGAATGAATAAATAACATTAAACCATGTTCAAATTGATCGATGTAAGTCTGGTGCATTTTGGCTTCTGACAGAGCATCACTCGAGTACACTGAGGGTTTACTTGAGTATGATAGTATATTTCCTCCTTTGAAGTTTCACTTCCATGCGAAAAGGCAAGAGTGCATTTTCTCACTTACGAGTGATGTGGGTCCTCACTCGAGTACATCTTGTCTCACTCGAGTGCATATATATTTTGTACTATGGACTTGCGTCTCTGGATAATACTCACAACCTATCTTTCAAGAGTGTGATTTTGCACTTGTAGATAATGTGGGTCCTCACTCGAGTGACAAAGTCTTACTCGAGTGCGCCACTATATTTCAGCTTCAAGCTTTGCTTGTGGACTGTACTTGCACCATTTTTCACAAGAGTGTGTTTTAGAACTCGCGAGTGATGTGGGCCCTCACCTGAGTATATGTGTCCTCACTCGAGTGTATTAGCATTTCCTCGCATCTGATCATCCTTATTGTAACCCCCTTCCAACCAAGGCCAAGATTTATGTTCAAAATACATAATTTTGTTGAATTAGAGACCACGGGACAAATTGAGACTTAAAAAATTTTCATTTCCCGAGATAGGGTTTACAAAAACTTTTCAAAAATTTGTTCAATACGGTCTCATATTCACATTTCAAATACATAATTGGCCTGTACAGTTTGATTCCATTAATACATATCAGAGTACAATATAAATTCCTGACACACTCAGGTTCTATTAATCAACTAAAGGGTTTACAGGGCACAAAGGCCCATAATCTGCTTCCCATAACAAGGGGATTACACAAATACTATTCTATGGTCCACAACAGATTATATACAAATGTCCAAAATGATAACCGAAAGCCAAAATAAACTCCTAGCCTGGAGCTCCATCTTACCTTCGTCACCTGCTTTTCTTAGAACCATTGACCTTGTCTGAAATTTGTTTTATGGGAGAGTGAGATTCTAAGGAATCATCGTAGTAACAAATCACTCATAGTATGTACAAACACAAAGCATGTAAGCAAAATCATACGCGCACATAGCAATTACAATGGGTGTTACAACGGTAGGGGTAGGTATGATGTGCATCACCCTTACATCTGCACACGCTGAAATGCTCACGCTGTAATGCCTAATCAACATGTTCACATTTACATATCTCAGCACAGCTGGGTTCCATGTAGAACATTTCACATCATATAGCCACACTGGCATATTTTTCAAAGTAGGAATTCACAATTCCATAACACAACCTAGGCAATTACAACGGCAATTTAGTGGCAGGGTAGGTGTGACATGCATTACTCCCTACGACTACTCACTCTGCAATGCACTACGGCACATTTCACAATGGCATCATCAGCCAAAATATTCATAACATTCATGTTTCATATGTTACATTTTACAACAACAACACAATGATAAGTCATGCATACCAAGCATCATACACAACATGAGAGAAAAGTCTACCTTGGTCTTTCCACACTTGCTCAGGTGCCGGTCTCTCGCGGGAAGAGCAAATATCAAATCCTAGTATCATGATTACGGACGAAGAGTTATTCTTTAGTCCAAAACTCAATTTCAAAACACTCAAATTTGGTTATCATTTAAGACCTTTAGAAGGCTATTAGAAGCCCAAATATATGCCTAAAGGGTTGGGAAAGGCTATACTAAAAACCACCTTTCAGAAGTAAAAAATGCTGATTTTTGGGGGTTGGCCGCAGCTAATAAAAATCCTGTTCTTGGTTGAACTTCAAAAAATCATAACTAATTCTAGAAAAATCGAAACGGAGTGATCCCAACCCCTAATTAAAGCTTTTTAAGTCCTCTTTATAGGAAAAATATGGATCACTACTATCCATAACCACAAAAACACAGAATTTAACAAATGTTCACACTATTCCAGAATTGATCCCAGTTTCAACATCAAACTTCGGACAATCATAACTCCCAGCACACACATCGAAATGACACCTATTACTTATCCATTTTTAAGCTTGAAATGTGAACTATTAGAATGAAAAGTTTCAGAATTTTTTGTCACCATTTACCCATTCAAAATGTTCATGCAAACTGACTGCCTGCACAAAGTTTTCACTAACCAAGTCTTACAACTTTTAAACATAAGTTTCCAATGGTTTAAAATTCACATCCAACACTACTTCCACACAATTTTCCACAAGGAACACAATGGAAACCTCAAAATGACCAAAATCACAACCTATCAACATGTCCTGTTTTGACCAATACACAATAACTAACCACAATTTGCCAAGTTCAACATTCAATGATTCAAACCAATTCTAATGTCCAAAAGACACCACAATATACCATTTCCACACCAAAACCACATGCAATTCTCACAATCCAATACTACTCAAAAATTAGGGCAAAATACCAAAAATTCAAGACTCAACCAATAGTCACAACATATGTATCAAAAGGAAGCTTTCACTCACCTCTTTCACTTTCCCAAACTCATTTCTTGATTCATCAACTTCCAAATTTTCTCAAGCACAAAAACACCTCCTCTTGAGAATCTAAAACCATAGGATGAAAGCTCTCAACCTAAGGAACAAGTTTATAGAAGGAGGTTTTGGCATTTAAAATCAAAATCTTACCTTAATCTCAAGCTTTTCCTTCCTCTTTCTTCTTCAAAAATGGCGCACAAGAGAGATCTTGGAGAGAGAGAATGAGTGATGATCAAGATGAAGATGAGAAGCAAAATTTTTGTCCCCTCATGCCTATGTCTATTTTCATAAGAGAGGGGGTGGGGAGAGAAAATAAAGATAGTGATATTTTTGACTTTGATCCACCCACTCCCTTCATGCATACTCAACCATGCCACATGTCACTCTCTCATGCAATCTCATCACAATTAATCCTCGACTTAGTTACACTAACCAATTTCATTAGCCATTTAGTCACACTCATCATTTCTCTTAGTTAGTAATTAATTTCTCCATTAATCACTAACTAATTAACCGAAAATTTTTCATTCTTTCAATTTTTCCTCTAATTATGGCACATTTGTTATATATGAATAGTTTTGATGATGTCAAATATAGATGTTAAATATGAGCAAAAAGTTTGTATAATATACTTATCTTCCACATTGACTAACTACCATATTTAATGTTGTATATCTTGTAGATTAGTCATAGACATCATTGTGGATTGATATTATAATGCCTCATAAATGGAGAATAATCATCAAGAAGAAAATCAAGAGGCAAGGAATTGAAGAAAGAAGAAAGAAATATGAAGATTGAAGATATTCATCAAGAAGATTGAAGTTGGATTA
The DNA here is from genome assembly GCA_963242795.1 of Inga leiocalycina. Classification (NCBI taxonomy): domain Eukaryota; kingdom Viridiplantae; phylum Streptophyta; class Magnoliopsida; order Fabales; family Fabaceae; genus Inga; species Inga leiocalycina. The sequence continues at coordinate 20,845,711 of OY725329.1, read as the reverse complement.
TGAAGAATGATCATCAAGAGGAAAAACAAGAAGAAAGAGATTAAAGAAAGAAAAACTTGCAAGATTCAAGCTCCTAGAAGTGATACCGGAGGTTTCTATGATCATACGGAAGTTGGAATGGGTCAATACGAAGCTAAAATGATGTATACGGAATCTATGGTACCTTTGGGGATGATTACCCGAGTAATTACTCGAGTAATATGGTATTGTCTGATTTTGGAGGTGTTTACTCGAGGCCTTACTCGAGTAATCTGCCGGGTTATTTGATGAATCACTCGAGGCGGCACTTGAAGTAATGGGCACTCTGTTTTCGCGCGGCAGAATAGAGGTTTGGTATTTTGATGATATCTCTCCAACCACATGTCGTATCGAACTGAAACCGGTGGCATATGAAACTAAACTTCCAACACGAACTTTTGACACCAAGATCACATTCAAAGGAGTTCAGATGAGGGAGATATGATCTGTTGAAGTTGACGCATGAATCACCGTCATATTCCAGGACAGCTTCGGTATTTTGGATATAACTCTCAAAATACATATCGGATTGAAACGAAACCGGTGCCATATGAAAGAAGACTCAAAGAGCTTTCCATGGATATATAATTTGTCACATTTGAAGCTATATCCTAAGAGCTATGACTTCTGGAAGTTTCTGCTCGTGATTTCAGGATTGTCTAAGAACAGTAGATAATCTTTGGATCATAACTTTCTGTACACAATGAGTTTGGAGCTGATTTTTGTTGCATTGGAATGTAGATAATGAGGGCTTTCCGATGATATATAATTTGCCATGTTTCGAGTCAAAATCAAGAATTTACATAAAGGCACTACTCGAGTAACTAGTTGATAACAAAAGACTTTACTCGAGTAAATACTCGAGTAACCATGTAGGTCACTTGCAGTTGCTCTCGGCATTTTGTACCACTGCCAATGTTACTCGAGGAGCTACTCGAGTAACTCACTATGGTAAGCAAAAAACTTGAAGTTGATCAAAGTTTTCCCGATAATACTCGAGTAAGTACTCGAGTAAACTTTAATGAATACTCGAGTAGCTACTTGAGTAAAGCACTGTGCTAGCAAAACTTGAAGAATTATTTAGACAAAAACTTCAAATCACTACTGGAGTAAAGCACGAAAACTTCAAGTCACTACTGGAGTAAAGCACTGAAAGCACGAAAACTTCAAGTCACTACTGGAGTAAAGCACGAAAACTTCAAGTCACTACTGGAGTAAAGCACGAAAACTTCAAGTCACTACTGGAGTAAAGCACTGTGTATGCAGAGTTATTTAGAAGAGAGCTTCAAGTCACTACCCGAGTAAGCGATGCAGAAAATGGAAGGCCACTCGAGTAGTCACTCGAGTAACATGTGAAGAAACTTGATGTTTACTCGAGTAAGCACTCGAGTAATGCTTCCCAGGAAAACAGAACAACGTCCCGAAAATTCTGGAAATCAATGGAATGATCATATAACTCATTCTTATTGCTTCTAATCACTTTAACACTTCATTGTATTAGTGTTTAATGCATTTTTCCAGTAAAACAATGAAGAGATGATGAGAAGAGATAAAAGTTGAGTTTACGGAGCGGAGCGGCCAACGTTCCAACAGCTAGTTTTCAAAATCGAAGAACGGTCAAACAAAGCTGCGTCACTCTAACGGACATGTTGAAATGCTCAAACGGTCATCAATCCTCATCAACTATAAATAGAAGATAATCCAAAACAGAAGTAAGACTCAGAATATACATCGTCCAAATGCCAACATCCTGACATCAATACTCATCGCACATACTCTCTGTTTCTCTAGCTTCTATATGATTTACCTTTGAGAGAGATATTATTTGTATTGTACTTCAGTGTTCATCTTATTCACTTCTAAGAGAGAAGATTGATTGTAATCTTTCATCATCAAAGTTGTATCCTTACGGTGTGTAGGGGGAGCAACTTGGTTGTAATCTTACGGTATGTAAGGGGGAGTAATCTCAGTGCGAGAATTGTAAAGGCTTCACAAGTGCCCGGATCAAACTTGTGAGATTGTAGTGGTTCTCAAGTACCCGGTTAAACTTGAGGAAGATAGTGGATTGAAAATCTCAGGAGGAGCCTGGGGACTGGACGTAGGTCATCGTGGATTGGGCCGAACCAGGATAAATCACAGTTTGCATATTCTCTTCCCTAAACTCTTATACTTCCAGTATATATCATTTAAATATCTAACTATGATTTATGATTCATTACTTTCATATTTATTGCTTCCTATAAGATACGAAAAGATTTCCAAAGTTCTTAAGTTTTTACCTTACACCCAATTCACCCCCCCTCTTGGGTGTCAGCCGGTTCTAACAACATTAACTTAAATTGCCACATAACATATAATTAAATATTTTCTTTCTTCCATATGCCATAAACCACAACACACAATAATCTTTTGTTATCATCAAAACTTGAAATCTAACATTCTCCCCCTTTTGATGATGACAAAACATTTGTGATAGATTCTAAAAACTTGATTGAAGTGAAAATTTTTGAAAACACTTTCAATATTTCCAAATGCATATTCACTAAAGTTTTGACTCATTTTTCATATTTTTGTACTTAACCTCATAAGCTTCCTGCAATACTTCTAATAGACACTTAAAGCCAAGATGAGTGATGGTACCATAATATTTGAATAGAAAACTTAGAAAAACATGAAAATGACCATGTATAGATTAATGAACTTGTAAAGTACAGTGGCAAACTTTAATCAACATTTACACATGAAACCCAAATACACCTTAATCATAAAAGAAAATAAAACATCAAGTCTACCCCAAATACATCAAAACTACCCAATACTCCGCCTTAAACCAAAAGCTCCTATACCAAAAGATAGCTATCACTCACCTCTTACACTTTTCCAAACTTGGTTCTTGTTTCACCAACCTCCAAATTTTCTCAAGTACAAAAACACCTCCTCTTGAAATTCTAAAATCATAGAAATGAAGCTCTTAACAAGAGGAACATGATTAAAGAAGAGTGTTTTGGCATTGGAGCTCATCTTAAGGGTCAAATAACTCACCTTTTCACAAGCTTCTTCCTCTTTTATTTACTTTAATGGCTACTAAATGAGAGAGCAAGAGAGAGAAATGAGAGTGATAAAGATGATGGAATGATGACTCTTTTCTCTTCCCATGCCTATGACAGTCGAATAGAGAAGAGAGAGGGAAGAGAAAAGAATAAAATAGTACTTTTGACTTTATCCAACTACCACCCTTTATCTAATGGTACCACATGTCCCAATCTTATGACTTCTCATCAAGTAATTCTCCAAAAGTGTTGGTTTAACATAAATTACAATCACTTTTGAAGTCATTAGCCCTTAATCAAAATTTGGGGCATTATATTTAGCACTCTCAATTGACCTTGATTAATATTTTTCCTTTACACAGGACTTAAATAGCTTCATATAAGAGCTTGAACCACCTCATTTGGAGTTTCTTATATTAAGTTATAAATTTTCAAATTTGTTTGATGAAATCTAGTAGATTAGGGTTGATCTTTGAATTTTTAGCATTAGAAGGAAATTGTGATTAGTAAGATCATGAGGATTAGAGGCATGTTTTAGAAAACCAATGAGACCGCATTAAATACTCAATACTCATGGAAGGAAGACATATAATATGTCTTAGATGAGGTATGCATTAGACCTGGCACAAAAGGTACTAAAGATAACCAACAAAGTGAAGTAAAGGACAAGAATAGAGATAGGTCAAGAGTAACATAATCTTTATTATGTCAATAAAATTGGAATATACAAAGACCCATCTATTTGTGAATTCTAAATTATAGGATTTGATATTTGCCCGAGTCAGGGAAGAAATTGGTTGACAACGGTAAAACAACGAAGAGGTGATCAGGTAGTAACTGTTTCTTTCATACATTATATATTGATCAACATGTATGTGTTTACCATCAAGTATATTCGTTTCATGAATATACGGATTTGTTATGGACCAGTGGGTCCTGAGGCAATAAGACCTGTTAGACCTGCGTGTCATTAGGCAGTAAGACCTTATAAGCATTCAGATTGTGACGGGCAGAAGCTCGAGGCAGTAAGACCCGAGAGTGCAAGTTTGCATAGGGCAGTGACCCTAAGTTGTAAGACAGTGATGGCAGGAAGTCCAAATGTGCATCTTGTATGGGGCATAGGCCCTGGGCTATAAGACCTGTTTTACCAAGCACTGTGGTATTATGTTCTATGATTAATGTTGTGCTGCATCTTAATCTTTGAATGCTGTACATGTTGATTGCTATTATATGATGGTTGATCTAGCATGCTTTGCGAACGACGATATCTGGGGTTTATGGCTCAAGTTATGTAACAAATTTCGAGGATGAAATTTATTTTACGGGAGGAGAATTATAATATCCTAAATTGTAATTAAGGGCTAATGGCTTCAAAAGTAATGTAATTATTAATGAATAAACACTTTTGAAGTATATGATATGCATTGTGATATAAAGATGAGCTTGGTGACGATTTAGTAAGCATTGTGATAATCAGGGGCAAAATGGGAAATTGGCCAACTAATTAGTCAGCTACCAATGAGGGAGCTTGCTAATTGGTAGGAATCATTGTGGCATGCTTAGTTGCTTGAGAGATTATGTAGAGTGATCATGTGTATGCATGGGTATGAATGTATTGGGAGATGACATAGGATTATGACAAGTGTCACTATGGAAGCCATAGATGAGGTCAACTTTTCAACTTTGCTTTTTCTCTTTCCCCCTCCCTCTCAAAGTCGGTTGTGAGCATGGGAGGAAGGAAAATTATGATCATAATCATTCTCTCATTTTCTCTCTCTCCAACTCCATTGTCGTTTAGCTCAAGGTAGAAAGAGAAAGCAAAGGTGAGATTTTTCACATTGTAGTTGGCTTCAAATTCTCAAATGCTTTTCTTTAATATTGACCACCTTGATGAGAGCTTCGTCTTGATGGTTTTAGATTTTTGAAAGAAGTTGTTTTAGAGCTTAAACAAGTTTGAAAGCTAGAGAATCATGAAATTGGTCTTTGGAATTTGAATAGGTGAGCATTTGTAGTATTTTGGTATATTTGTCATGATTTTTGGTTAAGTTTTGAGAACTTTGGATTTTTTCCCTGATTTTGGCCTAATTTTGAAATGAATGAATTAGCTAGTACCTTGTGGTGTAATAGGTGTCAAATGGTGTCTCGATGCCAATGGATTTAGTTTGGAGTTGAATTGGAAGGTTTGATAATTTGGAGGATTGTGTTGCTTCTTGATTAAAAAATAGAGTATGTGTTGATTGAATGGGAATTGGGTTGTTTTAGGGTTTCCATTAGGTTCCTTGTTAAATTTTATGTGGGAATGAGCTTTGGTATGAGTTTTTGAACTATTGGGATCAGTTTGGGAAAGTCTGGAAAGTTATATCAGTTGTTAGGATTTGGCTTCTGATAAGCCTCACTCGAGTGAGGTAGGGTCTCACTCGAGTGCAGCATGATATTTCCCTTGTGTTTCAGTGAGGTCTTCAGGCAAAAGGCAAGAGTGCACTTCCTCATCTGCGAGTGGTATGCGTTACCTATAATGCCCCAAATTTCAATTAAGGGCTAATGATAATTATTGAGGAAAACTATTGAATTAATGTGGAATGATTATGGGTTTTGGTGGCAATATTAATTATTATGCCATGATTAGTGGAAATTGAAAGAATGAAATTGTTGGGCAATTAGTTAGTGATTAATAGAGAAATTAATTACTAGCTAAGAGGAGAAATTAGATCTTGTGAATTTTGAAATATTCATATTCATAAGGAAATGGGCAGAAGAATTGAATTAAATTACAAAGGTGATAGCAAAATCATAATTTTGCCAATTTAGCCCAAGATTAATTATTTTTCAATTAATTGGATTTAATTTCAATTAATCAAGAAAAATAAAGGAAAATGTATAAATTGAATATTCTTGGTGGAATAAATTGAGACTTGTGGAATAAAGTAAAAGCCCATATTTTTATTGGTGGATATTTAGGAGAAGGGAAATATTTACTTGGAAGATAAATATGCCAAGTGGTATCATCCAAAGCCAAGAGATTAAAATTATAATTGCTAAAGTTGGAAGAGGATAAGATCAAAGTACAAGGTGAGGTCATAAAACTTAATTTTGGAAGTAAAGTAAATTGAGTAAAAATAGGAAGATATTTATGAAGCTAATGCTTCATCTTTCTCATTCTCATTACATGACCAAACATAGAGAAAGAAAGAGAGAGAGAGAGAGAGAGAGAGAGAGAGAGAGAGGCTTCAAGAAGAAGTTTAGGAAAGCTAGAGAGAAGAAGGAGCAAAATCCAAAGGTAAGTCTTGTAGATCTTGTGATTAAGCTTCCCTTTCTGTCAAATAGCTCATCTAACCTTTTGATCTTCATGGAAAACATGGGGTAGCAAGCAAAATCTCAAGGTTTAGGGGAAAAAGGGAGTATGATTTTTAGAGAAAGGAAGTGAGGCAAACCAAGGTAATCTCAAGAACATCAACTCTTGTGGTTTATTGTTGTTGCTATTGTTGTTCTTGGCTTGGTTTGGTATTGGTTGGTTGATTTTGTAAATTTGGAAAGTCCTAATCCTAAGGGGTTATTCTGCCTAAACTTCTTTGAATCATGGTTAAGAAGTGTTTAAGTGAGTTAATCAAGGATTAGAAGTGGAAAAGTACAAGTTTTGGAAGCTAAAACACAGCTTCATTTTTCTATTTTTCCTTCAATATTTCGGCCAAGACCAGATCTGGTAGTAGGAGTTGGATTTTCATGAAATACATGGTTCCATTGGACTCAGTGGGCAAAAATATGTGGGGTTATAGTTGGGCACTTTTTCGATAGAGGTCGAAAAAGCATAATTACGAAAACGCCACTGAAATCCCTAAATAGGGGCTGTCAAGGATATTTTCGTAATTTGACAGTGAATTTGGTGATTTTTAGCTCGAAAATAGATTCCTTGGGCGAAAATAATTTAGAATAGCCTTGGTCAAAGTTTTGGGAAAACGTGCCATCGAGCCGGGTACGGCGAGGCCGGGCCGGGGTCCCGGGGGCATTTTGGTAAATTTTCACCATAGGCTAATATAACCATATGAAACACTATGGAAGAGTCTAAAATGATACTTGGATAGGTTATGACCTATTTCTGATACACTTAATATTTTAGGACCGAGTCAGAAGCCGGAAGCGGCACGTTTTGTGAGGCATACTAAAAAGGTGGTCTTTGAGATAGTACTTCCCAATCCTTTTAGGCGATTGTTAGAGACTTTCATAGCTACTTAAGGGACTTTAATGATAACTAAAACTAAGTGTTTTGAAGTCATTTGGGTATTGGAATAAGTGATAACGTGTCGTCCTTAATTATGACTATAGGATTCGATATTTGCCCGGATCGTAGAAGGCCTACGCCTGATCAAGGACAGAAAGAACATGGTAGTGACACTTTATCCTATATCATGTATATTGCATTGCTTGTTTGCATTAGTCATTGAATACAGTTATAGTGAAAGGACGTGGTGAAAGCCCGGCCTTGATTACAGATACAGTGAGGGGACGTGGCGAAAGCCCGGACTCGAATACAGATAAAGTGAAGGGGCATGGCGTAAGCCTGACCTCGTATATAGTGAAGGGAACGTGGCAAAAGCCCGGTCTCGAATATTGATTGCTACATTGTGATATATGTTTACTTGCTTTGTATATATGCATCATATACGTAAACTGTTGCTACTGGGATTCTCTAGAATCTCATTCTTTCCAAATAACATTTTTAGACAGGGCAAGTGGATCGAAAACCAAGCAAGTGGCAATGGACAATTAGGACTGTCGGTGGTAGTCTTAGTTAGATATTTTGGTTTTATACTAAACTGGTTATCATTTTGGACAAATGTATATATTGAATAGATTTATAGTATTATAGTTTTGCGTAATCCCCGATATGGATATTGAGATGGGCAGTGATGCCTTGTATAAACTATTGGATTAATGTTATTATCCAGGGTGAACGTCAGGAATTGTGCTGATACTCTGATATTATATATGTGACAAACCTAATAGGCCTATTGATTTTATAATTGAATGAACGAAGATCTAATTGTAAAGATATTTTATAAAAGTTTTAATTATCCTGGATCTCTTATTCAATTATTAAACGCATTCAAACGCTAATCGCGGCCTGATTATCGAAGCGGGGGTTACATTACCACTCGAGTGCATAAGGTATCACTCGAGTGCATGTGCATAAAGCATTATGGATGCGCGTCTCGGCTTAGCACTCGTAGGCAAATTCTCAAGAGTGCACGTGGGCACTCGCGAGTATTGGGTGATCACTCAAGTGCTAAGGCTAGTGCTCGAGTGCACTTGTCACTTTGGGATTTTAGTTGCTCTCGGGTACACACTTTCTGCGTCTTACTTACTAGGACTTGAGTGCAAATGAAGGCATCACTCGAGTGAGGCTTTCTTCACTGGAGTGATTTAGCCAAAAATCAGAGGTTTTCTTCTAAAAGGAGGATCTTTGGGGTAGTTCTTCCAACCCTTTAGGCATATGTTTAGACTTTTAGTAGCCACCTAAAGAGTTCAAATGATAACCAACTTTAAGTATTATGGAATTAAGAACTTGGAAAAGAGATTGATCCGTTGTCCTTAATCTTGGTCATAGGTTCGACATTTGCCTTGGTTGTAAGCAACTGTGCCGAAGCAAGTCAGGAAAGAACAAGGTAGTGACTCTTTCTCTTATATTGTGTATAGAACATTGTATGTATGTTGTCATGTATTGAGATGCTTTGAGATACTACTGCCATTATAGCGAAAGCTGATGCATTGAGAATAATGATTACAGCGTAAGCTGTCGAATTGAGCATAGAGATTACAGCGAAAGCTGTCGCATTGTGTATACAGTCGTGAGTACTGTCGTATGTGGTGTGAGCCATGTACCATTGTGTTGCTGCTAAACGTGATCTTATATGCTATGTGTTTATATACTGTATGAGTGATTTGTTACTACTAGGATTCTCTTGAATCTTATTCTTTCCATTGACTAACCTTTAGACAGGGCAAGTGGCTCCAAGGAGAAACGGATAACTAGGAGCGGCTAGGACCTTGTAGGGATATTACTTTTGGGTTGTTGGTTATCCATTTGGATATGGGATTAATGTATATTATTTTTGGGGATGTAAATAATATTTTGGAACGGTATTGTAATCCCCTATATGGGAAACTTTAAACCCTTAGTGAATGAATCCCGGGAGTTGTTGGGACTTTATTATATACTCTGATATACCTGAATGCGACTAACTGCACATGTAATTATATTCGAAACTTGAAAATTGAGACCAGGGAAGGGATGAAGTTTTGAAAGAATTTGTAAAAACCCTACCGTCAGAAAGGGATTGAAACGAGTTTAATTATTCATTGGTCTCTAATTCATTTTAATTAAGCATTTTCAAATTATAATTACAGTTATCAAGACAGGGGGTTGTAGTGTGTACATATATATAAATAATTATCAATTTGTAATAATACACACACACGCACCAAAACACATCAACTATACATTTATTTATAGAGTTAAAGTTTTTACTTCTCAAATAAATAAAAATTCTCAAATCCCTCGTAAATCATAACTAATCATTTCATCACAAATTTCTATTTTCTTTTAAAAAATTCCAAATCATTCAATAAATCTTTAATAACTCCCAAATAGCTTACTTTAACAAAATTCCCAAAATCTAGAATTCCATTACAATTCTAACATTCAATTGTAGGCATTAATCTCAAAACTAAACCATTGAAAATTCAATAATACCTCTAACAAATCTAAATCAATCATTTGATTTTAATTGAATCGGTAAAAATATCACACACACACAATCCTAACCTTTTAAATAAAGAATTGTTAAATCCTTAAGACAACAAATAAATAAATTTAAACCCATAGAATTTGACTACTAACATAGCTAGTTTTATAATTCTATCGTTATATATTGTTAAAACTTAACACTTACACAAAATTTTAATCCAAAAATTTGTTTTAATCACCTCAAGAATACATCTATTAGAAAGAACTAGTTGAGTAGAATAATATTCATGAAGAGACATTGATAAATAAAGCTTGCCCTATAAAAATAGCGGACGTCCCCCATAAAGAAGATGCCGCTGCAGGATCCTCCCCCCTCACCCAAGAAAATTCATCAATTGGCGTGGGCCGTTCACCCTTTTCTTTTATTTTATTTTTTAAATTTCCTTTAAATCTGCTTCCCACATTTTCAAAATTCTTTCACACATTTCCTTAATAATAATAATAATAATAATAATAATAATAATTCAATTCATTTATTGCTTTTGTTATTATTCTTTTTTTAATCTCGTTTACTCATATAAATCATGTTTTGGAATCCTCTATATTTTATTAATTATAGGGTAAGATTTAATTTACCATGACTTAATTTCTTCTTAATATTATTTAAATTCTATGAAAAATAACAGAAAAATACTATTTGAATTACAAAACCCCACAAAATATCTACTCAATTAGCAAAAGGAAAAATATGTAATCTGGTAAGAATTTGGAATATTGAAGTTTGAGTGTTGACAATTTGAATATATGAATTTGCAACTTAAGTATGGAGATTGACAATTTGAGCTCCCTAAGTTGTCACTATGTATACCTAAATTACTAATTGCTATTATTAAGTTATCATTGCCTATACTTAAGTTGTCAATGTCCAAACTTTAAAATTCCATATTTTTACCGGATTACCTTTTTTTTTTTTTACTAATTTAGTAGACATTTTGATGTCTTTGTAATTCAAATGGTTTTTGTTTTGGGGTCATTTTTCCTAAATTCTAAGAATTAAAAACTAGGATGTCACAAACAACTTAAGTTGAGCATGACAATTTTACCGGCGGGAATCATTATATGAGGCCACAAGTAGTGGTGTTCGGGATCGGGAAATGCGATTCCCGATCCCGATCCCGATCCCGAGAAGGGTTCGGGAATGATTTTCATTTCCGATCCCGAGAATCGGGAAATTTTGGGATCGGGATCGGGAATTTCCCAATCCCGGATTTTCTTTTTTTTTAAAAAAATCTCTATATTAAATTTTTTGTTGTGTTTCCTTTAGTTTAGTATAAATACATAATTTGCCTAATATCATATTGTACTAAATAAGTCTAATATAAATATATAATTAGTCCAATACATACTTAAAGTTGTCGATTCAGCTGCAAAAAGAATAAATACAAGAACAAAAAATTAGAATTATTTAATAAATAATAAATGAAATTAACTAAATAAACTAAAAGAATAGATATTACCTTAAGGGTGTTAGGGATTTTCACATTTTATTTTACATTTGGTCTTATTTTCTTAAATATTTTTAAAAAATATACATGTGTATATATATATTTTCGGGATCGGGAAGTCTCATTCCCGATCCTGATCCCGAAATCACATTCCCAATCCTGAAATTTTCGGGACGGGATTTTCCCGTCCCGATTTGCTCGGGAACGGGACGGGAAGGTCGGGATGGGAAATTGATGAACACCCCTAGCCACAAGAAAGAAATATAAGTATAAAAAATCTCAATAATAAGTGAGCAATAATTTCCTACATTTAAATTTGTTATTATATGCTGGATTTCTTATGATTTTATGTGTGTGTATCAAGGAACAAAAAACCGATCCAGGCAATGAACCGGTCACGGAACAGGTTCAAGAGTTAATGGGTTAACCGGGGTCTAACAGGTCATATTAAAATATTACAATTTATTAGTAACTATATATATATATATATATATATTAATATATTTTTAAACTTCTATAAATAAAATTAATTGATTATGTTAGATTCGATTACTTGAATTATATCAAATTAATTGATAAAATATTATATTATATATATAATATTTTTTCATTTATTCTTTTTGTTTTTTAAATTTTCGTCACCTTGAAATTAAAATTTATTTTTATAATTTATAAAAATATTATAGATTGTATATATATCGGTTTAGATTTATGGTTTTCTTTTTTTTTTTCAGCCTCTTTGTTGAACAAGATATTTCATTTTTTAAAAAAAAACAAAGAAAAAATAGCAAACTGGTTGAACTAGTCAACCCATCGGTTTTTCTGGTTTTAACTGGTTTTGTACCAGTTCAACCGGTTTCCATAGGGTCAACTCTCCCTCCCTTTCAAGCAATGAACTGGAGCAGACTAAAGACCAATTCACTGGTTTTTCTGTCAGGCCCGGCTGGTCTGGTCCTGTTTTTTGTACCATGGTGTGTATACACATATTATATATGGGAAAATGAATCATTTAATTCCACAACTTTTAACTCATTTATGATTCAATCCTTCAACTATAATTCGGTACGACTCAGTCCCTAAATTTTTGACACATTTATCTCATAGTCATTGAACTATTCAATTTTTATATTATTATCCTTATCATCTTCTGAGTGGTACTGTGTGGCACAAAATATCGCTAACACTATCCAACTCATCGCCATATGGGTTGATAAATCACTTCCCTTAACTTTGCCAATTGGGTTAAGGTGTAAATTTTCCTTGAAGGTTTTTACGGAGGAGCAATGTTACTTTAAAAGTTTATTTAGGTTCAATATTGAACCTGGAAATGTCAAAATGGAGCAATGTTGTCATTTTCTATTAAAAAATTAATGGTTAACGTTAGTTTTTTTAACGATATAGGGCAATATTGATACGTTTTGAAACTTTCGAGGTGACATTTGTTAAAGCAAGCATTTCACCCAAGAGGGGGGTGAATTGGGTGATACTAAAATTTCGTTGCAAATATAAAAACTTGACGGTGAATATAAAGCAATAAAGAGTAAGAATAAATATCACCGAAGTGTACACCAAGAGTTATATTGGTTCGGTCACAACCACTTTGACCTACGTCCAGTCCTCAGAGCTTCTCTGAGAGTTTCACTATAACTTCCAAGATTCAATGGGTTCTTGGCATCTCAGTACAAGCAAGTTCCTTCGCCTGGACACTCGCTCCCCCTTACAAGTTGTAATCCAATCCCAACTCAAGGTTCCACAACCTTAAGTTATCTCAACAACAAATATTGAGTTTGAATGAAATATCTCTCTCACAGAGTGAATAAGAATCACTGAAGCATAGAATTACAAGTATAATGTAAAACAGAGTAATGAGCTTGATAATGCGTTCGTGTGTATGATCTTATTCTATTTCTCTGTTTGGATGTTCCTATATATATAGGTGTGTTGATAATGACCGTTGGAACATTTTCTTCTCGTCCATTAGAGAGTACGCAGCCACTGTTGACTTTTCCAGTATTTGAAAAATATCTGTTTGCGGTAGGTGGCGGTAGGTGACATTTGAACATTGCTTTTGACTTTCCTTATTTGGTAAGATCTTTTCATTGTTTATCTGTGGATATGCTAAGAATACTAATACAATGAAAGGTTAATCATATAGAAAACAAATCAATGAATGTTGGAATGAATTCTCAAAATTTGAACTTGCATACTCGAGTAGTTACTCGAGTATTCATTAAAGGTTACTTGAGTACATACTCGAGCATCATCGGGAAAACTTTCATAAACTGCAAGTCAATAAGCAAACATAACATTACTCGGGTAGTGCATGAAGTAAACAAAAATTCAAACCTTTGGAAATACCTGTTTATTCGGGTACTTACTCGGGTATGGAAAACTTTTCTTCATTAGTTACTCGAGTACTAACTCGAGTAAACCTTCAAATAAACTTTAGGTTACTTGATGCTTCACTCTAGTAATGTTGGCAGGATTTCAATGCCGAGAGCACGTCATATTTGATTACCTTGTTACTCGAGTCCTTACTCGAGTAAACATAAATTTTTATGCATAGCTTACTCGGGTAATGACTTGAAGTTCTCTTCCAACTAACTCTGCATACTCGAGTAGTGACTTGAAGTTTTTCTTCTAATTAATTCTGCATACTCGAGTAGTAACTGGAAGTGAAGGGTGAGAAAAACATTTCATGTTATTCGAGTAATACCTTCAGGTTTTGCTTACCACAGTGAGTTACTCGAGTAGCTCCTCGAGTAACATTGGCAGGGTTGAAAATGCCGAGAGCAACACATTTCTTGAAACAGAGTAACTCGAGTATCATTGGCAAAGTTAAAAATGCCGAGAGTAACTGGAAGTATTTGACATGGTTACTCGAGTAGCTACTCGAGTAACATTGGCAGGCTGAGAGCAACTCTAAGTGAATTACTTGGTTACTCGAGTAGCTACTCGAGTATCGTTGGCAGGACGAGAGCAACTAGAAAACATTTACCTTATTACTCGAGTGCTTACTCGAGTAACGTTGGCAGGTTACTTGAAGGTTGACCTGATTACTTCAAGTTTCTATTTTATTACTCGAGTAGCTACTCGAGTAACCCTTTAGAAAATTTGCCAACAATGAAGTTTCTCAACTTTTTCTCTTGCCCTTTCTTCATTACTTCAATGTTTACTTCAAGTGATGATTTTCCCTATTTTTACTTTGTTCAAACTTATTTGTTTATCAAATCTTTTTCATGCCATTCTTTGTTATCATTAAAATATGAGATCTAACATTAAACCTAGAAAAACTTTCAGGATAACATTGTTCCCCAGCAAAAACTTTTAAAATAAATTTGTACCTTAACCTTTACCAATTCGATAATCTGCCACCCAATCTCAGCGACATTGTTGGCCATGGTTAGAGGTGAGGCTGGGTGAGGTTTGCAAAAGTCGGTCTGGAAGAGATGTGAAAGCACCAAACTTTTAGATCTAAATCAAACATATGATACAATCGTGCTTAAACTCGGTGGCAAGAGATGAGAAAGCACCAAACCTTTAGCCAAGAAAACGATCTGAGCAGTGAAATAATGATGAAGGACACGACCACAAAAATCAGCCAAATAAAACAAAATTATTAATCTGCTCAAGTTACACATATAATCATGACTTTATTATTATTGCACTGGTGGATTAAAAAATACGTGACGCTATTTGAAGATTTCAAGAATGCGTACGTTAAGTGGTGAAAACTATTGGAGGTGGAAAAGCTTGTCAATTCATGAATATGGATGTTTCATAAATATGGGTATGCTTGATTTGGAGCCGGTGATTGTGCACGACGGCCATAATGATTTGGGTTCTATACTGATATGTTTTGAAGGGGGTGAGGGATGTCTCTATCCATTAATTTCTTTCTTCATTTATTTATTATTGAATGTATCTATCCTTATATCAATATTTAATAGTTGAGAATTAATAATATATAAAGAATAACATTATAGTAAAAATCTACCATATTAAATCTCAATTATTAAAAGTTTGATCTAATGATAAATACACTCAATAAAGAATAAATGATGAGAAAAATCAATGAAGAAATTGTAAAAATTATGAAAAATGAGAAATGAAGGGATAATTGTGAAAAAAATCTTCATTGACAACTTAATTGTCAATGAGATATGGGAAGATATTTATATACGGAGGGATTTTTTCACAATTTTCTAAAAAATTAACTTTGAAAATTTGGTAATTATACAATTTTAATAAAATTATATCAAACTCTAATTCAAATTGATACACTCTAAAAATCTTTTCTATTGTGCACTTCAAGCTTAAATCTTATAAATTATATCAAACTTTAATTTAAATATTAAATCCTAACTCATATTTTCACATAGCTCAAAATTTAACAAAATAAATCAATTAAAACCTTAATAATACCTCCAATAATCTAAATAAATTATTTAAACTAAATTTAATGGGTAAAAACATTTTATAGAAATTAATTTATGACATGTTGATAAAAAAAATTGATTATAAAATCATAAAACAACTAAATAATAAATCTAAACTGATTAAAATTAATTATTAATTATTCTCTACATTTCTATAGTCATATATTAACAAAACTCAAAACTTGCTTAAACTCTTATCCCAAAGTATTCTTTAATTAGTAGAAGAATACTATCTAAAAAAAGAGAAAATTATTTAGAACATTTTTTATAAAAGAAGTTTTATGATTATAAATGATTTTGAATACCTCATTGATCTCCAAATCCAATCACTAAAACGAATACTCATTTTATAATTTTTACTATTTAAATCCGTTTACACCACTATTTAAATCCGATTGAACGCCCAAACCGCGAAACAAACATACACATAGTTGATACACATGGTTGATTGAGGAATTGAGTGAGGTAAAAATTAGAGGATTAAATCATCAATTTTCCATATATATATATATATATCTATATATATTGATGAGATGAACTCCCCCCTTTTTAAATTAATATGCAAAATGAAGAAGAAGAACCTGTAGTAAAGAACCAGACAGGAGAACCCTGAGACCCGGGGGGCTGCAGGGGATTAGGGTTCAAGCGCACCATCTTCATGTGGTCCTCTCTCCGATCTGCTCGATCTCTCAAGTACGTATCGTTGCTCATTCTTCTATTCACAGAATGGTTTCATGCTGTTGTTCGCATTACTTAATTTCATTTCATTGCGTTTTCCCTAATCGTCCAGTATCCAAACTGTCGTTATCTAGTTCCTGTCAATCTTTATTTATACTTACAAAATTTTCCCATTGACTTACGCTTTGTATGCTAAAACATCTGGACCAATGTGATTATACTTAACTTTTTGTTAAAAAAAATTTAAAACTCATTTGGGAAATTCAGCTTTGTGTTCCGAAAGGTTGAAATGTTTTCTCTTATTCGTAGGAAGCAAGAATGTTGTCTGAAGTTTTATGGACTACTAAGTGTGAGTCGAGATTTAAGTAACCTCAGAGGAGAGCGGACTGGAGGAAGCTATACTGAGCAATTAAGATCAATAAGGTTTTCTTCACGGGATAGTCTACCCGTTTTTAGAAGTAACTCTCTGGTTAGTTGTAGGCTTTTCTCGCAGACAAGTGAAAAAAGTTGTTACGAAAATGATGCCAAAGGCACTTCCAAGGAACTGGAAAAGCTTATTTCAGCTAATGTGAGTGAGGTTCCTGATGAGGTTGAGGAGGGTGAAGCGGTGGAATTGGCTTCAGAACCTGGATTTCTGGAAGAGGATTTGTCAGATTCTGAGGAAGGTCTGAGCACTCTGGAGCCTTTGAAGGAAAAAGCTTCTTTAGAGTTGTTGAGGACCTTGGTGGAGACTCCAACCCGCTTTATCTCCAGCGCTCTTGATAACTTTTTTAAAGATGGGGGAGATTTGAGCCAAGAAGAGGCTTCCAAGATCACATCTTGTCTCCTGAAGCGTCGAATGTATGGAAGAGCGTTGCAGGTGATTTTTTAAATATTTCTTCAGGAACTTCTATTTGTCACAAAGTGTTCTGTGAAGTTCTCGAGTGATTGTTCTCATTGTTATTCAAACTGAGTTTCTAGGCATGATTTTTCAAATAGTCGTTTAATGCAACTGGTTGACTGAATTCTGCATGTGCAAGAAGCTAGTTATTTTATATTAACATGAAGCTTTTATTGATTACCCGCTGGCTAGGTTGTCAAGATTAAGTATTAAGATTCTTTATTGGATCAATTGAAGGGCAAAAAATATTGAATTGGAAGATTGGAACCTGGATCTTAATATCCTACCTCTTTAAGACAATAAACAGA
The DNA here is from genome assembly GCA_963242795.1 of Inga leiocalycina. Classification (NCBI taxonomy): domain Eukaryota; kingdom Viridiplantae; phylum Streptophyta; class Magnoliopsida; order Fabales; family Fabaceae; genus Inga; species Inga leiocalycina. Next base: position 20,828,091 of record OY725329.1, on the reverse strand, counting down.
CAATTATTTACATGTGGAACTCTTAGATAGGCATAAACTATTAAAACCTCATCACACTTCAATAAAATAAGTCATAAGTTTCAAGTTACAAAATCACATGGATCATAAGAACCCATAAGTTTCCAAGGTGGTAATATCTTACATTAAAGTATTAAACAAATCACATGTCATGAAAGTCACTAATCTCAAGATAGAAATTTACAGTAATTATCTGAATTTAGGGACTCACAACAATCAAGTCTGTGCAGCTAATTTCAAGAGAATTAATAGTCTAGACACAAGAAAAAGCAAGGAATCAGCAAATTAAATCATAGAATACATTCTATATTTTAGCCTTCAGAAAGGAGCATTTTGAGTCATGTAAGAAACAATATGTACGTGTGTGTACAAACTTCTAGGCTTAAAGAGCTGACCGTCATCCTGGTCATCTTCAATCCTAGATAGAATTGTGGTAGTTTTGATAGGTGGGATAATACGTTTTGATGGTCTAACTAATGACCTTGACAGCCATGTCCTCTGGTATCCGATATCTCCTAGATGTTCAGCATGCTTTCTCAATTTTACACTTTTCTTTATTTTTTAAGATATTTCTTTATTAAGAAGTGTGCAACAACTATTGAAAAGTTTTCCTTTGCTATTGTTTTAGTGTACAATATTGCATTTTCTAATGATAGGATGTTTTCACAGGATGTCATGCAAACATTTTTATTTTAGTTGTTGTAATGTAAGTTAGGAAAAGGACAAAAGATTTGATTTTGGGCATTGGGCTTTTACTAATTAGATTGATAAATAATTTTGAGTCTCCTGAGAAATAGTAGTGTTTGGACAACAGAATCTGAGAAAAGTTCTGTAATTTAAGTTCTTAGTAGTGTCTGTTACCTGGGAACTGCAATATTCTTTTGCCCGTGCAATATATCATTCTAACTGACTTCCTTTTCATGTAGCTAGTAATACATATGCAAGTGAAGTGCTCTTGGGCAGTGGAATGCTTTGGGTTGAATAAAGGTTGGAAGTTTAGGGATGAAGATATTCCATTGTACATATAAGGAAGATCATTTTGAAGTAGTTATTATCTAAAATTATTATTTTTTTGTTTTAATGAAAAAAGAGGTATAAAGAGGTCAAAAATTTGGCTTTTTGGCGGGCTGAAATAGCACCTGCAAATGAAGGTAATCAACTTTGATGGTTTCTGGGGTAAATTTATTGGAAGAATCAACTAAGATTGCTAAAGAACATAATCTTTGTATTGTATGCCTAATGAGGATTTAAATATTGACAGTTTAAGAAAATGAAGAAGACGTAGTGTGTGTTTGGGGGGAGCGTTTGAACCCCCAAATGAAGCTCAATGGACAATTTGGAAAAAAAAATTTGAGTGTTTTTTTCCCAAAGTGAGCAATCGAGCTTAATTCTATCTTAATAGCTTTTGTCATAAGCTCCATTTCTCAGCTTTTACTGATTTAGCTTTTGGGGAGAGTGAGAATAGTTACAATATTTTTCAGTTGTGTCCAGTGTACTATCAAACTTATTGCAATTTTACCCTTAATGTACTTTTTTTTGCTACAAAAATTAATTTCAATTATTATTTGGTGCTTTTAACCCTTAAAATATTTTTTCAACTATACCCAGTGTGTTATCAGACTGATTACAATTTTATCTTTAATGTACTTTTTCAGTTCCAAAAATTATTTTAAACTATTTTTTTGGTGTTTTTAACCCTTTAAAATATTTTTTCACCCATTTTCTCTTACTATTATCACAAAAGTCACTTGTGTTTAAGTCAATCCAAACAAGTTTTACTTTTGCAAAAGTCATTTATACAATCGTTGTTCCAAACATAAATCACATTACACAATCAGGTTTTTACCAAAAATAAAATTATCAAAAGCTAAATTGAGAAACTCCATTTTTCCCATCGCTGTTCCAGACACACTCGTAATAAGAGTTGGGAAGAAGAAAGTTAACATTGGTAATGCACCTTGGCTAAGTTTTGACTGTATCAACAGGCAAATAAGTAGGTGGTTGTCAATAAACTCAGCTGATTACTTATGCCTAGTTGTGTGCATCATTTAGCATAGGTTTTGTGAGAACTTAGCAACCTAGTCGTCTAAAAGTTATTGGCCAAGTTAAATAACCAACTAATTAAAAGAATAATAAAAAAATCAAAATAATTGAATTAAATTAAAGGAAATTCACAAAGTTAAAGGCCATGCTATATATGAATTATCATTCATATTAAGACCACGAACAGTCAATCACCAAAAGAATCTGATTGAAAATATACACTTAGCTAAAGTTGAAATTTTCTAAGCTGTAATTGTAAATAATGTGACAGCACAATGTAGTTGGCAACTCCATGCATATTCATGAATAATGATTCATTTGGTTTGCAATTTGTTTTCTTTTGTTAATTTCTCTTATCTTAGTTCTTTTAGAAACAGTTAAAGTATTTTTTTGTCATTCATGGATTGCACTCACATTTTTTCTTTTGGCCTGACACAAAGAAACAAGGGTTGCAAATAAAATCTACAACTGCAATGTAGTGGGGCCTCTTGAAATATGAGTCCTTCATTCATTCAATGCATGATGAGGATGTATGATTTTGTTCTCATCCGACAATAACAATAACAAGCCTTATCTCACTAGGTGGGGTTGGGTACATGGATTGCACGAGGCCATTATATTCTATTGATAACCATATATTTAAATAGGTTGTTAACCAAAAGATTTCTTTCAATGGCTATTAACTCAGAAAATTCATAATACTTTCTCATATCACCACAATGTCGATTACAGTATATATAAGGTAGAAAACAGAGAAAATCACGGTGAGACATAGTGAACCCTAATGAAGAGATTACACTCAATAAAAAATGAAATCATAATCTTTCCTAAACTAGCTAGACTAGACTCAGGGGATTTGATATGGCTATAATCATGAGATCACAAAATTCATTGATTTTTAACACTCCCTCCAAGCTGGAGAGTATATGTCAATCATTCCCAGCTTGCACCGAAATCTTTCAAATTTAGCCCTCCCTAGTGGTTTTGTCATTATATCCGCAATTTGATGTGTAGATAAAAGGTAGGATAGGTTCATGATGCCTGCTTCAACCTTCTCTTTAATAAAGTGTCTATCAATCTCAACATGTTTCGTTCGATCATGATAAACCGGGTTCTTTGTCATTTCGGTGCTAGCCTTGTTGTCACACTATAGTTGTATGGGTCCCTCATGTGGAATTCCCAACTCTGTCAATAGCCTAATAACCTAGAGTCCCTCACATACTCCTTCATTAACTGCTCTTAGCTCTGCTTCTTGACACCACAATTTGTTTCTTGCTTCTCCATGTAACTAAAATTCCCCACACATATGTGCAATATCCTGAGGTTGACCTATTGGTTTCCCTATCTCTTGCATGGTCTGCATTAGTGTAGATTTCAATATTTCTGCTTAAAGAAGATTCCTCTTCCAGGAATAAGTTTCAAATAGGTTAGGATTCTGTACACAACCGCCATGTGCTCTTTCTGTGGTTGGTGCATGAATTGACTTACTATTTCGACTGCGTAGCTAATGTCTGGGCGTGTGTAGGTTTAGTATGAGTTTTCCGACAAGTCTTCTGTATCGTTCAGAGTTAACTAGGACACCATTTGGTTTGATCTCCAGGTGACAACCTTCTTTGATAGGTGTTCCTTTAGGTTGTGGCCCTAACATATCTGTCTCATGTAGTAGGTCTAGGGTATATTTTTGTTGGGACACGTTGATGCCATTCTTGGTTCTCTTCACTTCCATACCCAAGAAGTATCTCATTTGGCTGAGATCTTTCACTTGGAACTCATGTGACAGGTGCTTCTTAAGTTGGGCAATGGAATCTTCATCATTCCCTATAATGATGATGTCATCTACGTAGACAATCAGGATAGTGATTTTTCCATTATCTCGATTGATAAACAGTGTGTCATCTGCTTGCCCTTGTGTATACCTGAGTTTCTTTACTGCTTTGGAGAATCGTCCAAACCATGCCCTAGGAGTTTGTTTTAGCCCATACAAAGACTTGTTGAGTTTTCATACAGAGCCACTTGGAGATAGGACTCCATCAGGAATCTCCATGTAGACCTCTTTCTCCAAGTCACCGTTCGGGAAAGCATTCTTGACATCTAGCTGGTGTAGTGACCAGTTTAAGTTGGCTGCAACCGACAATAATACTTGGATTGTGTTAAATTTGGCTACCGGAACAAATGTCTCCTGGTAATCGATCCCGTAAGTTTGAGTATACCATTTTGCAACCAGTCTGGCTTTGTATTTGTTGATACTTCCATCAGGATTGAACTTTAGGGTGAATATCTACTTGCATCCTACTGGTTTCTTTCCTGTGGGACAAGTTATGATTTCCCATGTTTTACTTTCCTCAAATGGCTTTAAATCTTCTTCTGCAGCTTGCTTCCAATTAGGATCAGTTATAGCTTGTTGTAAGGTAGTTGGAATCATGAACTATGCACTATTTACAACAAAATTCTGTATCTTTGCAGACAGGTTACTATATGAGACAAACTATTGAATTGAATGTTGAGTATAGGATCTTACCCCTTTTCTCAGTGCAATAGGCCATCCCATTTCTTTAGGACCTAATCCCGGGTCATAGTCATGGTCATTCCTTTGAGTGGAAGGGACATTTCTACCGTTGTCTTCTTCTTGTCTGTACTTTCCGTCTGACCTACCTCCTTTATCCACCCCAGAATTGATTTCAACCTATGTTTCCAGTTCATTAGGCGTAGGTTCAGGTTGGTTGGTTGGATGATTATGTGGGGATAAGGATAATGTATCAGGGACTAGGAAGGTGTTGGGAGTAGGAGAAGTAGGTTGATCAGGTGGGGATGCTAATAATGTATCAGGAACTGGTAAGGTGTTGGGAGTATTGGGTGTGAGTTCATGTGAAATTAGCCATTCCATATTTGAGTGCTCCCCCTGAATGGATAATTTGGGATAATAAGCATCTTCCTCTTAGAATACGGTATCTTTGGAGACAAACAGTTCCTTTGAGGTAGGACAATAGCACCTGTATCCTTTCTGAGTGGAGGAGTAGCCGAGGAATATGCACTTCTGGGCATGGGCATCAAATTTGCTTCTATCGTGGTTGTGAACAAAGACAACACGTCCTAACACTCGTTGGGGTAATGAATTGATGAGGGGACAATTAGGAAAGGTGTTGAGGAGTGTTTGGAGTGGTGTGTAATAGTTGAGGACTTTTGAGGGCATTCGGTTGATGAGATAGGCAGCAGTTAGGACTGCATCACCCCAGAATACCATAGGCACATTTCGTTCCATTAGCAACATTTTGGTTACCTCCAGTAAGTGTCAGTTCTTTATTTTAGCAACCCTATTCTGTTGAGGTGTGTAAGGACATGAGGTTTGATGATGAATTCCTTGCTGATCAAGAAAGTCTTTAAAAGTGCCCTTAGATATTCTCTAGCATTGTCACTTCTGAGGACTTTGATGGATGTTTGAAATTGGTTTTGTACAAAGGTAGAGAAACGTTGGAAGACTTGGGCTACCTTAGATTTTTCCTTTAAGTACACCCATGTGATTCTGGTATGATCATGAATGAAGGTGACAAACCATTTTTCATTGGTTAGGGTTTTTGTTCGTGTCGGACCCTAAATGTCACTGTGGATGGGTTGGAAAGGAGCAGAGGGTTTGTATGGTTGTTTTGAATAGGAGGATTGGGTTTGTTTAGCATATTGACAAGTCTCACATTGGAAAGGAACATAATTTTATTGAATAGACTTGGAAACACGTTTCATATAATCAAAACTAGGATGGCCTGAGCGACAATGCCATAAAAGTACATATTTTTCTTGAAAACTTGAGCTAACCAATGCCTTACATGCATTCCAAGTGTCTTTATTTGTCAACTCTGATGTCTCCAGGTGGTAAAGTCCGTCCCATTTTTTAGAAGTATCAATCATCTTTCCTGAGTTTAAATCCTGAAAAAGACAACAATTATCATCAAAGATCACCCGGCATACACGACCCTTGGTTAATTTACTCACAGATATTTGATTGCAAGTAAGAGCTGGCACAAATAGAACACTGTGGATCCTCTGGGAATTAGATAGCATGACTGTGCCAATTCCTTCAACCTTGGTGAACATGCCATTTTCAACTTTGACATGTGGGTTTCCAGGACATAATTTCAGCGTTGTAATTAAAGTTCGATTACCAGTCATATGATCTGTAGCTCCTAAATCAACAATCCATGTATCGCCACTAGTATATACAGCATTAAGAGCGATAATAGAGTTACCTGATTGTACCAGGTTGACACTAGGCATAGAGGTGGACTGGTTCTGTTTGGCTAGTATCTTGCGAAGCATCTGTAGTTCCTCCTGGCTTAGGGAATCAGCATCATTAGCTTTTTGCTCTGCTGTAGTAAGGTTGACACTAGGAGTCTGGTGTTGTTTGTTGGTTGATGGCTTGCCATGTAGTTTCCAACATTCCTCTTTAATGTGGCCTTTTTTCTTGCAATAATTGTACCATTTGTTATTTCTCCATTCCTCTTGTGGTCCTTTTATTGCAAGAGCCGAACTCTCGATTGGACTTGGGCTGCTTCAATTCTAGAGTTTCTTGCTTTCTTCGAATTGTACATGGTTGACAACATCAAGGAGGTGTGGCAGGGGATTTATTCCCATGATTCGGCCTCTTACCTCCTCAAAAGAATCATTGAGTCCAAGGAGAAAATTATATACTCTTCCTTCTTCCACTATCTTTCTGTATAACTAAGCATCCTCGACATTCTTCCATGGATGGACTTCAAATAGATCTTGTCCTTGCCGCAAGTCTCGAAGTTGCCGTTTCAAGTGGATTAAGGCAGCAGTGTTGTTGAGAGAAGAGTAGCTTTGTCGTGTTGCATCCCAGATTTCTTTTGCAGTATTGGTCAGGAGATAACCTTCATTGATGTCAACAGTCAAAGAATTGCACAACCAAGTCACCACTTGATTGTTTTCAGCAAATCATGTTTCAAAATTTAGGTCATTTGGGGCAGGTTGAGGTGCTGCCCCATTGATATATTTCTCTTTTCGCTTGCCACAAATATACCTCAACACGGTTTGGGACCACTGGAGATAGTTTCTTCCATTGAACTTGTGGTTCATGGCCATAATTTGACTATTGGAAAATTCTGATGCCATTACTGTGTTGTTGGTAGTGGAGGAATTTGAGGAGGAAGATGAGTGTTGAGTCTTAGTATTTGTACCGGACATGAGTGCCGTTGGAGTGGCCTCGGTTTTGGTTGAATTTCCAGGGATAGAGCCGAAAAGAAGAGGAAAATCAGAGGGATTCATGTTTATGGAAAAAAGGTCGTTGGAAATTAGCTTAGGTGTCGGCTCGTGGTGGTCACTCGCCGAGATAGTGGCTCCCACGCGCTGGCAGATAGTCGCTGCTCCTCTGAAATGTGCCGATCGGCGCCTTCCGATGCCTTTTGGGGGGGGTGTGCTCTAACGCGCTGGCGTTGCTGAGATTCGAGCACACCATCCCTCCCCCTGTTATCTCTCGCTCTCTCTCCCTCTCGTGTTTCTCTCACTCCTCACCATCTCTCAGGACTGCAAATGGTCTCTCTGGCAGCGGAACATTTCTAGGAGTGCTTTGATACCATATTAACTTAGAAAGTTCATAATACTTTCTCATATCACCACAATGTCAATTACAGTATATATAGGGCAGAAAATAGAGCAAATCACAGTGAGGCATAATGAGCCCTAATGAAGAGATTACACTCAATCACAAATGAAATCATAATCTTTCCTAAACTAGCTAGACTAGACTTAGGGGATTTGATATGGCTATAATCATGGGATCACAATTTTGGTTGATTTCTAACAATAACTTCATTGGATGTTCTCTTCGGTCTTTCTTTGCCTCTTTTGAGAGAACTCCGTATGTCTTATCTACCCTTCTCTTCGGTTCCTCCAACGGGCTTCTTAGTATATGTCCAAATCATGCCAAATGATTTTCTACCATTTTCTTTGCAATAGACATCACGCCTACTTTCCTTTAAAATTATCTTTTTGAATCTTTTTTTTTTTAATTACCACATATCCATATAAACATCCTCATCTTTTATGCCCCAACTTTATGCCCTTGTTGTCCCTTTAGAGCCCAACATCAACTAATATATAACTTTGCTAGTCTTATAGCAGTCCAATCAAACTTTCCTTTAAGCTTATTAGGTATTTTCTATTACCAATAACTCTAGTAGCCTTTCTCTACTTGAACCACTCATTTAGTAAACTTTCCAACATGATTTTGTTCTCATCCATTTATTAAATTGTGAGTAGGTTGACTGATGGTGACACGTGAAATGAAGAATGGTCTTTGCTGTTTCTTAAATGTGACGCAGGGGTCTGCTAGTCTCTATTTCTTGCAGCAGTTCAGAGTCTTGGCAATTGATATTTCTGTGCTTCTTAGGGATTTAACAGATAGGGTTCATTCTAGAATGGTCTTTACTGTTTTTCAAATGTGACAGAATCTATGTTAATCTCTTATGGTTGCAGGAGTTTATAGTCTTGGTAATAGATATTTATGTGCATCTTTCAAGAATTTTTACCCTACTTCAGTCAACTTTCAACTTTCTGCAGCAAAAAACATATGCTTAGACTTGCTTCTGTTGTTATCTTGTTTTGTAGTTTTCAGAGTTGTTGGGCACTTTGAAGCATTTTGAACTGACGAAACATGATTATGCTTCTCGTATTGATTTGATTGCCAAAGTCCAAGGACTTGATGCAGCTGAGAAGTACATGAATGAAGTTCCAGACACTTTTGGAGGTATTTTATTGTACAGAACTCTTTTAGCTAACTGTGTCCGTGTTGCCAATAGAAAGAAAGCAGAGGCAGTTTTTCTGAAAGTGAGGAGGCTAGGTTTGCCAATCAATACATATGATTGTAATCAAATGATCATTCTGTATAAAAGATTTGATAGAAGTAAAATAGCTGACATCTTATCAATAATGGAGGGAGAAAATTTGAAGCCATCTCGTCTTACATACAGGATCCTCGTAGCTCTAAAAAGTGAGTTGAAGGACACAGTGGGGATGGAGCAGGTGATTGAGGCTATGAAGTCTCAAGGTCTGCAACTTGATATTCATGTCCTGTCAATCGTTGCAGATCACTTCATATCTAAAGGGCTGAAAGATAAAGCTCTAGTTATTATGAATGAGATTGAAAGAGGAAACCTAAAAAACATTATTGGTGGAAGGAGTGCGTTACTTTCCCTCTATGCTTCTCTTGGAATGGCGGATGATGTTGGTAGAATTTGGACTGTTTGTAAAGTAGACCCCACTATGAATGAGTGCCTTGCTGCCATAGCGGCTTGGGGCAAGTTGGGCAAAGTTGAAGAGGCTGAAGCAGTTTTTGAAATGATGCTGGAAAAGTGGAAGAAACTCCCATCCAAGATTTATGCTGATCTTTTAAATGTCTATGTTCAGAATAACAAGATATCTGAGGGGAAGAGGTTTGTAGATCGAATTGGGGATGTTAAAGGCTGGGTTGGCCCTCTGATTTGGGATGGACTAGTGAGGCTCTATGTGGGAGATGGGGATATAGGGAAAGCAGATTCGATTTTAACTAAGCTAGTTGAAGATAAAACTTGGGGGTGGATGAGAGTGAGACCAATGTTCAGCACATTTTTATATGTGTTGGAACAGTATGCAAAGCTTGGAGACGTACATAATACTGAGAAGTGGCATTTTAGAATGAAGGAAAGTGGTTACACTGGCCGTCTCAGGCCTTTTGAAATTCTGACTCAAGCGTACATCAATGCCAAAACCCCCGCTTATGGGCTTAGGGAAAGAATGAAGGCAGAAAATTTATACCCTAACAAGTCCCTTTGCTTGAAGTTGCTTCAAATTGAATCATTGCAGAGGGAGGTGTTACTGTTTAAGAGCCCAAAGAAGTGCCAAATGTACTAGCTTAGTGGATTTGTTAGACTTGGTCAATAACTTTGTTACTAACTTCCATTCTTCCTCCAGATTTGTGATAAGTGTATCAATTCTCCTTGAAAAGACGCCGATATGATACAGGAAGGGTGGGCATCGTATTAGGACTGAGGAGATTAGGATGTAAATAATAAGGTCATTGCTTAGACTCATCTACTCGACATCTCAAAACTGTAAGAGATGTAGGAGATTAGTTGATTGTGGAATGAATAAAGGAGTTCTTGAAACTATGTTGTGCATACTGGATGTGTTGCCCTCCTCTAGACGAGAAAATGGATTTTCATGCCACTGCATTTACAACTCGAGCTGGTAGCTTCCTGTGTTTAGCGATGAGCAAGATTTTTGGCAGGTTTGAGTTCTAACTCCTAATCTGTAGGATCATGAGCAGGTTGTTACTATGATTCATGATTGGTGAAGAAAATTTAGAAGCATTTGGCTTGCTGTTTGAACAATTTAGAGCAGGTTTGGATTAAGATTCGTAAAAGTGACTTTTATTCTAATTGGATTTTTGTAAACTGAAGTTGAGGTAAAAGTTAACTAGTATAGTATGATTTATGCTTGGATATGCTTTTATAAAATAGTCTATTTGGTAGAAATGTATTTGGATGATATATTGAAGAGGGAAGTTTCATAAGATTTAAATATGATGAAAAGACAAAAACAAAAGTTGCTTCAATTCAACTTAAGCTTTGATCCAAAAGATCATTTTCTCAAAAGTTATCCCAAGCACCACATGCTTAGCCAAAATGGCTTTTCATAGCAGAAAAGTCATTTTGACATCACATAACGTGATGCTTGGGTAATGAACACCGTGTGACTGGATTTAGAAGAAGCTAGCACTTATAATTTATAACATGCTCAAGCAAGGAGAAACCTTTCAAGTTGTTGCTTGGGCATGAATGTTGCTATGACTGAATCTGAATGCAGATCAATACGGTGTGACTGAAAAATAGCTTGCTAATTTTTAGAAACACCTTGTGCTTTCGTGCGTCATTATGCTTTCCAACGATTATCTCCAATGAGGTTTTTCATTTCCAGTTTCAATATATGCGTGTGGCTTGATGTTTTTTTTGATGTTAAACCTTTTTTTCCTTTTAATTCAAGGGGTAGGCATTAACGGCCAGAGGTTATTGGCAGATCGAATCCGCGACCTCCCACTTACAGGAGAGCTATCATACTATTAAGTTACAAGGCTATTGGCTTTTGATGTGAAACCTACACCTCATTTATGATTGTCTGGCAGTAAGTCTAATAAAGGATTCCCCGACTGTTTCTTGCTAATCAAGATGTGTAATATTCAAGGTACTGAAAACCGGACCAGTCACTGAACTGGTCGGAGTATTAGGTTAAGGGTCAGTGGGTCAATTAGGTAGTTGAACCAGAGCTAAATCGGTGAGGAAGTGAATATTTCAGGCTTATTTATATAAAATTCTGTGTAAAATTAATAAAAAAACGATTTTAAAAAAAAAAAATTAAAAAATGGGTGAACCAGTCCGTACGGTTCACCCCCAGACCGGACCGGTTGGACCACCGTTTCGCCGGTTCGGTCCGGTTTTAAATTCCTTGGTAATATTTCATTATATCGGTGTAGCTATTATTCAATGAGAACTATATTTATCTAGTATTAATTTTTATCTAAAGATACAAATAATATTAACATTTAAAAAAAATCAAATGAAATTTGAAGCATTTTATGGAGAATAATAGTAATTTGCATTATATATAGTAAAAGTAAAGTATTACTCCTGCAATCTTAAATATGGAAGTTAGATAATTAATTTATAAAAATTAAAGAAATTAATTAAACTAATCATATACAAAAATTATTTTATTTTTTAAGGCGTTGATCCTACAATTTTTATAAAAGATACTAGCACTCTTACACAACAGTTTTATGTTACTAAAGTTCACTATAGTTATCTAGTATTAAGAACTCGCTAATAAACTTAAGGACAAGGCATCGCAACAGTTCATATTATATGGAAAGTGGATTGAGTTTTTATATTTAGGAACATAAAACTGTAGGAGTATTTTATGTAGAACACCAATTTCATATGGTCAAACTTACAGCTCAAGAGAAGCTGGACTCTAACTTGCAGGGAAAGAGTAATGAGCCCAAGTTAGGAGTTTGTTGGTCTTTGCTTTTCCCCCCCCCCCCCCCTTTTTCCCGCTAAGCAAAGGTGTTTTTCTATTGGAGGCAATCTTGTTCGAAGTATAATCAAGCATTAAATGTAGGCACCTCTCCTAATGAGGATTCAAACTTTAGTTCGCCACATTATGAGGGACTAGTCCATTCTCCTAGACCCAACCCTTTTGGTGCTTTTGCTCTTTTCACTTCTTGCTAATAATGCTAACCAAAAATACAAAAAAAATAAAAAATAAAAAATAAAAAATAAAAAATAAATAAAGAACTCGCTAATAAACTGAAGGACAAGGCATCGCATGTCACTCTTTTTTTTTTTAGGTGGTGATCTACCCGTGGAGTATTCCAGATGCTTGCCTGTCATCATAATGTTCATTTAAGTGCAAAAGTACCCATAAATGTTTTAAAAAGGTGCAAAATTGCTACGATTGTTTATTTAAGCAAACATCTGATACTTTTTAATACTCTCTCTGGTCCTAATTATTAGATAAAGTTGACATTTTTGGAGAAATTAATGAAGTTAATTAAATTAATTTAGAGTGTTTATGTTTTTAGTATCTTTAGATTATATATTAGTTTATTAGTCAAATTAATTAGTGTGGAGAAAAAAACCAAAATATAAATACTCTAAAGTAATTTAATTGGCTTCCTTAATTTCTCCAAAAAAAGTCAACTTTATCTTATAATTAGGACATGAGGAAGTATGTGATTTTGAATGATAATCAGTTATGTTTTGGCTGTGTAATTGTGGATGATGGTACCATACCAGGTGAATTTAGCTAAGATGAAACGATTATATGAACCATCGAGAAAAATGTCATCACGATTTGGTAGAATGGAACATGATATGCCATGAACTTAATATTCTTCTAAAAATTCGACTTTTACATAGGGGCATGATATTTGAAATAATATTATCTGGTAAAATTTATAATAGCGGGACCACAAAAATGATGACATATACAAAGCAGACTATATGTTATATGCTATAGGTTAAGGTGCAAAAATACACATGAATTTTTCTCAAAAGTGATCTAACACCAAATACTTTTTTGAGGAGAAAAAATAACTGTGGTTATAAAATAGGAGCAAAAGTCACATTTTTCGTTAGTGGTAGTAGACACCGTCAGTTTTGCCGTTGCCTCCTTCTTCAACCGTTCTCTCTCTGCTTTTATCTCAATAAAGCTCTGGGCAAAACTGACGGTGGCAACGGCGGCAAAACTCTTCAAGGCTGTTTTTTGTGGTTTGGGACACTACCTTTTCGAATGATGCTCTTTCTGGAATTCTGTAGTTATTTGGATTTTGTTTTTCCTTTCATAAACCTCTGTTGATTTGAGTGACAATTTATCCTATTGGAGCTTAATCCCCCGCGATGATTTTTCTAATTTTTGAATTTCTCATGTTTCAGCTACGGAATGGGTAAAAGGAAAGCAAACGGAAGAAGCTCTTTCCATTAAAAACTCGTAAGTGTCTAACACTGATCTCTAGAAGCATGTGAGATATGTTATATGTTCCTTTTCAAGTTTCACCTGTATTTCTCTTGATATGAAGCATAAAACGTACTAGGTGGTGGTCTTCAAATGGAAGTTACCTGCTCTGGGTTTCTTCCTATCTTAGGGTTCCTGTGATTATGATTTACTTGCCGGTGGCTGGCACCTTTTATATATTTTCTTTGCCACTATATTGCCTTGCACTTATAGTAGTGGGTTTGATCTGAACATGATAAGTCAGATGGCCTCAAGCATGGAGAAAGTTGTTGAGCTTATAGTTGAGAGTGATGAATATTTGGAATATGTATTTATCTGGTTAAAATGGTCAGTTGTGAAAGATATACCTGTACGCCTCACACACACTTACACCTACATGGATAGTTAGCTTAGAAGTATCGATGTTGCCTCCTAGTTGGTTTCAAAATCGGATCATCTATACCTATACGTTCTTGCATTGATAAAGAGTGCACTCTTCATATCTTACTGTTTTATATCTCTTCAAATTCATTATATGCATTCACTTATGTAAATATTCATTATATGCATTCACTTATGTAAATATGGGAGATTGTGAAAGTTGGTTTAGGACCTTCAAATAATCATGAATCTTGATTTTGTCTTTATCTCTGTCGTTCCTCCCTCTAATGGTTTTGGTCTCTATTTTTGGTGCTGAAAATTGAAATGATCCAAATGACTGATGTTCTGCAGTGAAATTGTGAAGCATCTTTCCCTCCTGCCAGTTAAGCTTCACTGTAGCATGCTCGTTGAGGATGCCATTAAAGCAGCCGTGAAAGACTATGAAGAAGAAGGAGGCAACGACGGCAAAACTGACGGTGTCTACCACCACTAACGGAAAATATGATTTTTGCACCTATTTTATAACCACATAGGTACTTTTGCTCCTCAAAAAAGCATTTGGTGTTAGGTGCACTTTTGAGAAAAACTTATGTGTATTTTTGCTTCTTAATCCTATGCTAAAATCTAAAGATAAGATCCATTTAGTTCTTAATTGTGCTTCCTAACGAAATTATGGTTAAGTGCTTTTCCGAGAGGTTATATTTCGTACTAAAGGTCACTGTTTACCTATTGGGTTAGATCTAATGAAAATGGTTAGGTTCTCATAACATAACAAATTAATCTTCAAATTTATGTGAGGGAATTGTGCCAACAACTAGTACTAGTCGTACCTTGAACATGATTACTTTCAATAAGATGATACATGTGAGAAATAAAAATAGAGTTAATCCATGGTAGCATGAGTTCAACAGTCAAAGGGTTAGATATTCTCACTGAAAATAGGGAGTTTAATTCCTACGAATGTAGCAACGCTTGGGGAGGCATCTTCAAAATCGAGGCTTGCCACCCTAAATTATTTGGCCATAGTGTTATTGCTCTTCCTAAAAATTTTTCTTAAAAGAAAAAAAAGGAGTTACAGTAAAAAGTTTCTTTCCTATTTCTGGTCTAATGTGTAGCTCAAACATCAATTAGTAGTCCTCAGTGTCTTTTTGCAAAATAGGGTTCGATGAAAATTATTTTGCTGCATGTAGTGGCTATAGCTTTCATTCTTATGTCAATATATAATATAATAATATAATTTTTCTTAAAACAAATAATACTATTAATAAGTTATTGATAATGTAACTTATTTCACAATTCATGTGAAATAGGAGGTGTCTCTATAATATAATATAATATCTTTATATATACAATATACCGCTTGGGTTAAATGTCACTTTTGCTCCAGAAGTATTCATTTGGGGTCAATTTTGTCCCGAAATTTTTTCGAGAGCCAATTTCACCCCGGAAGTTTCACATTTGGAGCAATTTTGCCCTTGCGTCAGTTGACCGTTAGCCAGGGCTAATTTGCTCCAAATTTGAAACTTCTGGGGCAAAATCGCACCTTAACCCAATGACTATTAGTCGGGCGCATCAAATATCACGCGATGTGTTGTGCTCTTCCAGCCGTTAGACTCTACCTTCGGCTAAGCTAGGGTGGGCAGGCTGTTAAACAAAAAAGGGAACTCTTCCCGAGGCCCTTGTCGATGTCTCCGGACTCACTAACGTTACTATCAGCTGCCACGTCCCGGTTCAGGAATTTTGACTTGATTCCCTTTCGAAGTACGCGTGCTGCACGCTATCAGACGGGCTTCCCTGTCTCTTAGGATTGACTAACTCATGTGATAGTTCCATTGGATTCAGGAGGAAAAATTAGGTGGGGTTACAGTTGGTCACTTTTTCGGAAAAGCCCGAAAAAACATAATTATGAAAATGCCCCTAAAACCCTAAAATGGGGCTGTCAAGGGCCATTTTGTAATTTGACATTGATTTTGGTAATTTCGAGCCTGAAAATGGATTCCTTGGGCAAAAATATGTCAGAATAGCCGTAGTCAAAATTTTGGAAAAATGTGCTGTTGGGCAGGGTATAGCAGGGCCGGGGTCCCGGTGGCATTTTAGTAAAATTTCATCATAGACTAATATAACTACAAGAAACACTATGGAAGTGTCTAAAATGATACTTGGATGGGTTTTGACCTATTTCTTGTACATTTAATATTTTAGGACTGAGTTAGAAGCTGGAAACGACATGTTTTATGAGGCACATCGAAAAGGGGTTAAAGGAACTTTGAGGTAGGGATATTATCCTTCATACATCATTTTGGTTATGTAAAGGACCAATATGTCATGTATAGTAGTATGTAGGATATATGATGTTTCTGTTTCTCCGTAACTACTGTACATAGTTGTTATATGCTATGTATGACATATTTGTACCCTGACTTTTATGAAATGACGAAAATGCCCTTGCTCTTATACAAAATGTAATTCTTCTCTATTTTCATGTAGTTTGAAATATAGAGATGGTTCAACCTGGTAGACCTTGTGGCAGGCCACGTACAGGGCATCATTATGTTGCACTTGAGCCACGACCTGATCCAGTACAATAGTGAATATTGAATATGCTAGAACAACAGCAACAAACAATGAATGAAATAAGGGTTAACCTTCCGGGAGTACAGCAAAGGTAGGACATCTAGAAAATCATTTGGATGAGTTTATGAGGGGCAATGACAAAGAAATATATGAGGAATCTCCACCAGAGGGTGATATACCTGAGCTTGAGCTGGATATTCAAACTTGGATGAGCAGATTTAGTAAACAACAGCCACCTATGTTCAAAGGGAAGTTTGATCCTCAACTTGTGGAAGATTGGTTAGCTCGTTTGGACAAGATATTCGATATGCTGCAATGCCCAGATGAAGTGAAAGCCTGATTAGCTATACACAAGCTGGAAGGTGATGCTGACCGATGACGGAAGGGCATATATCTTATCCTGAAGGGGAGAAATGTTCCTATCACATGGGAATTATTCCAGAAAAATTTCAACGAGAAATATTTTCCCCCGACTGTCAGAAGAGAGAATGAGAAAGAATTCCTCTGTATCAAACAACAAGGATGGGAGAGCTTTGACGATTATTTGGCTAGGTATATTCAATTGTCGCGATACTTGTCATATCATAAGCTAAATGATAATGAAGAGTAGAATGGGGACATGATGATTAAAGGGTTAAGACCTGAATTCAAAGAGAGGCTGATTTCTCAACACTTTACTAAATTCAGCAAAGCGGCAGAAGAGTGTCGATACATTGAGAAGCGTATGTCGAACTGGGCAATACAGACTGGGAATAAAGGTGCTTATGGAAGCGGTAGCTCAGTACAAAAATGAAAGGAATAGAGTGGATTTTTTGGAGGGGATCCTAAGAGATCGAATCAATCTAGGGGCGGTGGAGGCTAGAGTTCTTCTGGAAGCAAGATTTGTTAGTGTTGTCGAAAGCCACTTCACCCTGGTAGATCTTGCAACAGGATTCCATTTAGGCCAAGCTTGAATAAACTACTTGTCTGTTATGTTTGCAACAAGCAGGGACGTATTGTAATACCCTAAATTCTGAGACTTGAGGCTAGAGAATAAGCTTGAGAATAGTGAATTGCTAAGCCTTGGTTTAGCAAGATTCCAAATGTGGATTAATGGATAATGACTCAAAAAGTGGATATGATTAGTGATAAATAAACCCTTTTGGAGAATATGAAGTGGATTGTAGTCGCTTGTGTTATGAGCAGTACCAAAACCTTGTATTTGAGTTCAATTATGGATTAACATCCAAATTGACTTAGAATAGAGGGAAGGCATGTTTTGCGATACATGAAATGATATGAAGTGTTTTGTGGTGATTCAGTGGGAATTACCGTAATCAGGGGCAAAATGGTAAAGATACCGACCAATTGATCGGTTACCGAAGAGGAAACTCATTGGTAACTTCAAGATCAATGGTTAGGTTTGGTTTTGCAAGAGATCAAAGGGTGGAATCATGTGTGCATGTGTCTATGTGAGCTCATGAAAGATGGAATAAGATGTTGACACTTGGCAAGTTTTGGACCTTTGGATCTTGGTCAATTTGTCAACACTCATCCTCTCTCCTCTCTTCCTTTTTGGTCAGCCTAATGAGGCTTTTAGTAGCCAAAAATTGACCCTCCTTCTGCATCAACTCATCTCTCTCTCTCTCATGTCTCTATGGTCATCCATCAAGAGGGAAGAAAGAGAAAAGAATAAGGTGAGATTTGGCTCGTTTCTTGTCCTCTAATGCTCTAATACCCTTCTTTAATATTGTTCATAGTGATGAGATCTTCATTCCTATGGTTTTAGATTTGTGAAAGGAGGTGTTTGAGAGCTTGAGTAAAAGTGGAAAGATGAAGAATCAAGGAATTTATTTGGGAAAGAGGAAGAGGTGAGTGTTTGCTTCCTTTTGATCTATTGATTGTGGTTTTTGGTGGAGTTTTGAGAATTGTGATATTTGCCCTGATTTTGTGTGATTTTCAAATTGGATGATTTGAATGGTGAATTGTGGTTAAATTGATGCCATAGTGTGTTTTGGTGTCATTGGAATTGGTTTGAGAACTTGGAATGAAAAGGATGGCAATGTGTGTTTGTGTTGTGGTTTTGTGATGACATGTTATGATTATTGGTAAAACATGTCAATATATTGTGAATTTGGTTGTTTAGTGTTTCCAATAGATTCCTTGTGAAAATTTGAGTGGGAATGAAGTTTGGTATGAATTTGGAATCATTGGAAGCAAATATGCCAAAACTGGAAATGCTGCCATTGAAAGTCTATTCTGGGCAGTCAGTTTGTGTGAACGTTTTGAATGACCAAATGGTCTCTAAAAATTCTGAAAATTTCCATTCTTGAATTTCACATCTTAAGCTTCAAAATGGATATATAATTTGTGTCATTTCATTTTGTGAACTGGAATTTATGTTTGTCCAAAGTTTGAGGTCAAAACTGGACGTAATTCTGGAGCAGTGTGGATATGTGTGTAATTCTGTATTCTTTTGGTGATTTACAGTAATGCTCCATATTTTTCCTATGAAGAGGAGTTAAATATATTTCATTTGGATTTGGGATCACCTCATTTCGATTTTTCTAGAATTAATTATGAATTTTCGAAGTTTCCTTGGCTGCAGCAAAAAATCTTGGCTACAGCGCAAAAGTTTCTGTGCACGTTTTGTCCGCAGCCAGAAATTCTTGGCTATAGCCAAAAACCTTCTGTGCGTGTTTTAGCTGCAGCCAACCCCCATTTTCAGTACTTGGTGATTTTGAAAAGTGATTTACAACCTAGTACGTCCCAATCCTTTAGGCTTTCGTTGAGCTTATTATAGCCACCAAAAGGGTGTGAATGATAACCAACCTTAAGTAATATGGAAGTAAGGATTTGGAATTGAGATTGACCCTATGTCCTTGATTTGGTTATAGGGTTGGATATTTGCTCGAATCGCGAGTAGCCGATGCTGGAGCATACGTGGAAAGAACAAGTGTAGGGAACTTACCTCTCTTGCATGTATATGATATATGTGTTGGTATTGATGCATGTTATGGCTTTGTTTGATTATGTGAAACATGTATGAATGATTTGAAGCTATGTTTCAATTTATGCTATGGCCATATGTATGTTGTTCGAAGCATTGAGCTTACAGATTTGTCATTGTGTGTAAGCATGAGTTATTCAAGTATGTCATGCATTAAACATCTATCTTGCATGCATATTGGTAATGTTTACCTACTGAGATTCTCTTGAGTCTCACCCTTCCCTACCAACATTTTAGACAGGGTAGGTGGATCGAGGATGGAGCAAGCAACCAAGGGCGGCGAAGACTCCTTCAGGTTGTCAATTTGGTAGTTGGTTATCATTATGATTGGGATTATGTATATTTGGATATTGTACATGTTTCAAATGTATATTTGGTTAATTGGGATGAGTATTTGGATATGTATTTGAGATGACTTCGTGAAATCCCCATTGTGAGAAATTGTAAAGGGCGAATGTGCCCTATGAATCCTATGTAAAGGTATGAACCCGGCAGTTGCCGGGATGATATTGTTGTGCACTCTAGTATTTGTATAAATGTGATATTTCGTGTGACGTAATTGTATTCAAAATGTGAATATGAGACCAGGTCCATTAGATTTCGAAAAGTATTTGTGAAAACCCTATCTCAAGGATGGGATTTTAAATGAGTTTAAATATCTGACGGTCTCTAATTCATTTTAATCGCGTATTTCGGATATAATTACTGAAGGGGGTTACACGTATGCCAGGGATTGTCCATAAAAGCAGTAGCAGGAGGAGACTAGACCCAAGGTTTCAGGCATGGTCTACACACTGACACAAGAAGAAGCCAGAAAGTCTCTAGAGCTGATTCAAGGTATGATTTCTCTGAACGGTAGTTTAGTGCATGTTATGTTTGATTCTGGTAGAAGCCATTCATTCATTGCATACGACTGTGTGACATGGTTACATTTACCTATGCATAAATCCCTATATGATTTGGTTATATCTACACCTATGGGCACACGAATTGTGACGGTCGATGTTTGTCTAAATTGTGTGGTAAATATTGAGGGGCACGAATCAAACATAAATCTGATTTGTTTGGCACTGCAAAGATTGGAAGTAATTTTGGGGATTGACTGGTTGACAGCGTACAGTATGTTGTTGGATTGTAAACAAAAGAGTCATATATCTGAATCCACAATTGCAAGCTAACACAGAAATCACTCTTAACATTCCCTCCGCAGCTAAGGTTGAGAGATATCTACAAAAAGGTTGTCAGGGGTATATGGTATTCTGCTCCATGCAATCAGAGGTTGGTGTAGTCTTGGCAAGTATCCCTATAGTGAGTGGTTCCCTGATGTTTTTCGAAGGATGTTGGTAGATTAACTCTAGATAGGGAAGTAGAGTTCTTGATTGATTTGAGGCTTGGAATGGGTCCAATTTCTAGAACCCCATACCGTATGGCTCCAAGTGAAATGGCGGAGCTAAAGAAGCAAATCGAGGAACTACATGAGAAAGGGTTCATACGACCCATGTATCACCTTGGGTTGCTCCAGTGCTCTTCGTAAGAAAGAAAGACGGAAGCCTGCATCTCTGTATCAACTACCGAGAGCTGAACAAGGTGACCGTCAAGAACAAGTATCCACTCCCTAGAATTGACGATTTGATGGATCAGTTGTCTGGTTCCTTTGTATTCTCAAAGATTGATTTGTGATCGGGATACTAACAGTTAAGGATAAAAACAGAAGATGTATCGAAGACTGCTTTTAGAACCAGATATGGGCATTATGAGTTCCTAATGATGCCATTTGGGCTGACCAATACACTTGTTGTGTTGATAGACTACATGAATCGAATCTTCTGTCTATACTTGGACCAGTTCATAATGGTCTTTATCGATCATATACTGATGTATTCTCAGAGTATAGCTAAACACGAATAGCATCTGAGGACTGTGTTGAACATATTACTAGATAGAAAACTCTATGCCAAGCTGAGCAAGTGTGAATTCTAACTTTCAGAGGTAAAGTTTCTAGGCCACGTTGTCTCATAACAATAGGTTTCTATTTATCCTAGTAAGGTGGAAGTAGTACTGAACTAGAAGAGGCCAGAGACTGTATTTGAAGTACGCAGTTTTTTGGGTCTAGCCGGTTATTATTGAAGGTCTATACAGAATTTCTCCAAAATTGCATTACCGTTGACAAAATTGATGCGGAAAGCTCCACATTTTGCGTGGGATGAGAATTGTGAGAAGAGCTTTTTGGAGTTGAAGTAGAGGTTAACTACAGCACAAGTGTTAACAATCCCAGATCTACAGTTTTTGTATATTATTTATACAGATGCCAGTGGGCATGGATTACGATGCATATTGATGCAACATGGCTGAGTAGTAGCATATGCATCTCATCAGCTGAAACCTCATGAACTAAAGTATCCCACCCATGATCTTAAGTTAGCGGCAATTGTGTTTGCTTTGAAAATTTGGAGACATTATCTCTATGGTGAGACTGTAGAGTTGTACTGCGACCACAAGAGCTTGAAGTACTTGTATGATCAGAAAGAGCTCAATATGAGACAACGCAGATAGATAGAGTTGCTGAAAAACTACAATCTAGAAATCAAGTATCATCCTGGTAAGGCTAATTTCATTGCTGATGCATTAAGCCGGAAATCAGTGCAAGTGGCAGCCATGATGATCTATGAGTAGAAACTGATCGAAGATTTCAGAGACCTAAATCTGTCTAGTCAGATTCTGTTAGGTAGTGGAGTTAGCCAAGTATACAACGATTTGAGGGCAGCGATTGAAGAAGCCCAATGGCATGATGATGAAGCACTATCTATTAGAGGTATGATCGATAGAAATCTACATTAAGGAGATTATGAGATTACATGGTACTCCGAAGAACATTATCTTCAATTGAGATTCACGGTTCACTTCCAAGTTTTAAGAGGCGGTACATGAAACTTTGGGTACCAAGCTTTAATTCAGCACAGTATATCATTCTCAAACTAATGGGTAGTCAGAATAAACTATTCAAAGCGTTGAAGATATGCTAAGGGCATGTGTACTTGATTATAAAGGCACTTGGGACAAATTCCTTCCGTTGGAAGAGTTTGCCTACAATAATAGTTATCATTCGAGCATCCGGATGGCTTCATATGAGGCACTCTATGGAAGGAAGTGTCAATCGCCAATATGCTGGATTGAGTTGTCTGAGAGGGAATTGTTGGGGCTAGATCTTATTGATCAGACAACAGAGCATATAACATTGATTAAGCAGAGGTTGCTAGCTGCTCAGAGCCAATAGAAAAGTTACGCAAATAAGAGGCATAAACCTTTGGAATTTGAAGTCGGTGACCACGTGTTCATGAATGTATCACCTGTTACAGGTATAGGCAGAGCAATGAAAGTAAAGAAGCTGCAACCAAGATACATGGTTCGTACGCTTTGCCTCCAAATCTGAGCAGGCTACATGATATTTTCCATGTTTCTCAGATGAAAAAGTATCAACCTAATCCAAAACACGTAATAGAGTGTAAAGATGTGGAAATGCGTGAAAATTTAACTTACAAAGTCATGCCTGACCGAATCATTGATTGGCAGAAAAAGCAACTCAGAAACAGGAGCATTTTGTTCGTCAAGATCATCTGGAAAGGGTTATCGCCTAGAGAAGCTACATAGGAAACAGAAGAAAGTTTGAAGAAACGTTACCCGGAGTTTATGAATGTACAAGTCTAGCAAATTTTGGGGATGAAATTTAATTAAGTGAGGGAGAAGTGTAACAACCCAAATTTTATATTCATTAAATATATTATAATTATTCAAGAAATTCAATAAAATGGTGAATATTTATGAGAAAAAAAGAAAATTAATTCAAGAAACGTAACTAGATTACAAAGGTTATGGCAAAATCGTAACGTTGCCAATTTAGTACAAGATTAATTATTTTCCAATTAACTGAATTCAATTTCAATTAATTAAGGAAAATAAAGGAGAATTTATATTTTGAATATTCTTGGTAGAATAAATCAAGAGTTGTGAAATTGGAAGGACTTGTGCATAATTCATTTAAAGGCATTATGGAAGTATTGAAACAATTTCTATTTCCCTTTCCTTATGAATTTTCACCTAGCACAATAAAATGGGAGGGAAAATGATTTTTGGAATTAAACATGCCAAGTGTCATTATCCTATGGTAAAGGGATTAGTTTATAATTGATGAAGATGAGCACATGTCTAATTGTGTTAAAATAATGATACTTTTACAAAGTAATCATGATTAAGGTACAACAATTGAATGCATGGTTGGATTAGTTGGAAGAAGCCATTTGGTTAGTGGAGAAATAAGAGGGGACAATTTTGAGCTAACCAAAAGAGAAGGAAAATTAGTCCAAGCCTAATGGAGCATTATGACACAAATTGGGAAGAGGGAAGGCTAATGACAAGTGTCAACATAAGATGCAATCTTGAAAATCAAGTGATTAAAGGAGATGAAGATATTTTAAAACACTTTTCCTTCCTCTTTCCCTTGCATATTTCAGCCAAGAAGAGAGAAGAGAAGAGAGAGAGAGAGAGAGAGAGCTTGGAGATCTTAGGTTCTAGAGAGAAGGAAGAAGAAGAAGCTTAAGGTAAGGATGGTTTCTTAAGCATTTTTCTTGTGATCTTGCATGAAAACCTTCTCTGAACTCTTCTTCTCTATGGAATCAATGGTTTAGAAGACACATCTGGAGCTCAAGGAGAGAAAGGAGGATGCTTAGAGAGAGTGGACTGAAGAACTCAAGAGGTAACTTCACAAACCTTGGATCTATACTAGTATAATGTTGTTGTTAAGGTTTGTGGTTTGATTTGGTGATTTTTGGTTAATTTTGTAAATTTGAAAAGTCCTAATCCTAAGGGGTTATGCTGCCCAAATTTCTTTAAATCATGATTAGAATGTGTTTAAATAACTTAACAAGGGATTATAAGTGAAAAGGCAGAAGCTTTGAAAGCTAAAACACAAAACTTTAAATTTTTCCTTTTCTTGGCATATGTTTCAGCCAAGCATGTATTTGAGAGAAGGAGTAATATTTTCAATGATTTGATGGTTTTATTGGATTGGCAAAAATAGGTGGGCTTACATTTGGTCACTTTTTTTGGAAAAGCCCGAAAAAGCATAATTACGAAGACGCCCCTAAAACCCTAAAACAGGGCTGTCAAGGGCAATTTCATAATTTGACATGAATTTGGTAATTTCGAGCATGGAAATGGATTCCTTGAGCGAAAATTTGTTAGGATAGCCCTAGTCAAAATTTTTGAAAAACGTGATGTCAGGCCAGGTAAGGCTGGGCAGGGTGAGGCCTGGCCGAGGTCCCAGGGGCATTTTATTAAAATTTCATCGTAGACTAATATACCACAAGAAACACTATGGACGTGTCTAAAATGATACTTGGATAGGATATGACCTATTTCTTGTACATTTAATATTTTAAGACCGAGTTGGAAGCCGGAAATGACACGTTTTACAATGCACATCAAAAAGGGGTTCAAAGAACTTTGAGGTAGGGATATTATCCTTCATACATCATGCCATAGTTATATGATTGTGTGAGTGCCATTGTTTGTAAATGTGCTTTATCAATCAACATGTTTTGCCTGGAGAGGGGCAGTTAGTGCTTGAAGTGCATTTACACTGGGAGTTGGTGAAAATCCAACCAGTGTAGATTAGTGGGGCTGGGCCCTGCTTATGTATACATGATGATAATGTGTTTATATTGTTCATTAATGAGTGCATACATGGCGCATATCATATTTACTTTTCGCATTTTATATGAACGATATCATGTTTCTACTGGGATTCCTTGGAATCTCACCCATTTTTCTAAAGAAACATCTCAACGGGTGCCAGTGGGATAAAAGGAAAAGGCACAGACGTCGAGAAGTATTGGCACGTGTCTTGAGGCAAGGTTAAAGTCGGTGGTTATATTTAGTTTATGCTTAAGACATTTTGGGAAATCCTATAATTATTGGACATACTATAGTATTCTGTATTTTATTGATGAACGACATTGGATTGTAAATGAATACTGTTATCAGTACATATGTACTTTTCTGTATGCCCACAGTATCTAGTCTTTATTACTCTTCGAATATCGAAATGGAAACGGGTGTTGACACATTCCAACTTTCATTTGACCATGGGGAACTCCAATATCATATCTAAGAACTTGTATCTTGATATTTTTATTATATCTTACAAGTTCTTCTTTCTTCAACCTCTTCTCTTCTTCTTCATGATTATTCTCCACAATCCTTTTGATACCTCTTTGCTTTTCTTCAGTAACATCTTCAATCTCTTCTTCCTTTTCTTCATTCTTCATAATATCCTTTCTTCATTAGATAGCTTCTTTCTTTTCTTTGACTAATATGATGAATTCAATCTTTCTTCTGCTTCTTCTTCTTCTTCCTCTTGATCATTCTCATTAACTTCTTTTTTTTTCTTGATTTCCTTTCCCTCTATTTGATTACTTCTTTCTTCAACATATTCTTAATCTTCTTCTTGATCGTTCATCATAATCCAACTTGATATCTGTTTCCTTTGCTTGACTAATCTACAAGATATTTTACATTAAATATAGTAGTTTGTCAAAGTATAAGATAAATACATGATGCAAACTTTTTGCTCTTAATATTTATCATCTATATTTAATTGACATCTTAAAACTGATTATATCTAGCATTCTCTCCCTTTTTGATGATGGCAAATCCTTTATGAAAAATATATATAAGTGTGAAAACAAATTTGAGGTAAATATGTATGAGTATGAAAACAAATCAGATGCTAACATATTTATGAATTGGAAAAATATGTATGAGTGGGAAAACAAATTAGATGTAAAAATGTATGAGTATGAAAACAAAGCTTATTTTAAAGGGGTCGAATGGTGCTTAGTTTAAAGAATACTTTGACGCTTAAAAAACGCCAAAGCTTTCAACGCTATTAAAAATACCTATGGCACTTTTGAATTTCTAGAAGCGCCATACATTAGTTTTTGAAATTAAATATGCAAATTAAATACCTATGGCACTTGATTATTAAGGGCCAAAGGAGGGGACCTCCTTTGCCACTTAATATCTAAGCTCCAAAGGAGGTGCATGCACCCTCCTTTGGTGCTTTTTAAACAAGTGCCCAAGCGCCAAAGGAGGGGGTCCTCTCCTTTGGCATTTGGTGAATAAGCGTCAAAGGAGGACTCTCTCCTTTAGCACTTATTAACTAAGCGCCAAAGGAGGTCCCTAATTTTTTTTTGGTTAATAATTGTTCTAATTATTTCTTTTCCTGTACCATAGTGTAATGCAAATAAATTAATTTCCTGAACATATATTTCTAGTAGGCAAATAACCATATATTTCAAGTAGGAAAATTACAACATGATGGTGTAATGCTAAAAAAATAACTACAATGAATAATTATAATGTTTAACAACTACAAAATGTATTGTATTACAATGACCAAGAATAGGCAAGAAAGAAGCTACATGCCTAAATTAACTAATTGCCTGACCATATGTTCATACCATTCTTTAATGATTTCATCCACTTGATAGTCAGTCAACTCAGCACAGTATTGATCTCCATAATACTATATAAATAATCATGTACATAGAGAATGAAAACCACTAAAAGTTAATTATCTTTTAGACACTTTTTTCAATTAAATTTAAAACACAACATCAATTGCAAGTAAA
Source organism: Inga leiocalycina (assembly GCA_963242795.1). NCBI lineage: Eukaryota > Viridiplantae > Streptophyta > Magnoliopsida > Fabales > Fabaceae > Inga > Inga leiocalycina. The sequence goes on along the minus strand of OY725329.1, from coordinate 20,800,866 downwards.
GAAGCTATTTTTACGCTTGGAGGTTTTTAATAATTAATTATTTTTTTAAATGAAACCCTCTATTTATAATTTAAATACAAGGCAATTTACAATACAATAGCAAAATAAAATAACTCAAAATAAATAACTAATTCATAAAATCACAACAAAATATATTGTATTACAATAATTATAATGTACAACTAATTTTAAAGTGAATAAAAAAAATAAGAATAGGCAAGATAGAACCTAAAAACCAGTATTATTATATTTGTAAGCTTAAAAATTTAAAAACTTATAGTGTATAGGAAGTTTAAGTAGACAAAGTTGAAACTTCAAATAAATATCTAAAAAACAAAAATTATGAGTAAACATATAGGAGTCATGACAAATTTTAACTAAAAAGAAAAAGAAAACGTGGATCAATTGTTAAAAAAAAGACGTACAAGCTGAAACTTCAAATAAGTACCTGAAAAGCTGGTGGACCAATGGAGTGAGAGGGAGTAATGGATCAGAGTTATAGGAAATGAGAAGCAAGAGGATGATAATGTCGAGATGATAATGGTGGGGTGTTTAAATTTTGTAAACATTGGAGAAGCTTTAGGAAGCGCCAAAACTTCCCCTATTTTATTTTTTTAATAAGCTCCCCCTTTTTATTTTTTATTTTTTTTAACATGAATAGAAGTGCCAAAGCTTCTCTTTTTTTTTTTTTTTTAAATTAATTAAGCACCAGATGGAGCCAGCATTCAGCTAGTGGGTAGGCAAACTCTATTAAAAGTTAACATAAAATGCTATGTTAAGAATTACTTTTTTATTATTTGATTTAATTTTTATTTAATATAAAAAGACACCTGAACACACTTGAAGTAGATATCATGAAGGAGATAATAAAATATGTCATTTAAAAATTAATTAATATTTACAGGACATAAACTCTTAAAAAACTTTACATGTTTGGCGCACATGCACATGTAAGATAGATAAACGATATGTGAAGTTTATATTCTTGCGATTACTTCTCAACTTTTATACCGTCTTCTATCAATTAATTGACAAAGCCAAATTATTGATAAAATAGACTATTAGATTTAAGGATATTTTGAGAGAAAATGTTATGCAATAGAAAAAAAAATGGTTGGGCTTCTTAATTATGTATCCCATGCACTCGTGACAATAATTAAGAGTATTCTGCATGCATGTAATGATTACAATCAGCTCACAAAATAGTGCCCAACAACTGGACCATAAGATTTGAAGATGAAAGGATCGGAGTGCCACCTCACAATAATTAAGATTTTTTTTTTAAAATAGGAAGCTTTGGTGCTTCATTACTCCCCTTTATTTATTTATTTATTTATTTATTATTTTTTTTTCTTATTTTTTTAATAGAAAGCTTTAGCGCTTCTTTATGAAGAACCAAAGCTTCCACTTTCTTACTTTTTTTTTTTTTCATTTTTTTAATAGGAAGCTTTGGCGCTTCCTAAAAAAGCGCCAAAGCTTCCCCTTTATTTATTTATTTTTTATCCGTTTTAATTTTTTTATTAGGAAGCTTTGGCGCTTCCTTAGCTTTCTCTTTTTTATTTTATTTTTTTTGATAGGAAGCTTTGGTGCTTCCTAAAAAAATGCCACAAGAGGGGCGCTACTAAATCCCTCTTTTGTAGAAGTGTATATTTAATTGACATCATCAAAACTAATTATATCTAACATTCTCCTCCTTTTTTATGATGACAAATCCTTTATGAAAAATGTATATGAGTGTGAAAACAAATTTGAGGTAAATATGTATGAGTATGAAAACAAATTAGATGCTAACATATTTATGAGTTGGAAAAATATGTATGAGTGGGAAAACAAATTAGATGTAAATATGTATGATTATGAAAACAGATCAGATCATATGTTAACATATTTTTCTTGTCTTTCTCACCCCCTATTTAACATCTGCAAAAAGTTTGAAGGATAAATAAGAAATTCTCGAGAGAATCAAATATGAAAACAAGAAATGGCTTTCTCTCCCACAATAAAAGGGAATGTATCATCCTTCACTCTTAATGTGATGCAAATAAAGAGGCTTTTTATAAAAACAATTAAGAAGTAATTTTCAAAGGTTTTCAAGAAAACTTTCATAATCAATGCTAATTGATACCAAATATGTCTAGAGTATGCTCAAAAGATAAAGAGAGAGGGTTTAGAAATGCTTATTTGGATTTGGCAAAATAATGAAATGATCCATGAAGTCCTTTGGCTTCCTCTTGTGCTGTGTTAGATCCATGATGTTGTGCTCACTACACTTTCACAACACAATTCTGAGACATTAGGAATATAGGGTGACATGTGGCTCGCTCAGTGGGGTACTTAATAGAAGTCTTCAAGGCGTGCTCAGGGTTCTCACTATCTTTACTAGGTATCACTAGCGTGGTTAGATTGATGATTAGAAACATGAGAGTGTGATGGAGAATATTGAAGTACTGGATCCTCAAGTGCTGGCTCAACTAAAGGAATATGGTCAGTACTTAGGGGATATGAAGGTAGATGTAGAGGATCCTGATTAAAAAAGCAACATCATAATGAGTCGAGAATGTAGGATCATCTAGAGAATATTGTCTTGAAAAGTAGTCTTAGGAGCAAGGTCAGAGGTATTGGGGGTATGAAGAGATAGGCTGAGAAGGTGGAATCTCAGAAACCTGAGTTTCTGAAGGCATGATCTCAGTGGGCGCCTTAGGAGCATGAATACCCATATGATCTCTAAATGAATTCAATCTCTACTCATAACCCCTCACATACTAGCATATCATCTTAGTTGGAGCCTCCTGCTACTCAAATGGAACCTTGAAGTTCTAGTTGATCATCTCATATGTTTGCCTCATCTTAAAATTTACAAAAGTGATGAACTTAGCATTGCTGGTGGCAATCTCTGTGTGAAATCTTTGAAGCTCCTCTCTTAGATGTCCCTGGATAGATGGACTAATGAATAAGGGACTAGGAAATCTAGCTCTAGCTGGAGATTGTGCCTTATCTATCCTTGAAGTCTCAGCTTCCATCCGTTGCCTCTTCCTCATAAAGCTCCATACATTAACCAAAGGGAAATTTATCTTCATCCTACTGATGTGCAACTTATCAAACTTAGGCATTATCACTAGTTGTTCATTTGGTTCCAAGTACCAAATAATCCTGTGAAGATCACACGTGGAACTAATATTGAAGTTGAGAATCCCTATTACCTCTCATAGTCTAATGATTCTGAACATTTCTAGCTTAATGAACTCCTTAAATGGTCTAATGGGAGGCTTGTTAATGCTTAAGCATTCATTGATCTTCCCAGCTTAGATGACCAACTTATGATCTCTAGTTATGGCTTCCATCATTTCCTCAATGATAGGATGTCTATAAAGATAATTGAGTCCCTACGAGTTCCTAGATTTACCTAACCGCACATAATCAGCAATAGAATGACAAACAAAGTCTTTCGAAATCCTTAAATAGCCTATCAAGTTAAAATATAAACTTTTATTGAGCCCAACAAGGGGCTAGAGGGATTTTCTATGAAAATTCCCGAAGGGCATATCTACTTTCTATAACTCCTTAGCACAGTAAATCATATCCTCAATTTCTAACCTAATTTTCATATCTAACTATGCTAATTAACGAATTTATATTTTCATGCCTTTGCCGTAGTAAGCAGGTTCAATGAAATGTGTGTTTTGATGTATTGCCTCGACAAACTCCTCTTTGACCGTGGCAAACTTCCCCAACCTTAAACGCTCTATGACATAGTCCTGTCATGCTTAATGGACTTGGGCTTAATCTTGACAAAAAGAGATAGAGAGAATAAAAGAACCTCAAGGCAGAGAATGAATACTCAATTACAAATCTTATTCAAGTCATAATCAAAATGTATAAATGATAATGTTGAAAGGAGTGTTAGAATCCAGTGTTTTGATGATAACAAATATTATGAGTATTCTTTTTTAGGAGAAAAGGTTTTTTGAGAACCTAGATTATGGTTAATAATGATTGCTTAGGCTAATCGCACTTGTGGGATAACTCTAGTGATGTGAAGAGACTTGTTTTGTCAAGTCACTCGAGTGACTACTCGAGTGATGTGACCAAGTTTCGCCATTGGGAAGCCAACTACCAATGATAGAACATATTTTTAGAAATCTAGTAGATCACTCGAGTGGGCACTTGAGTACTGCTTTGAGAAAACTGTTAGATCCCATATGTTTTGATGATAACAAAGATTGGATTAATGTTATAAAAGGTTTTGATAATAAACAATAACTGTTTGAATAAAATAACTAAGCTCTTGGTTGCAGGCAAAATCATTACTCGAGTAACTACTCAAGTAATGAAGAAGAACTGAAAGACAGAGAAAAGGAGAAAGCACTAGCAGACTTTTGAAGGCATTACTCGAGTAAGCCCTAGAGTAATGATCCTTCATTATTTAAGAGATCACTTGAGTAATGTGTGAGAAATTGTTCCAGAAGCTCTCTGTCAAAAATTGCATGGCATTACTCAAGGGATAACTCGAGTAATCTGAAAAGAAATTGAAGCATTACTCGAGGGATCACTCGAGTAATCAGAGAAGAAATGATGTAGTAACTCTTAGCCAAGAAATGAATGACATTACTCGAGGGATCACTCAAGTAATCAGGTAAGTACAGAAGCAGTTACTCTTAGCCAAGATTTAGACGACATTAGTCGAGGGATCACTTGAGTAATCAGAAAAGAATCGGTAGTATTACTCGAGCGATCACTCGAGTAATCAAGTCTGCCAAATTTTGTAAAATGAATTACTCAATGGATTACCCGAGTAATCTGGTCAGAAAACATTGACTTACTCTCTAGCTTATTTTAAAAGAGATTACTCGAGGGGTTACTCAAGTAATGGTGTTGGAATACTCGAGTAACCACTCAAGTAATCATATTCAGAATTACATTTTTAAACTGATTCTCATAAATTTGTTAGCTATATGATTCATCCTTCATTATGGTAGTATGCTAAGATTATTTCTAGGAAAACAATGAAAAGATCATGCGTTGAGAGAAAAGTCAAACATATCGTCCATAATGTCCAAAACGCTCACCTACCACATACGGCTTGTTTTCAAATTTGAAAAATGGTCAAATGAAGCTGTGCAACTCTAACGGACATATTGAAATGGTTCCAATGACTATCACAAATCATCTATAAATATGGGAACATTCAACGAAGAAAACAACATCAGAGAACATACGAACATATATTGATCAACATATTCTTACTGCTCTGTTTCTCATATTCACTCTTTTTACTTCAGTGATTATATATTTTCTCTGTGAGAGAGATTTTTATTTCAAACTCAATATTTGTTATTAAGACAACTTAAGGTTGTGGAACCTTGAGTTGGGGATTTGATTACAACATGCAAGGGGGAGCGAGTGTCCAAGTGAAGGAACTTGCTGTGTACTGAGGTGCCAAGAACCTACTGAATATTGGAGAATATATTGAAAATCTCAGAGGAGCTCTGAGGACTGGATGTAGGTCAAAGTGGTTATGGCCGAACCAGTATAACTCCTGATGTACACTTTGATGATATTCTCCTAGCTCTTAACTGCTTTAAATTCCCAGTCAATTTTTATATATGAAACAATTTTTTTGTAATCACCCAATTCACCCCCTCTTGGGTGAAACGCTTGCACTAACAAAAACTCCATCACTAAGCAAACACTGGACAGTGATCCCTTGTTTAACAGGATCACTTGAGTAAGCACTCAAGTGATGACCCATTTTTCAGGGATCACTAGCAAGGTACTAGACAATGATAGGATGTTGAGCAGACACTAGATAAAGATGAATTGGTTTTGAAAATTCTAAAGGATCACTCAAGTGAGCATTCAAGTAATGGAGTTAGTTTTGTTCATAACTATCAAGTCACTCGATAGTGATATGCTGTTCTTTTTGTCCCTAAGTCCTTATCACTCGAGTGAGCACTCAATGATGCCAGTCACTTGATAGTGCTACATGTAACTTTTGAAAATCAAGGAAGAGCACTCAAGTGACAGTCCTTTTGGCCTTCTCTGGCCACTCACTTGATAGTGATGCATAATTTGTACACCTTTCAAAAATCACTAGACAGTGCCCTCTTAGTAATAAAGTTCAAAAGACTATATCACTTGAGCCCATTGTGTCTTGGCCTCAAAATATCGTCTTGGATTTTTTGATACCAATTCAAATAATTCTTAAACTTATTCTTTTTGCTTCTAATTGACTTTATGCATTACTAATAATCTTTATTAAGTGGTTTCATGTGCTTAAACATAGATTAAGCTCAATACAACAAAAAGCACTTTTATATCAGGAGCATTAAATGCAAAGTAACCTAAACTAATCTGAATGCCTTCTGTCTCCCAATGGCTATATCAAGACTCTAAAGGCTAGAATCAAGCTTCAATGATCATTTAATCCTTCCTAGTTATAAATAGAGGAGCATTCAAGATAGAGAAAACTACCAATGAATCACATTTACTCTGCAATCAATTTTCTAACTCTTGTGCTTTGTTTTTTGAAATTCACTTGTACTTCAATGTTTATTACATTTACACTTTGAGAGATATTGTTATACTTCAGTTATTACACTCTTATGAGTTACTCAAAATAGTGGGATCTTCAGTGGACATTGATTACAAAGTGTAAGTGGGAGCAAGTTGCCTTTGAGAGAAATTACTTGTACTAAGGCACTAAGAGCGCATTGAATCTTGGAGATATAATGGAACTCTAAGAAGCATTTATGGGTATTGGGCGTAGGTTAAGTGGTTAGATCGAACAAGTATAAATCTCTCGTATTAATCTTTTCTACTCTTTATTGGTGGTATATTTCTAACTCTTACTCTTTCATTTACTTTGTTTAAAGTTTTAAATTTTTAAATATCACTCAATTCACCTCACCCCTCAATGAAAGGCTTGTCTAACATGGAGCAAGGCCTTAGCCCTTATACGATGAATTAAAAGTATCAAAAGAAAATATTCTAGAAATCTTAAGATTTGAATAAAAATATTCTGGAATAATCTAAAAGGTTACACTCATTCAAACCAAATCGTAATTCAAAACTAAGAGATCATTCTAAAAAACAAAAATCCTAAATCTGATTAGTCTTATATCCCATCAACAAAGCAATTAAAAGGATTGACTAGACCCATCCAACTTCTCTTCAATCACTTTAGACAATTTCTTCACCATCCAAGGTGAAAAAGGATTAACCCAATCTCCTACTTCGCCCACTACAAAAAAAAAGGTATTTCGTAGCGGTGCACTTGTAGCGGTTATATTAAACCGCTACAAATTATAGTATTTGTAGCGGTTTTTTCCTAAACCGCTACAAATTTGTAGCGGCAAGAATATTTGTAGCGGTTTCCTACAAAAAACCACTACAAATTTGGCGCGAAATTCCGGCCAAAACTTGTAGTGGTTATTTTGTAGCGGTTAATGCACATAAACCGCTACAAAATACCAAAGGTCAGAATTTTGTAGCGGTTTTTACTGAAAACCGCTATAGAATTTCAAGAGACTCCAAATTTGTAGCGGTTCTGGGCAATAACCGCTACTGAATTTCAAACGTTGTGAAGATTTGTAGTGGTTATTGTAGAACCGCTACAAATTTAATTATTTGTAGCGGTTAGAGTAGCGGTTATTTTAAATAACCACTACTAATATCTGGCCTATTTAAACCCCTCGCCTTCTCCATTTCTCATTTTGCTCATTTTGTTTCCTGAGGTTTCTCTGAGTGGTTTATTCGATATTTGAGCGTTCAGACGAGTCTATAGGAGTTTTTGGTCAGTATTTCGCAGTATTTACACTTGAGGTACATATATAACACGTATTTTTATTTATATTTGTATTTTTATTATACTTTTGTATAATAATGGACTAATTTTTTTTTTAATTTGTACAGTTGATATGGCTTCAGGACAGGATAAGGGGAAGGCCCCTGTGCTCCCTAGACCGACTTTACGGGGTGGCGGCAGCCGGGCAGGGGGCAGAGGGAGGGGGCAGCGCGTAGGCAGGGCTACCGAGGCATCTCAACCCATCCCTCCACAGGAACCGCAGACGATCCCACAGGCGACGACCGCAGCTGAGGTGCCTGAGGTGGAGGTGCCAGAGATTAGCGTTGAGGACTTCCTCAACAAGGAGGAGTTCAAGATCTCGATTAGTGGGTTCAGGGAGATGGAGCAGTTCCTCGATGAGGAAGAGGCTCAGGAGCAGAACAACCCACGAGGGTCGTCTTCGTGGTCCACTGGGTTTGAGGTACAGGTCGAAGGTAAATTTTTTAATTTTTTAATTTTTTAACTTTTTAACTTTGAATTATAATTTATCTAACGTGCGGTCAACTGTGCAGATGAGCAGGGGAACGTGTCGACGAGGAGGCTGGATATGGCCGGTCTGAACAGCATGGACTGGTCCCTGCGAGTTGTAGTGCCGTGGAACGAGGGCACTGACCAGCCGATCCACAATGGGGGTCACCTGCTCAACCGCTTCCTGAGCGACCTGGGATCGAATTGGATGCGGTTCCCCCTTCACTTCCCGACGTGGAGGCACATTCTGAAGGGGCCGAAGGACCAGGCTTGGGAGGAGGTGGTTCAGGTAATTAAAACTATTTAATTAATATCTTTTGTAATTAATTCTATTTAATTATTTTTTTTAAATTATGATTTTTAGTATTATTGATATTTAAATGTATTTTTTTCAGCTGCGGTTTGCCGTCCGGGCCAACCGGAAGAGGTACGCCCTCGTGAAGATGGGCGACGCCTGGAGGAACAGGAGGAACCGTCTCTTCCACAGTGTGGATGGGGACGGGACGATGCCTCTGGAGCAGCTGCAGGAGAGCGTCCCGGACGGCGTGCCGTCGAACGACTGGGCGCGTTTCGTCCAGTTCAGGAGGAGCCCTCAGGCGCAGGTAATGTATTTATTATATTTTTGATATATAATTTTCTAATTGTTAAATATTAAATTATAATTTCAATTTAATTTGTATTTAATTTCAAATTTTATAATACATTTAATTATTTGTTTTTCCAGGAGCTTTCTCAGAGGAACGTCGCTATCCGGGCGCAGCAGACGATCCACCACACAGCAGGATCGAAGACCTTTGCTGTGACCTACAGCGAGCTGGTAACTTTTCAAGTGCTTCACTTACTTTTAACTGATTATTTCATAATACTAATTGTTTTGTAATTGTTTCAGGAGACGAGGGCACAACAGGAGAACCGTCAGACGGACTATGCGGAGTTGTACGCCATCACACACAGACACCGTGACGGGACTGCGACCTCTCAGCAGGCAGAGGCGGCGATTGTAAGTTATTTTATTATTATATTGTTTATAAAACCAAGTTAATAATGAAAAATGGTAATTATTAATTGTTTCATAAAATGGCAGGAGCGGATGCAGCTGTCGCAGGCTGAGCTGCGACAGACCCAGCCTGAGGAGTCACAGGGGTCAGTGGACCCGACGGCTCCTCTGAAGGCGGGTTTGGCTCAGCCTGAGCACCCCGGACGAGTGCGGGGGATGGGGATAGGCGCCAGACCCAGCATGATCTACGGCAGGAGCGCCGCCTCTGAGGCTGGCAGCTCTAGAGGGGTCAGACGTCGGAGGGACGAGTTGATTGACCAGCTGCGGTCAGATTTGGAGCAGACGCAGCAGCAGATGGCGCAACAGCAGCAACAGATGCAGCAGATGCTGCAGGTGCACGCAGATACAATGTACGCTCAGCAGACGCAGTGGCGTGAGATCGCGAACACCATGCTCGAGGGAGCATGGAGTCGCCTGTTCCCGAACGAGCAGCATCCAGCGGTTCCCCCTGTCCCTCACTACGTCGTCCCGAGTACTGCTCCTCTTCCTACTGCTCCTCCTCCTGCTGATGACGATGGTGCGGTTCAGTCTGTGCAGCGGCCCGATCCAGCGGCATCTGAGGGAGCCCCACCTGAGGGAGCACCAGAGGATCAGCCCCCAGCTCCTTAGTTTAGGACGTTTTCTTTTCTTTTAAACATTTGTAAATATTTATGAGATTTTATTTCAGAATTTTCTTATTGTGTTTTATATAATTATATTTATATTATTATATCGCATTGAAATAATTTATAAATGATTTAAATCTAAATTTAAAAAAAAAATTATATATATATTTGTAGCGGTTTTAACCTAAAACCGCTACAAATGTATAGATTTGTAGCGGTTATTAGTACATAACGGCTACAAATATATAATAATTTTATAAATTAAATATATATATAATTTATTTTTTTAAATATATTTTAAAAAAAATAAATTATATATACATTTCTAAATAATTTATAAATGTATATTTGTAGCGGTTTTGAACTCATAAGCACTACAAATTTACTTATATATTTGTAGCGGTTTCCCTTCAGAAACCGCTACAAATATATATGTTTGTAGCGGTTACACACTAATAACTGCTACAAACACTCAAATCATTTGAATTTTGAAATTTGCCGCCTTTGTGCACATTTGTAGCGGTTATCTTATGTAAAACCGCTACAAATTAGAAAATTATTTTTATATTTAATGTTCAACGGCTTTAATATTAGTAGCGGTTTTATATTGGTAACCGCTACTAATACGTTGAACATTAGTAGCGGTTATAGATGTAAAACCGCTACTAATACTCAACAAGTACATTTTAAATTTCCCACCAATTAACGGCTTGAATATTAGTAGCGGTTTTATATATGTAACCGCTACAAAATTATAAACGTTGGAATTTCTGTAGCGGTTGGTGTAGCGGTTTAATAACCGCTACAAATTTATAAACGTTGGATTTTCAGAATATAAGGTTCTAGGCATTCGTCATTATCTTCTCACTCATCTTCTTCTCTATACTTTCTTCTCTCTCACTTATAGCTATGGATAAATCATGGATAAGGTTGCCGCGTAATTCTCCTGAATATTTGTACGGATTAAACAGTTTCTTAGATTTCGCATTCACTCACGCCAGCTGTAACGGCAAGATTGTCTGTCCGTGTCGGAAATGCAAGTTCAAGAAGTGGCATCCACGAAATGTTGTGAAGGAACATTTGCTTGTGAAGCCTTTCCCTGAGGACTATACGTTCTGGGCAGTACATGGTGAGAAGGCCGGCGTTAGATATGACGAGGCTCTTCCTCGAAGTTCTCAAGTAGGCGTTCAAGTAGATGAAGATGATCCTGTGAATGATGCTGTGCGTGATGCGTTTGGATTTCAAGGCGACAACTTCAACGAAGAAGTGCATGGCTCTGAGCCGGCTTTTATGGGGAATGAAGCAGCTCGGGATTTTTTCAGCTTGATGGATGAGGCAGATCGTCCTTTATATCAAGGTTGTCGCAAATATTCTAAATTATCTTTCTTGATCAAATTGTATCATATCAAGTACTTGTGTGGGATCACGGATAAGGGAATGTCGATGTTGCTCGACTTATTACAAGATGCATTCCCCGACGCCGAGATTCCCACAACCTTCTACGAGGCCAAGAAGATCATCAACAGGTTGGAGTTGAATTATCAAAAGATTGATGCGTGCCCAAATGATTGTATGCTGTATTGGGGAGACGATTCCAGCAGGGAGACGTGCAAGAGATGTCACACATCGAGGTATAAGACAATTCGGAAGGGGAAAAAGTAGAAGAAGAAACCCGCAAAGATTCTCAGGTATTTCCCTTTGTAGAATTCAAGTGTAAAAAATTTTTCTTTACAAAAAATGCAAAAAAATTGTGTTAAAATAAAATGTAAAAAAAAATTAATATAATATTTGTAGCGGTTATTAAACCGCTACAAAAAAATAAATAACCGCTACTAAATAATAACCGCTACATTAACCGCTACAAATAATTAAACCGCTACAAAAATATAAATATCCGCTACTAATTAGTAACCGCTACATTAACCGCTACATTAACCGCTACAAATAATACGTAAATCCCTATAAATACTCTTATCACAACTCATTTCAAACACTCCCCAATTTCTTTTCACCTTACCCTTCTTTCATTTCCTCTCATTTACAACTTCTTTCGTATGAGTAGAGGAGCTGAATAATACGATCAAATATGGTAACAAGATTTTCAATTTCTTTTAGAATACTTCTTTCCTTTCTATAAAATTTATTCTAAACATCTTTTTTTCTAGATATATCTTAACTCTATCTCATTTTCATCTATTTTTCATATACAATTACATTATATTATAAAACATAATAATTCCTTATTACCTAACTATCGTTAATAATATTATTAATATAATTTTATACTAATCATATTCAATTACATTTTTTCTTTTTAATTTATTAATAAGTTAAACTATTAAATAATAAACTAATTGAAATAGATAAAATAATAACAAATTAAACCATTTAATATAATATTGAAAAAAAAAGAAAAAAATCAACGTATATTTTTAAAAAAAATTTTAAATATTTGTAGCGGTTATTAAACCGCTACTAAATAACGCGCCTTTTTAAAGGTAAATTTAAATTTTTTGGCGGCAAATTTGAATTTCATGAAATTAGTAGCGGTTTTAAGAACCGCTACTAATTTCATGAAATTCAAATTTGGTAGCGGTTTCTTAACCGCTACAAATAAAAAAAGTCATTTTTAACAAATTTTCATTTTTATATATTTGTAGCGGTTTTTTAACCGCTACAAAAAAAAAAATCTTTTTAAAGCTGTAAATAAAATTTTTTATATTTGTAGCGGTTATATAACCGCTACAAAGATCTCTTGATTTTGTAGCGGTTACTATTAACCGCTACAAAGTTTGTAGCGGTTATTTTTGATTGAGTAGCGGTTTTATAGAACCGCTACAAAACCTCTTGCAACGTACGATTTAGTAGCGGTTTTTCTAACCGCTACTAACCTAGTTTGTAGCGGTTAGAACCGCTACGAATACCTATTTTTAACCGCTACTAAATCACGTTTTTTTTGTAGTGGCCTTTCCTAAAGAGATCCCTGTTTTCATACCGCTGCAAGAATTTTCCAGTCTCGTTGACTTCTAATTCTTTCATCTTCTCAAAGCTACACAACTCAATTATGTTTTCAATAACTTAATTACTTTCCTCATCTGAAGTGAAAGGGCATTCCAAGAACTCAGCCATTATTTTCAAGTAGAATTTGATATCTCCTTTCAAATCTTCGTACTTTAAAAACAAAACTTTGGATGATGCCATTTAACTTTTTTTCAAATAACCCAACATATGCGTCCAAAATGGGCCACCCTCATGAATTCCTCTGCAATGTCTCTCAAATGCTTTCTCGCATGATAATTTAGGTAAAGATGGTAGTTTGATTTTATTAATGAAAATCCAAAAAGACACAAACTGATCATAAGAGTTTTGACATAAATAAATTACCTTGCATTTGGACTTTGTCATTAAATTGGGCAATGAATGAAACAGACTATGTGTACCAAAAAGTCTTGGTTCTGGCAAGTTGGATAAATCAGGAATTTGGTTATTTGCAAAGTAATTTAACTCCGTGAGAGTGTAACATGTCCAAAAAGATTATGGCTCAAAAGAAGGCCCAAGTCAAGCTAGGTCAGAGGACGAGTATAAGAAGACAAAAGCTATATGATGAAGGAGGCGGGTAATGAATTATATGAAGTCTCTTCTCCTCCCTTGCGTCTCTCTCTCTTCTCTCTGGCCAGCTGCACTTATACTGTGACTGGATTTCTCCCTTCTCTTCTCCTGCTTTTACTCTATGTTTATAATTTCTATTGTATTGGAACTTTGTTTATTTTTGCACCATCTGAATGTATTTAAGCTTGGTCTTTTCATTAGAAATGGTTCAATATTTTTTTTTTTGGAATACAAAGGCAAGCAATGCTTGAAAGTTTACAAATCAACGGGGTAAGTCCCACCGATTGTTCATGTGGCAGTCACCACACTCCAAAGCAAAAAGATGGATACATTCCATAGGGGATGACCCCAAATCAACAGAAACCTGGGTATTCATATGAGCCCTTCGCGCAAGATAATCAGCACAGCGAATATTCTCCCTATGTGTATGTGAAATCTGCAAATCCCAGTCCGCGTAAATAAGGGACCTGGTCTCGAAGATAAGATCATAGAAAGGGTGGTCAATTCCACTTTGTGTCGATAATAACTGAATGGCCTGGAGAGAGTCAGTAAACAGTCTGACTTTTTTGAAGCCCAACTGCTTACATAACTGGAGTCCTCTTTGGATTGCATGGATTTCCGCAGCAGTTGGGAAAGAGTGACCTAACTTCTGTTGAAATCCGCGAATCCAGTTGCCTTGATGATCTCGGATGACCCCTCCACAGGCTGATTCACCATCACAAGTAGTCGAACCGTCAACGTCAATACGGAGAAAACCCTCCTCTGGTGGTTGCCAATGTAGTAGCCCTCGCTCAGGGACTTGAAATATCTGATGAAAGAAGTGCCCGCTCTCTACACTCTCCGATAGATGATAGATACATCTGTGAACTAACTCTTCTGGTTTGATAGCTCTACCTTCAAAAACCTGGCAACACCGGTTCTTCCAAAGTAGCCAACATGTGGTACTAAAAACTCTCTGCCACGACTATCTAGCCATCTTCTTGTTTCCTGGAGAGTGCTGTGAATTCCATTTAAGCCAATCCTGCAAACTACCAGAAGAAAACATAGTATAGTATAGATGGTTAGTTAATAAAGCCCACACTCTCTGAGCCTGCTCACAATCTCTCAAAACATGAAGGACACTCTCTTCAATTTCACACTGAAAAGGACAAGTGTTTAGGGTAGTTGGGTTATGTCTCGCTCTAATCTCATTTGTTGGGAGCTTCTCGTGGAAAACTTGCCACATAAAGTGTTTGACTCTTTCAGAAACTCCCCAGTGCCATAAATGACGCCAGTGGGATTGATTACTTAGGTTCTGCTGGTGGAAGATACCTTCATAAGCAGATTTCACGCTGAAGATACCATCAGGAGTGTTTCGCCAACAAATAACGTCATCCTCAATGCCTAATGGAGGGGAGAGTGCCATGATTTTTTCAACCACCCAATTAGGCAGAAAGGTCTCCCATTTGACCCTATCCCAATGACCAGATTGGGTGATAAATGAACATACAGGAGCTTCCAAATCCACAAGGTGCATGTTCCTCTCAATGAAGAATTTTAGAGGCTTATCAACGGGGGCCCAGCAAGCCTGCCAAGCCTGCGTGGTCCTACCACTTCTGAGCTTCATTCCAAGCCCCCCTTGGAATTCGTCCCAAACTGCTACAATTCCACTCCACACAGCGGATTGATTACGCCACCTTTGCACATGAGGAACCAGCGATGAACCACAAGAGTATTTTGCCCGTAAACATTTCACCCACATAGCTTCCGGTTTTGTGATAAGATTCCAACACAATTTCATGAGCAAAGCCTTGTTTTGGCAGCGAAGGTCTTTTATTCCCAGACCTCCTTCATGCTTCCTCCTTTTGAGAACATCCCATGCAATCAGGTGCATTTTTTTATTTTCATCATGCTGATTCCAAAAGAAATCTCTGCTTAACTTTTCAATTGAAGAAAGGACACCTTTCGGAACCAAAGTCGATTGCATCTGATATTGAGGAATGGCAGACAAAACAGACTTTATGAGCACCGACCGGCCTGCCATGCTCAGATATTTACCCTTCCAGTTTGACAACTTCAATCTGATCTTTTGAAGAAGCGGGGCAAAAGTCATCTTAACCATACGTTTGTGAAGAAGTGGAACACCCAAATATTTTCCAAGATCAGCCGTCAGCCCAATCCCTACCATCTGGCTCAACTCATAAGCTCTGTTGAAATGGACATTCTTGGACACAAACATTTTCGATTTACATAGATTAATCTTATGACCAGAAACCTGACAGAACAGATCCATAACGTTTCTCATTTCTTCCATTTGCTCCGAAGAAGCTTCACCAAAGAGGAGGAGATCATCGGCGAAGAAGAGATGGGAGAAACGGGGACCCGAAGGGCACAATTGGAGGGGACGCCAGTTCCCTAATTCTACCTCCTGATGAATTAGTTGCCCGAGTAATTCCATGCAGAGGACAAACAGATATGGACTCAGAGGGTCCCCCTGCCTTACTCCTCTTGAAGGAAGGAAAGAATCAGAAGACATACCATTCCAGATAATGCTCATGGAAGGGGATGAGACACAACACATAATCAACTTGACAAAATCCGCACCAATATTATTGAGTTGAGTTATAATATCTGGTGATTGTTTGTGTGATCATTGTATTTTGCTTGGAAGTGCTTTTGAAAAGAGAGTAGGCCATGGATTTGGAACTGGTGGGTACCAAATTTCATCATAGAGATAAATGTATGGGGAAGCCCAACCCTTCTCTTTGGGTAGAGATTTGAACAGATCCTTATATTTTTCGTTCTCAGTCTGAACATTTGGTTGACCTATTGTGACGGAAGAAGTGGCACTAGTTTCAGCCATTGGAAAGGACGGTGTAGCTGGGTAATTAACTACTAGCTAGCGCGAGCAAGTTTTTATTATTTATAGTATGAATTGGTCACCGATTATTGTCATTTTTTGAAATTAAGAATCACTGTCACATTATAGAAGAAGGATCTGACTATCGAGCATGTGAAAAGGTGCGGATGCATTCTCTGATAATCCATCTGGGCACGTGAAGAACATAATTAAGGAAGTTGGTCAGACAAGTAGATTTCAGTAATATCTAATACAAAGATAATCTTTTAATATAATCGTTATTGTACATACTGTGCCAATGTTGGAATCAATAAAAGTTGTTTAATAAATAAAAAAAAGTTGTACTGTGCCTGTGAGGGAACGTAGAAGTGACGATAACTTTGATTCCTATGGCTTCACTCTCTAAGCTATGTATATAGCTTATCACACGTTGCTCATTGTCCCTAAGATACTTGGACACAAGTGCGTTAGCCCTCAGATTAGAAGCTGCCGTAAAAATGTTAAAATACATTAAGATACTTTTCTAGTATTTGAAAATATTAATTTAAATTTTATTCTTTAAAAACTAAGACCAATATTATTTGTATACATTTCACAATAACTATAAGAAAACGGGTAATTAAGAATGTAAATTCATGCCTCATTTCTTGAAGAAAACATTCCATTAAATCTGGGAGAAGGATAATAATGAAAATCTTTTGTTTTTTTTGTTTTGCCTTCAAAAATCATTATTTGAAATGGGAAAAGGTACTATTGAGAATGGAATGATCTTGGACGGTGAGCAACCAAGCATGCATGCTTCAATATCATCTTTCCGTATTTTGACTTAAGGACATGAAAGGAGATTGCAGTAGAAAATTAAATCAAGAAATGTTTAGCTGAAGCGACAAAATAAGAGTATTTGCTCTCTATTTTTTCACTTAATTAGTTAAGTGATCCATATGTTATATTGTAGTACTTATTTTTTTAAATAAAAAATATAAAGGTGATAAACTGGAGTGTATCTGGGATCACAACTTCATATAATTATTTATTATTTGTTAAAAATAAAATAATACAAAGTAAAAACATGATCTCTACAATTATATTGACTCGGAAGGGGAATCCATTAATCAAATAAAAAAGAGTCATACAATAAGAGAGAACATAAGCAATAAAAGACAAAATAAAACACGTCATAATTGTATGACTGCATGACCATGAAGGACATCATACAGTTCAAGAGGTCATGGCGATTACAGTTAAAGAAGGAACAGTTAAGTTATGTTATATTGAAAGGATAGCCCAAGACCACCAAACTTCTCTTCCAATACCCTTTGGACAGTTTCTCTATCATCCAAGGAAAAAAATGATTAACCCAATCACCAACAATACCTTTCCTAAAGAAATCCTTGTTTTCAAACTTCTACATAAGTTTCCAGTCTTGTTCACTTCCAATTCCTTCAACTTCTCAAAGCTGCACAACTCAATTATGTTTTCAATAACACCACTGCTTTGCTCCTCAGAATTGAATGGGAATCTATGAACTCAGCCACTCTTTTCAAGTAGAAATTAATATCTTCTCCTTTCAAATCCTCATACGTTAAAAACAAAATCTTGTTTTGTGTCGCCTTGCCTGCTCTCCAATAACCAACATATGTATCCAAAACGGACCACACTCATTGATCCCGTTTGAATACCGCTCAACAGCTTTCTCACATGATAATTTTGGTAAAGAAGATGGTACGAGTTTGTTTACAAACAGCCAAGATGATATGAAATTTTCGAATGGGTTTTGACATATATAGATGGTCTTGCATTTGGATTTGGTAATTGAATCAGGCAAAGAATGAAATGGAACATGAGTACTAAAAAGTCTTGGCTCATGCAATATGGGGAGATCAGGAATCTGGTTATATGCATAATGGTTGTGCTGAAAGATAGGAATAATCTCATGCGGATTGGAAGATAGTATTGGATGGTTATTTTGTAAAGGAGGGAAGCACTTACGATTCAAAATGGCAAAAGTAAGGGCTTTCAATCACGTTGTGCCAGATTTTGGCAAGGAAGGTAAGATAATATCACTGTCTTTTGCTTGGAAGTGCTTTCGGAAAGAGACTATGTTTTGAATTCAAGTTCGTATATACCAAATGTTTTCGTAGCAATAGACCTATTGATGGCCACAACCCTTCCTTCTGGGAAGAGAAAGAAGTTCTTTGCATTCCTGACTAATCATTTCGTATTCTTCATCATAACCCTTGTCTTCAAGCTCAACATTTAAACGACTTTTTGTGAATGACATGAGAAGGATTTCGGGCGTACCTGGAATCCATTGACTCGCTGAGTACCAACATGAGATCGGAGCACCGATATGAACTTTGATTGCATTGATACGATAGACTCACCATTGGAACAGAAGAGGAATAGAGAGAGAAGTTTTTGTGTAAGTTGTCTATTAGTTTTCCCAAACTTACACCCACAAACCCATATCTTGCCTTATAACATGTATGGGTAGTTACTTTTATTTGAAATTTGAACCATAAAGATAAAGCTTCATATTTGGACCCATATTTCTTTATATTTACATAATAGCCCCCATTTGTATTGGGTTGGAGCCTTAATCCACCAAGGGTGGACTGGGCATATTCTAACACCTCCCACTCAAACTTGGTGGATTAGATGTTATGGGTCATATCTCTTTCTCTTCCATCCTTCTGTCATACTAGGTGCTCTGCCTTAACCGCGTGAGCATGATTTCTTCGTTTGGGTGTCTTATACTAGGAATCCCTTTCAAAGAGACCAGCACAAAACCGCCTTGTAGTGCAGCTTGATCATATTAATATAATACCTCTGATGTCCTAGATTTTAACCTATATACACTTTCTTCATGGCCAATCTAATCCCTCTTGAGTCAAGATAAAACTCAGACTGCCTTTCTCATATGCATAGTGTTTACACTTATGAAATTACCCAAGTAACGTCATAAGGGACCGGTCTCAGACACAAGCATAAATGTGTATATTCTAGGTAATCTTCCTCTCACCCATATATCATTTCAATATGAATCAACCGCTTTCCTAACATAATGCCTTTAGATCGTATCGATCATGATCATAGGAAAAATGCTCAAGTAGCATACGTAGAAATATATCTCTATAATATTGTCAAAGTCAGAGGACATCTTGAAAGGGTGAACCTTTCTAGGACTCACACAGCAATGAAGTAGGGATCTTTTCACTTGCTTCCCGTTTACGGTTCTCTAGCACATGCGGTATGAATCACATGCTTCGGTGTTACTCTTATACTATAAGAGCGCATGTCATTTTAATCTTATTAGATCCCATATGTTTTGATGATAACAAAGATTGGATTAATAATATGGCAGGATTTGATAACAAACAAATGGATTTGAACAAAGTGGCAAAGCGTCACTTAGAGTAAGCACTGGAAGTAATCAACAAATCCTTTGAAGGCTTACTCGAGTAGCCACTCGGGTAAGAGAAGCTATTACTCGAGTAGCCTCTTGAGTAAGCAAAGAAAATTTCATCCAGTGAGGCACTGCCAAATTTTGAACGAAGTTACTCGAGGGACCACTCGAGTAATCTGCAAAGTTATATAGACCATTACTCGAGTAGCCACTCGAGTAACCAGGTCCAAAATCTTCCAGTGACTATTGGCCAAGAAATGCAGCATATCACTCGAGTAGCCACTCGAGTAACCAGTGAGAAAATAGCATTACTGAGGGACCACCCGGGTAAACTGTAGAGTTATTTGAAATACCACTCGAGTAACCAGAAAACAAACTCTCGGCCAAGAATTTGATCCCATTACTCGAGGGTGTAATCGAGTAATCTGTCGGGTTATTTGAAAGCCACTCGAGGGACCATTCGAGTAAGGTGTATAGAAAAATGAAGCCCACTCGAGTAGCCACTCGAGTAAGCAGTTTACCACAGTGATTACCCGAGTAATTTGTGAAGGTAAAGACATGGCCACTCGAGTAGCCACTCAAGTAATCAGATATTCTCAAGGTTTGTAATATATCACTCCATGTCTTACCTGAGTGATATCTGATGCAAACTGTTGATTTGCTCACTACTATATTTTTGACAAGTTTACTTGAGGGACCACCCGAGTAACAAACTTGATCACTCGAGTAGCCACTCGAGTAAGGCAGTCCAGAAATTATATTTTCATCGAATATCTCTTGATTTGTTATCTCTATGATTAACTCTTCATTGTATTAGTATTCTAAGTACATTTGCAGAGAAACAATGAAAGAGTATGACAGATTTGAGAAGTCAAATAAAAGTCCAAACGTTCACCTATCGCTACCTACCGCCAACGGATAGTTTTCAAATACGAAGAATAGTCAACCGTTGCTGCGCGACTCTAACGGACAAGTTTGAAATTTCTTCCAACGGACACTTCAAATCATCTATATATATGGAACATTCAAAGAGAAGAAAACAACAAGTCACAAACTGGGATTACACTGATCAACACATTCTTAGTGCTTTGTTTTCATATAGTCATTCATTTGTACTTCAGAGATTATATATTTGCTCTGTGAGAGAGTTTTTCATTACAAACTCAATATTTGTTATTGAGACAACTTAAGGTAGTGGAACCCTGAGATGGGAATTTGATTGCAACGTGTAAGGGGGAGCGAATGTCCAAGTGAAGGAACTTGCTGTGTATTGAGGTGCCAAGAACCCACTGAATCTTGGAGAATATAGTGAAACTCTCAGAGATGCTCTGAGGACTAGACGTAGGTCAAAGTAGTTGTGGCCGAACCAGTATAACTCCCGGTGTACACTACGGTGATATTTCTCCTTGCTCTTAAATGCTTTTAATATTCCGTCAATTTTCTTATACGCAAAGAAATTTCTGGAATCACCCAATTCACCCCCCTCTTGGGTGAAACGCTTGCACTAACAAATCTTACACTACTACAAAAAAGCAAAGTTGTGGCGCTTATAATTGCATTAGCTGTGGTGCTAGCGAAATTCCACCTATCTGGACACTACTAAAAAAAGCTGTGGCGCTTAGAAGCGCCACAGATTTGTAAATTTTTTTTAAAAATCACCTCCTGTGGCGCCTGGCCTGGCAGGCGCCACAGTAGGCCAGCACTTCCTGTGGCGCCTGCCTGGCCAGGCGCCACAAGAGGTGTTTTTTTTAAATTTTTCGTTTTGGTTTTTTTTAGCATATTTTTTCCTCATATTTTTTGGGTTCTTCATATTGGTTTTTTTTAGCATATTTTTTCCTCATATATATCTCCCATGCATACATAATTATAGTTTGCAAGGTTTAATAAGAACAATAATAGATAACTTTAAAATGATACCAACAAATGATTGATTAGCTAAAGTAGTACTGAAAATTGTTATACAATATACTGTAAACCTAGCTGAATGAAATATAATACAACAAATTCAACTTCAACAAACATGTGTGACACAACAATTGGCAATTAGAAACAACACAAAATAGACCAGCTAGTGAATTTACTAGTATATATAGCTACCTAGAGATTTGCCTAAACACATATTCACACCATTCCTCGATCACTTCATTAACCTGATGGTCTGCCAAAGCATCACAACGTTGATCTTCATAATACTACAGATATATACAATCAGACACAAGTTAGAACGAATTAAAATCAGTAAAACATAATTGTCAGGCACTAATTCAATTTCATTACAACACAATATGAAGTGCAACTAAATGACTTACTTTTTGAGGAATAAATGGTTGACCATGCAAAATAACATCCTTCATAAATAAGCAAGGACATAAGATTTTGCCAGGATCTTTTGTGTACTCAGTTGCAAATGTAATAAAATCCTTCACCCCATCTATATATTCCCTTGAACATCGATTAGATGACATCCATTTACGATCCATCTATGGGCTTCAATCTATTTTTTTAAAAAAGTACGTGGTTAGTTGTATGACTATTGCATTTACTAATTACTTTTATATTCTCTTACCAATTTTAATTTAAAATAACATACACCACATGAATCTTCATAATTGAAGTTTTCTAAGTCTTAAATTGAATGTTTAAATTGCCAAATAATTCATTAATTATTCCCAAGGATTATAATAATTTTTTACAACTCATAACAAAAGAAACCATATTTGCCACAATATATCATAGTTAAATTAGAAAACATTACAAATCAATAAATAAAATACAAGTGTTAAGAATATATAAATAATTATTTTGCTTATGCAATTAATCAATAACAATCATTAGAACACCTACAAATTATAACTATTAAATTCAACTAAAATCACATTTGTAAGCTCAAAATTTAAAAAACATACCGTAAATAGAAGCTTCAATAGACTGATGAAGTGAAACTACAAACAAAAATTAAACATAAAAAAATCAATAAAATATTTGAGGTTCTAAGTTATTTTTTTTAATAATAATATGTGTAATAAACATCAATATATAATAAAATCAAATATAATTAGCTTATTTCAAAAAATATGATTCAAAAAAAAAATAAAGAAAATAAAATAAAATGAAAAAGAAAGCATATTCCCAACATTAATTATCTCCTTATTGTATGTTTTTCCCCTTACGGTTTTAGTTAATATATTTAAAGTTAAACAATATAGACAAATTATATTTTATTTTATTAAATATTAACATTGATATATATTGATATATTAAAGTCATTTTATCCATATTTTAAAATTATTAAATAAGTTAATGACTCAATTAACGAATTATTCAATTTATTATCCTGATTTCAATTTTTCCTATTTTCATTGGGTTTAGATGGGATTTTCTCTATTATAGTTTAATAAGATAATACAAAAAATTATTTTCTTACCTCTACAAAATAGCACTAACACAAATATATATTAAATACGTGAAATAATATTAAATAAATGATTTTGATTTTTGGAAAAATAATAATTTGAAGAAGTTTTAAAAGAAATAGCAGTATTATTAAAAGTTAATTTGATTATCTAATTTCAAGTCACTTGTATATTAATTACTATTGTTCAAATTTATGGTTATATATAACATATAAATTCAATTCTTTCATTGTTCTTGTAACTTGTTGCATTAATTTCTTAGAACTAGTGAGAGCTAAAACACAGTACACACACGCCTACAATGGGGATCGGATAAGTCTCTAGTAATGGGAATATATATGTACACACATGCCTACAATACACACACGCCTACAAACAACACACACATTTGTATATTATATATATATATATATAGGTGTTGTACATGTAAAGAGCAAAGAAACAAAACTAGAGATGGTCCCACAGAAAAACAAAAATCTGCCGAGAGAGAGAGAGAGAGAGAGAGCGCATGGGCATTACTTGTCTTCTCCTCAATAATTTTATTTACATTCTTTATTTTTTTCCTGTGTTGATCGGATGAAATTACATACTATGTACATGTCTATTTCTAATTTGGTTTATGTACTAGTATAATAACACCATGTATGAAGAAGATGACTATATATGACATATAACTATACAAGCATGCGTGTCATAACAGGGAAAAAAAACCATCGCAAGCATGCCATAAAAAAAACAGCAGAACAACTTGACAAAAAAATTAATAAAAACAAAACGCAAGTTGAACTTACAGGTTGATCAGTGTAGTGGAGTGGGGGACCACGTAATTGCCGTTGGTGACGCAATCTTCAGTGAGGGAAGGAAGAAATTTGAGCTACCAAATGGAGTGGGGACCAAAAACTTGTAGACAATACAAAGAAAAGGGAATAATAGGGACAGGAGTGGGGTTGGCAGTTGGGAAAAAACAAAGACGTGTGCTCGTGTGAGTGTAGTTTTAAGGAGTGAAGATAAGAAAATAGAAGGAAGGGGAGAGCACGCACAGATACATGAAAGTGAAAATGAGAGAGGGAATGATTAAAGATAGAGAAAAAGGTAAAGAAAGAGAAGGGGGGTGTCGGCACGCGGGAAAGGAAAGTGATTGGGGGGAGGGAGGCGGGAAACAAAATTAAGGATAAGGGGGTGGGGCGGGGTGGGTTCTGATTGGTGGGGAAGGGATAGAAAATCCAAATTTTTTTTAAAAAAAGGGTCAGGGGTGGCGCTTGACCAGGCAGGCGCCATCCCTGACAAAATTTTTTTTTTTAAAAAAAAGGTTCAGGGTTGGCGCCCAACCAGGCAGGCGCCACCCATGACAAAATTTTTTTTTAAAAAAGGGTCAGGGGTGGCGCCTGCCTGGTCAGGCGCCACACCTGACCCAAAAGCTAGTGTGGCGCCTGGCGTGTCAGGCGCCATAGCTGGTACCAGCAGGTCAAGTGTGGCGCCTGCCTGGCCAGGCGCCACACTTAACCATACCAGTTGTGGCGCCTACCCTTCCAAGCGCCACAGCTGGTAAAAAAACATAAAATATAAAAAAAAATAATAAATGAGCAGCTGTGGCACTTCATTAAGGAAGGGCCACAATATGTGCGCCACCTTTCAACCTTTTTGTAGTAGTGTTACCATTAACACCATACAAAATTAAGTATAGACACGCATAGTATCAAAACCCAAATCTTCATCTTTACTTAAATAACGTCAATTTTGAAGAATTTGTTGTTTGGCAATAGGTATCGTGGATGTGGGTATCCATGATTTGATCCATATTTGTAATTACGGATCTCATCCCGACTGGATGCAGTACTAAGTCGAGGTGATATTTATTTTTGCGTTTCTTCTTTACCATATTGGCTCTCTCACTGCTTTACTAGTGAACACATGTGCCTTATCTTTGTATACTCCTTATGAGTGTCAAAGGTGGTCGCTTGTGTGCGAAAGCCAACCTCATCAACCTGTATGATATACTAGACATTGTATACTTTCGTATATACATGTAAAACCATAATGAAGTATCTATACTTCACTTCTGATGAATGCCAAAGGACTCATTATGCTCTTCATGTATTTCCTTGGCCACATGCTTAGTTAGGGGACTTTGCATAGGACTGTGTTGTTCAACAACAACTTTATGTGCTATAGTATTTCTAACAGGAATCACATCTTCATGTTTAGTCTTGATATGATACTTAGGGTCTCTTACTTAGGCAATGGTTGTAGTGTTTTCATAATACATTAATACTAGATTTAAATTCTCACTTTCAAATCATACATGTTTTTCCAAACATCATCAACCATATAGCCACCTATACTACCATAGTACTTTAAAATGCGCATAATCATTATGTGCCCAAAAAGTATCTCAAGACCTTTTGTGGATATATTCCATGTCTCTCACAATGGTTAGACTAGTACCAACATACAAGTCCTACCATAAAACAGATATTCGATCTTGTACACATCATTACGTACATTAGACTACCAACAACATTTGCATGGAAACCTTTTTCCATTTTCTATGTTGATTTAGTTTAGGGACAAAATCAAGGCTCAAAAATCATTACTGAAGCCACTGGGGTATCCATGGGTTTGCATTCACTCATATAGAAATTACTCAAGGATCTCCTAATATAATTCTAGAGAGGATTCTCCTTAAGCTATCTCATTAGATCTCAAGTCCAAGAATATGCATTGCTTTACTCATGTGTTTCTTTTCAAAATTTATGAGTATCATTCTTTAACATGCACTACTAGATTCAAATTGTTTCTTGCCAATAGTATATCATCCATTTAAATGGATCATATCAAAAAATTACTTGACAATGATTCTCTTCAACCATTTGAAAACTACATTGGTTTCTCTCTTACAAAAACTTATGCATCACTATCTGGATGATTGCTTCAATCCATAAAAGGATCTCTACAAAAAACATGAGGTTATCCCTCTATGAAACCTCAAATACCACTTCTAGTGAAATTTAATTATCATTACAAATAGATTCTGTCTTCCATATCACCACTTAAACGATATCAATTTTACATCTTTTTGATGTATATCTAAATCCAAATAGCAAATTGTTGCCAGAATAAGTTTGATTAAAACGCACAATAGGCAAGATGAAAACCTTCCTATTATGCTCACCCCTTTGCAATCAAATGATTCTTGTAATTGCTAATTGATCTGTCCACTCTTAATCTCTAGTCTTCAAAATTGACTAGTTTCAAATAGCCTCTTATCTTGTATTAGATCAACTAATTCTCAAACATGATTCTTTCTCAATGAATCATCACTTCCATTACTTTCTTCCATATATTTTGCCTTTGTAGGAATCTTGTACAGAGCACGACTCTATCTTTTAGAGCAGCCATGAATTCCTTTCTCAGTTACTCCTTCTTATTGGAGCTTCCTGCTTTTCTTGTTTAGTTCCTTTATTAACCCTTCTAAGCTCCCACTTACAAGGATGATTGAGAATCGCTGGTTGGTTCTGTACTGCCTTGTCTATGTGTCTTGTAAAGAGACACATAGTCATCATTTTCGCCCATATTTGGAAACTGATGCATAATAAATGTGGTAGCTTTTAGTTCTTTTTAGTCACAATTCCATCTTTTCACTTATGAAAAATGAAGGCATCACTCTAATGAGCTCCTACTTACAATCATAATGGGAATGTGCAACTGACCCTTATGGTTTGCACTCTTATGGTCTGCGGAAAGTCAAATCCAATTCACACTTTGACCATAATTCATAGAGTGTAAAAGTGACCACTTTAGAGGGCACATGGTTAAGTTCAATACCACACACACTTGATGAAAAAAAAATATCTGTACTAATCCACCAAAAGTAGACCTTAATACTCTCCCACTCACATTTGGTCAGTTAGCTTGAATCACCACATACATAACCATGTCTTATAATGTTTCATTACACTTTTCAATAAACTCCATGTAGTGATAGAGTGCATTGGATAGTTAGCTATCTAACTATCTTTCTTTTGTCACATTACTCATTTGATCATTCACAACCCTGATTAGTTCATACATAGGATCTCAAAAACTTATTTAATTGATTTAATTGACTTTACAACTTATCCATTCACAGTCTAAAATACTTAAACTTCAGACTTATGCGAAATCAAACAAGTATGATCATATCATGAATAATCCTCAACAAGAGTTATAAAATGTTAAGCTCTGTGTCTTGCCCTCATACACGGTACCAAATTTATCATAGTGGAATAATCATAATGGAAATATGATAGTTTTTCCTTTACTACAAATCTTTTTATGTTGCTTTACATGTAAGACTATCACAAGGACATCTCCACATTGGAAATTAAACTTAGAAATCCTTATTATGCTAATTTTGGTAGAAATTCCTATATCCTTGTCTAACATGACACATAATCATGTCAATACTTGTATTACAGAGAGTGGTAAAGCAAATTAATATAGAGAGTCACTAATAATGCTCAACTTAAAGAAATCTCATGAAAGGAAAACTGGATTAGAACTATATACAAGTGTCACAAAAACATGAAAGTTTAAATTAGTTGAACCCATAATCTAGACGGCATAAGACAACAACTTAATCTCATTTGAACCAGTGCATCAAGCGCATCACAAAGAATTAAGGTCATTCCACTACATAAAGTGGACTTGTAGGCGCTTATTCATTCAACTTAATCCTTATGTTGCCACAAACGTTAAGCTTCTTGCTTAAATTGACAATAGAGAACATTCTATAAAGAATTTCAATCTCTATCATAATGATTTATGGAGCTGATGTCCTTTTGTGTTCCCTTTACTTGGAACAATTCTTTGTAAAATGGATGTTTCTTTAGCAGGAAAAGCATTTAACCTCACTTAGGTTAGCCCTCTACTGGGAGAATATCTTACCCTTTTTTGAAGTTAGGGTAATCCTTCTATCTCTTTTCTAGAATCTCTTACCCTTCCCTAATGTTGGGTTTAGAGTGTAGAGGACTTGGCCTCCCCTATGGGGTAAGCTTGTCCAAAGGACTCGCAAACCTCTAGATATTCATTTCCAAGCCCAAAGTACTTCAATACTTCATTGTAAGTCATAATGTTTTTTCTATGGGTCATACTCACTTTTATGAGCTCCCACCTACAAAAGAGCATTTTGATGAACAAGCTATACTTGTTCGTTGGACAAAACATTTTCAGCTTCTTTTAGTTTCCTTGTCATGTTAGTTATCTCATGTAGCTGCTACTTTATACATGGCCTTACGCCCTTACTATTGAATTTCTTTCACATTTGCACATGCATTTATCAAGTATAACATACGCATGGCAATTAATGTTATAGAGTTTCCCTTGTCATAGCCATGTTGGTCTCATAACCTCTTATTTGCCAAGCAAATTCTCAGCTTTAGTGTAATTTGACCTAAGTTAATGGCTTTACAACATCTTTTATTTATATGAAACCTTTTAATGCCAGGTTGTTAGAGCAAGCGTTTCACCCAAGAGGGGGGTGAATTGGGTGATACTAAAATTTCGTTGCAAATATAAAAACTTGATGGTGAATATAAAGCAATAAAGAGTAAGGAGAAATATCACCGAAGTGTACACCGAGAATTATACTGGTTCGGCCACAACCACTTTGACCTATGTCCAGTCCTCAGAGCTTCTCTGAGAGTTTCACTATAACTTCCAAGATTCAGTGGGTTCTTGGCACCTCAGTACAAGAAAGTTCCTTCGCCTGGACACTCACTCCCCCTTGCAAGTTGCAATCCAATCCCAACTCAAGGTTCCACAACCTTAAGTTATCTCAGCAAAAAATATTGAGTTTGAATGAAATATCTCTCTCACAGAGTGAATAAGAATCACTGAAGCATAGAATTACAAGTATAATGTAAAACAGAGTAATGAGCTTGATAATGCGTTCGTGTGTATGATCTTATGTTTTTCTCTGTTTGGATGTTCCCATATATATAGGTGTGTTAGTAATGACTGTTGGAACATTTTCTTCTCGTCCATTAGAGTGTACGCAGCCACTGTTGACTTTTCCAGTATTTGAAAAACATCCATTTGCGGTAGGTGGCGGTAGGTGACATTTGAACGTTGCTTTTGACTTTCCTTATTTGGTAAGATCTCTTTATTGTTTATCTATGGATATGCTAAGAATACTAATACAATGAAAGGTTAATCATATAGGAAACAAATCAATAAATGTTGGAATGAATTCTCAAAATCTGAACTTGCATACTCGAGTAGTTACTCGAGTATTCATTAAAGTTTACTCGAGTACATACTCGAGTATCATCGGGAAGATTTTGATAAACTGCAAGTTAATAAGCAAACATAACATTACTCGGGTAGTGCATGAAGTAAACAAAAGTTCAAACCTTTGGAAATACCTGTTTACTCGGGTACTTACTCGAGTATAGAAAACTTTTCTTCATTAGTTACTCGAGTACCAACTCGAGTATACCTTCAAATAAACTTTAGGTTACTCGATGCTTCACTCCAGTAATGTTGGCAGGATTTCAATACCGAGAGCACTTCAAGTTTGATTACCTTGTTACTCGAGTCCTTACTCGAGTAAACATAAATTTTTATGCATAGCTTACTCGAGTAATGACTTGAAGTTTTTCTTCTAAGTAATTCTGCATACTCGAGTTGTAACTGGAAGTGAAGGGTGAGAAAATCATTTCATGTTATTCGAGTAATACCTTCAGGTTTTGCTTACCATAGTGAGTTACTCGAGTAGCTCCTCGAGTAATATTGGCAAGGTTGAAAATGCCGAGAGCAACACATTTCTTGAAACAGAGTAACTCGAGTACTTACTCGAGTATCATTGGTAGCGTTAAAAATGCTGAGAGGAACTGGAAGTATTTGACATGGTTACTCGAGTAGCTACTCGAGTAACGTTGGCAGGCCGAGAGCAACTCCAAGTGAATTACCTGGTTACCGAGTAGCTACTCTAGTATCGTTGGCAGGCCGAGAGCAACTAGAAAACATTTACCTTATTACTCGAGTAACGTTGGCAGGTTACTTGACGGTTGACCTGGTTACTTCAATTTTGTGTCTCATTACTCGAGTAACTAGTCGAGTAACCCTTTAGAAAATTTGCCAACAATGAAGTTTCTCAGCTTTTTCTCTTGGCCTTTCTTCATTACTTCAATGCTTACTTCAAGTGATGATTTTCCCTATTTTTACTTTGTTCAAACTTATTTGTTTATCAAATCTTTTTCATGCCATTATTTGTTATCATCAAAACATGAGATCTAAAATTCTCCCCCTTTTTGATGATGACAAAACTTGATGATTTTGAACAAGAATTTTGAAACTAAGTTCTCAAATAAAAACTTCTTGAATTCAATGATAAATTTTGAAAAACTTTGTTAAGTGTAAATTCAAAGTGTTTTTGATGTCATAACATACACCTTGCATACATAACAAACTCATTAGTCCCACAATGTATTATAATTTAAAAGCTAAAATGGAATTGAAATAAATTCATAACTTAAATAAACTTGCATTAGACTTAAAATTACATTACAAGATGAAAATTTATAGATTGAAAAGCTCCCTAAATCCCATATACACCCAAAATACCCAAAATGACTGAGAAACTTCCACAAAATCACTCTCAAGATTCTTCTCCCCCTTTTTGTCTTCATTATTCAAGAGGAGGATTAGAAGGCTTGACCATGGAGATAGGCTTCACTGGAAGAACCAAAGAACCATCTGAACCAGAAGAATCAAAAGAGCTAGAAAATTCTGGTTCAGGAAGATTTAGTGAAGGGATATGGATGTCATCTCTGGGAGGAATAGGAGAAGGCTGGTAGACAATCATAGTAGTGGTTTCAACCTCTAGAGTAAGATGATTAGAGGATGAGGGAGATATCTCCTCTGTATGAGTAGGAGAAGGAATGGGTAAAGGAGTAGGTTGGGGCTGAGCTTGGGCGGAGAATCCTCAATGACAATATGAATGGTCTCATTGGTTTCAGGGTTATCCACTGAGCATAGGATATCTGCTAGTCTCAGCTCAAGTGGACTAGAGACTGGAGGAATAAGTGGCTCAGCCTCAGAGTAATGAAGGTCAGATGGGATGTTCTCTGGAGGTGGTGGTATATGTTCAGGAGATGGTATATGCTCTGGAGATGAAGAAGTCTCATGTGCAGAAGATGATGGACCGGCAGAAGGTCCGGGACCCAAAGAATCCAATCGTGCCAGAATCAACTTCAAGGTCTCACCCTTGGCACGTTGCTCAGCTAGCAATTCTTCGTGCCTCTTATCCATCTTCTCAACCAGCTCAGTCATCTTGTGATTCATGTGAGTTATTAACTCAGCATTTGTCTTGGCAATATCCACATGGAATCCTCTGAGCATATTTTCTATGAAGTGCTGAAGTGTGGCATTGAGGAAAGAGGGTGATGATGTAGTGGCAGCTGGAGCCAACGACTGAGTATCATCCATCTTGCTAGTCTTAGTCTCAATCTTCTTCTTCTTCTTAGATCCAGATTCTAGAAGACTTTTGAGAGGAATATCAATATTGAGCTTGCCAATTTGATTTCTCCCAACCGGAGTCAATCTTTCAATATGCTCTTTGTTCTCCAGATACCATATCTTATTTTCCTTCAGAATGAGTGAGACAATATGAGGATATGGCATAGGTGTGGTAGCTTTCCCATCTACTCTGTATCTCTTCATCTCAGAGAATATGTACTCCCCTAAATCTTTTTGTTCCTTCAGAAGTAAGGAAGCAAACCATCTATAGTCCCTATCAGAAAAGTGGGTATAATTGTTGGCCTTGTTCATAAGGGATCTAGAGTAGATATACCATAGAACCCTGTGATGATCACACATATCACTAGGTTTGAAATTTAAAGGTCCTACAAGCTCACCAGGTTTTAGGACGGAGAAAATTTGGTTTGAGTCAAGTTTGGAGTAAATGTCATCTGGAGGGTTCTCTATTCCTAACCACAGATTGAGCCTAGAAGGTGAGATGAGAATCTTTTGGCCTCTAACAGTAGTAGTCATCTCTTCCTCTGCTGAGTTTATATTGGGCTCATCAAGAATTTCAAGATTACAGTAAAAGTATGTGACTACTTTGGTGCAAAAAGGAAGTCTAATAGAAAGCCAAGGCATAAATGGTTCTAAAAAGGGACTAAGATAATGCTTCAATACCTCCTGAAGTACTTTAAGGTCCACATAGTGTGTCTTGCATAATTTTCTCCTGGAGAATTGAGTGAGGTACTTTGGGGACTCCTCTAGTTTGTTGACATTAAACCCCTTTGGAGGTTTGGTGATCTCCTCTTCTGGCAGTTCTGATTTCTTTGAAGACTGCCCCTTCTCAAGATGATCTAGAATACTAGCCATTGCCTTAGCCACATTCACATCATATTTGGGCTTTTTAGGAGGTTTTGGTGTGAAAGAGGGAGTTGAGGAATCAGAAGGTGGAGGAGAGGGAGACTTTGCACGTTTGCCTCTCCCAGTAGAGGTACTCTTCTTGGATTGAGCCCTTGTAACTACTAGCTCTTTGATAACAACACCTTTCAGTTTCGGTTGAGGTTGAGGTTTGGGTTGGACTTTGGCTTTGGATCTAGGAGTAAGTTTTCTTCTCTTTCTGGGAGGAGAAGAAAGAGGATCAGTGAGTTGAGGAGATCTAGAAGAGTCTGTAGGAGTGAGGTTTTTGGTTCTAACCATTTTGAATCAAAGAAAGTTTGAAATTTTAGAAAAATAGAGGGAAAAACGCAATATAGGGCAAGTGAATCTGAGCAGAATAGGAGGTTTCTGGGGTTGAAATTTAATGGGTTTTGACGGAAATAGTGAAGGAAAGAAATTGTGAAAAGTTTTTCAGAGAGGACTTGATGATTTACTCAAGGAGATTTTGTGGAAATGACTGAGTTTGCTACAGATAAAGACCTAGAACCCGACGTTACTCGAGGCCTTACTCGAGTAAATTGCATGTTTACTCGAGTCCCTACTCGAGTGATCATACAGAAAATTTCTAAAATAATTCATTTAAATTGCGTACCTAGCATGAATAATATTATAATTATCCATGTATGTTCCCTCGATCATTTTGTAACCAATTTAGAGTAGATTTGAGTCGTTCTTCATTAAATTGGTGATCTGGACTTGCAGTTACTCGAGTCCTTACTCGAGTAAGCTTTAAGTTTACTCGAGGCTCACCTCGGGTAACCTTTCATTTTCAGTTTGGACTGTTCAGTTCTCACCAATGAACCGTTTGATTCAAATTCCAAGAAACTTGATACGTTACTTCTAGTTTTGGAAGACTATTACTCGAGTAAAGTGCTCTTTTACTTCAAGTTGTTCCTCAGGTAATGATTTACTGTCAGTCATTACTTGAAGTTGGTACTCCAGTAAAGGTGTCCTCTGATAACCTCTGTTTTTATTTCTCAGAACAGAGTTTCAATCTTCCTGCAAAACAAGTTTCTACATACTTCGATGCTTAAATTAGTAATCATCAAAACATTATCAAATATCTTTATCTAACATTATAAGCGACTGAAATAACTTACAACTCATTGGGATTTACCATTCCCAATTCTCTTCTAATGTATAGAAATTGATCTTTTGCAAGGGGTTTAGTGAAGATATCAGCTAGTTGAAGATGAGTAGGAATGAATATTACTTTCACATCTTTCTTTTGGACATGATCTTTGATGAAGTGATGTCTAACATCGATATGCTTGGTTCTAGAATGTTGAACTGGATTTTTCGCCAAGCTTATCGTACTAGTATCGTCACAATAGATTGGTATTTCTTTGAGATAAATACCAAGATCTTGTAGTTGTTGTTTTAACCATATCACTTGTGCACAACAACTTGAGACTGCAACATATTTGGCTTTCATTGACGAAAGAGACACTGTATTTTGTTTCTTGCTAAACCATGAGACAAGAGATCCTCCAAGAAATTGTCCTTGTCCACTGGTGCTTTTTCTGTCTGTTTTGTATCCTCCATGATCTGAATCTGAATATGCAACAAGATATTCACTTCTTCCTTTGGGATACCATAGACCCAATTCGGGTGTGTCAGCAAGGTATCTAAAGATTCGTTTGACAGTTTCAGCATGTGATTCCTTTGGTGCTGATTGATATCTTGCACATATGCCAACACTAAATTGGATGTCCGGTCTACTTTCCGTGAGATAGAGTAATGATTCAATCATTCCTCTGTATTTTGTGATGTTGTAGTCTTTCCCTTTGACATCAGCATCAAGCAATGTAGTTGAGCTCATAGGTGTGTCCGTTCCATTTGCTTCATCCATTCCAAACTTCTTCAACAATTCTTTCAAATACTTTGTTTGAGATATAAAGATTCTATTCTTTCTTTGTTTGATTTGAAAACCAAGAAAGAAATTCAATTCTCCCATCATTGACATCTCAAACTCTCCCGCATTATCTCAGAAAATTCCATGCACAGAGATTCATTAGTAGCACCGAAAACAATGTCATCAACATATATTTGAATAATTAAAATATCATCACGTTTTCGTTTTATAAAAAGTGTTGTATCAACTTTTCCCCATACAAAACCTTGATTAATTTGAAATTTACTGAGCCTTTCGTACCATGCTCTAGGAGCTTGTTTTAAACCATATAAAGCCTTTTTGAGTTTGAAAACATGGTTAGGTTTAGTTACATCCTCAAAACCTAGAGGTTGTTCTACATATACTTCTTCCATAATGTAGCCATTTAGAAATGCACTTTTTACATCCATTTGATAGAGTTTGAATCCTTTGATGCATGCAAAGGCTAATAGTACGTGTATAGCTTCTAATCTAGCCACTGGAGCATACGCTTCCTCATAATCAATCCCTTCTTCCTGATTATAGCCTTTGGCCACCAATCTTACCTTGTTTCTGACAATAATTGCGGATTCATCGAGTTTGTTCTTGAATACCCATTTAGTACCAATGATCGGATGATCCTTGGGTCGGGGTACCAAGTCCCAAACTTGATTTCTTTTAAATTGATTTAATTCTTCTTGCATTGCTATAACCCAATCATTGTCTGATAGGGCTTCATCAATGTTAGAAGGTTCAATCTCAGAAATGAATGCAGAAAAACTTACTTCATTAAAAATTCTATTTCTAGTTTTGATCCCTTCATTCACATCTCCTATGACTTGATCTAAGGGATGACTTTTATTGTATTTCCAGGCTCTAGGTTGTCCTAGTGATTGCTCTTCTTCCTTGGTTTCATCAACTTTTGGAATAAGAGACTTAGAAATAGATTGACCATTTTCTTGATTTAAAACAACTTCCTGTTCTTCATCAATTGTTTTGTCAGAGGATTCAAATTCATCAAATACAATATGAATTGATTCTTCAACAACACATGTTCTTTTGTTAAAAACTCTATATGCTTTACTTCGATTAGAATATCCTAGGAAAATTCCTTCATCAGTTTTAAAATCAAAATTTTCTAAGTTATCTTTACCATTATTATGAATGAAACACTTACAACCGAAGATGTGTAGATGAGCAATGTTTGCCTTCCTTCCTTTGTGCAGCTCGTATGGTGTCTTTCCAAGTTTTGTTCTAATATATGCTCTATTTGAAATATAGCATGCTGTACTCATACACGTTCTTTTCATTCAACATTGCTCTTGCCATTTCAGTGAGTACTCTATTCTTGCGTTCCACGACTCCATTTTGTTGAGGCGTCCTTGGAGCAGAGAAATTGTGATCAATGCCATTAGTATCACAATACTCTTCAAAGGCTTGATTTTCAAATTCTCTACCATGATCAGTCCTAATACCTGCAAGGGCATACCTTTCTTATTTTGCACTTTCTTGGCAAAAACAATAAATTCTTCAAAGGTTTCATCTTTTGATGATAGAAAAATAACCCATGAAAATCTGGAGAAATCATCAACAATGACCAATGAATATAAGTTGCCACCAAGACTCTTTACTCTTGCTGGGCCAACTAAATCCATATGTAATAATTGTAGTGGTCTATTTGTTGAAATCTCATTTTTCAATTTAAAAGATGATTTAGTTTATTTACCCTTTTGACATGCGTCACAAATCAAGTCATTTTTGAAATTTACTTTTGGTAATCCAAGAACTAAATCCTTTTTGAGTAGTTTGCCTAATTGATGCATATTGACATGAGCTAATCTCTTATGCCATACCCAACTTTCATCGGCATTACTTAGAAAACAATTTTCAGATTCATTTCTACTAATATCTAAAGTATAGCAGTTACCTTCCCTTTTTGCTCTAAGTTTAGCCTTGATATTCTTCTTATCAAGTAGTAAGTCTTTCTTGTTGACAATCAGACATTCCTCTGAATCAAATATTATCCAGTTGTCTTTATCTGTACTTTGACTTACACTCAGCAAATTATGACACAAGCCTTCAACATAATATACATCTTTGACTTGTATTCCTTTGTCATTTTTGATTTCACCAATTCCTACTATCTTTCCAGATTGATTTCCTCTAAATTTTACCTTTCCACCTTCCTTAGGTTGCAATGTGGTAAAACTTTCAAAATCTTCGGTCATATGTCTAGAGCATCCACTGTCTATGTACCATTTGTTGTTTTTGGATGCTTTAAGACATATCTGTAATCAAATGACTAAGTCTTAGGTACCCACATCTTTTTGGGTCCTTTTGGGTTAGTACAAATAGTTTTCTGAACATATGAGCCTTTAGGTACCCATTTGTTGGTTCCTATGTTTCCTTTCTTCTTATGAATGCATGAAGAGGTATAATGACCTTTTCTATTACAGTAATTACAAAATGCAAAAGGATTCGATGTTTGCACAGAATGCTGGAAATAATTCAAATATGACTTACCTCTTGCTTTCTTTCTACCTTTCCTCTTATCTGATTTTGGATCATATCCAATTCCAGATCAGTCATTTACAAATCGTTGAGCTTTTAAAATAACTTTTAGCATCTCACTTCCTTGTGTAAATTTTTCAAGAGTTTTTGTAAGATCAGTGTTTTTCTTTTTCAAAGAAGAACAATTTTCATAATTCTTTTCTGAACTTTCTTTAAGTTCGATTTCAAGAGCTTTGTTTTTCTTTTTGAAAACAATTAATTCTTTAACTACTTTGATGAATTCAGAATGTAAAGCATTATATTCAGAGAGTAATTCATCATAGGTAGGATCAGAATCATTTACCTCTTCTTCTGTTTCTTCTTGAGCAACAAGACATATACTGGCTACTTCTTCCTCATCACTTTCTTCGTCAGAGGAGCTATCACCCCATATAGCATATACGAAGGCCTTCTTTTTGTTGAAAAATTTGCCTTTTCTCTTTTCTTTGTTCTTTTGATTCAGCTCTGGACATTTTGATTTGATATGCCTTGGTTTTCCACATTCGTAGCAAATGATATGATCTTTGCTACTAGGTCCTCCTTTCTGAAAGTGTTTGAATCCTTGACCTTTCTTGTAAAACTTTCTAAATCGTTTTATGATTAGGCCCATTTCATCATCGTCAAATTCCTCACCCTCATCTTGATTCTCTTCTTTTGTTTTTAGTGCTAGACCTTTCTTTTTCTTGTCACCAATGTCATCTAGTTCCAGTTTGAACTTTAGTTTGCTTTCATATTCAAAAAGACTTCCAAATAGAGAAGCAACTGATCTCATTGATTCTCCTTTTGCTTTTTCTATCGCAGTGACCTTGGCCTCCCACTCTTTAGAAAGAATATTCAAAATCTTTCATACTTGGGTATGCTGATCATAAACTTTCCCAAGTGCTGCAGGTTGATTAACAAGATGAGTATATCTAAGTTCAAATTCAGATATTGATTCACCTGATTTCATTCGAAGGAGATCGAATTCAGTGACCAAGGTGTTGATCCAATTCTCCTTGATTCCCGAAGTTCCTTCATGAGCTATTTCCAAAGCTTCCCACATTTCCTTTGCTGTTGGAAGTGTGCAAATTCTGAAATATTCACTTTGACTCAAGGCACTTTGTAACATCAGAATTGCCTTGCTGTTGAGAGTGATAAGTTTCTTGTCATTCTTATCATATTCTGTTGGTGTCTTGGGAATTTTCTGAGAAACTACAATCTTTGTAGGTTGATAGTTTCCACTCTCAATCACATCCCATAGCCCATATTCGTAGCCATTACGAATACTCTGAACTTTGCTTTCCAAAAAGAAAAGTGTTCGCCACTGAAACCTAGAGGTCTAGTGATGGATGCTCCGTCGGGAAGAATTCCTTCACCCATGCTTGCCATTGGATCCTTCTTAGGTTGTTATACCTTAACAAGAAGACCTATGCTCTGATCCAAATGTTAGAGCAAGCATTTCACCTAAGAGGGGGGGTGAATTGGGTGATACTAAAATTTCGTTGCAAATATAAAAACTTGATGGTGAATATAAAGCAATAAAGAGTAAGGAGAAATATCACCGAACTGTACACCGAGAATTATACTGGTTCGGCCATAACCACTTTGACCTACGTCCAGTCCTCAGAGCTTCTCTGAGAGTTTCACTATAACTTCCAAGATTCAGTGGGTTCTTTGGGTTCATTAGTTACTTGAGTACCAACTCGAGTATACCTTCAAATAAACTTTAGGTTACTCGATGCTTCACTCCAGTAATGTTGGCAGGATTTCAATGCCGAGAGCACTTCAAGTTTGATTACCTTGTTACTCAAGTCCTTACTCGAGTAAACATAAATTTTTATGCATAGCTTACTCGAGTAATGACTTGAAGTTTTTCTTCTAAGTAATTCTGCATACTCGAGTTGTAACTGGAAGTGAAGGGTGAGAAAATCATTTCATGTTATTCGATTAATACCTCCAGGTTTTGCTTACCACAGTGAGTTACTCGAGTAGCTCCTCGAGTAACATTGGCAGGGTTGAAAATGCCGAGAGCAACACATTTCTTGAAACAGAGTAACTCGAGTACTTACTCGAGTATCATTGGTAGCGTTAAAAATGCCGAGAGGAACTGGAAGTATTTGACATGGTTACTCGAGTAGCTACTCGAGTAACGTTGGCAGGCCGAGAGCAACTCCAAGTGAATTACCTGGTTACCGAGTAGCTACTCTAGTATCGTTGGCAGGCCGAGAGCAACTAGAAAACATTTACCTTATTACTTGAGTGCTTACTCGAGTAACGTTGGCAGGTTACTTGAAGGTTGACCTGGTTACTTCAATTTTGTGTCTCATTACTCGAGTAACTAGTCGAGTAACCCTTTAGAAAATTTGCCAACAATGAAGTTTCTCAGCTTTTTCTCTTGGCCTTTCTTCATTACTTCAATGCTTACTTCAAGTGATGATTTTCCTTGTTTTTACTTTGTTCAAACTTATTTGTTTATCAAATCTTTTTCATGTCATTCTTTGTTATCATCAAATCATAAGATCTAACATAGGTATCACAATTGTCCCCATTTAGTTTATTAATTAACATTCTTGTTCTTAGCAGCCTTTCTTGGCTTTGTCACTTAAATCATCCTTCTTATAGAGTTAGTTACAACTGATTTGAACCAAGAATGTCTTTTTATAGCACATTGAAGTATACA
The DNA here is from genome assembly GCA_963242795.1 of Inga leiocalycina. Lineage (NCBI taxonomy): Eukaryota > Viridiplantae > Streptophyta > Magnoliopsida > Fabales > Fabaceae > Inga > Inga leiocalycina. Next base: position 20,761,106 of record OY725329.1, on the reverse strand, counting down.
ATATCATGTACTTGTATTATTCTTGACTAGAAAAGGTAATAACACCATTGGGTCTATGATCAGGAGAATACATTTGCACCTCCCATCACATAGATTCCAACAATGCCACTATCATCTATCAAGAATTTCATACAAGTACTTCACATAATATGCTCAATTATGATTACCAAAATGCTTAATTTCTAAAAAGCTCCCACTTAGATAGAGCATATTACTAGCTCCCACTTGGATAGAGCATATGATACTCTTAAAAGACTCATTTTCTAAGAGCTTTGACTCATAAAGAGGGTTTGCCATTTACTTCATGTCTCTTAGAGCATTATTATGTTCATAATGTCTTATTATCATGGAATTTAGGACAATTCAATGTTTTCTTTGCTTTCATATTAATCTCATTTCTTCATTTGGGGAGAATTTTCTTTGCTTCTCAAACCCAATTTAATAAAGTTCACAATAACCAATGTTTTCTAAGGCTGGAAGAAATTTATGTCCCATGTTGTTTTAATCATCTTCTAGAGTTTCCCTATCACATTAAGAAGATGTTTTAAATGTCTTATGTAACCCCCTTCCAATCAAAGGTTGAGATTAAGTTCATAAATACGTGATTATGTGGAATTAGAGATCATAAGATGATTTGGGACTTAATAAAAGTAAATTTCCCAAAATCAGGGTTTTCAAAAACTTTTCTAAACCTATTCAACAATGGTTTCATATTCACATTTCAATAACACAAAAGGGCTGTACAGTACGATTTCATTCATAAATATCTGAGTACAACATAAATTCCTGACACATTCGGGTTCTATTAATTGTCATAATCAGTTTCCCAATCTAGGAGATTACACAATTACTATTCTATAATTCAAAATGATAACCAAAATCCAAAATAAACTCCTAGCCCAGAGCTCTAACCACCCTTCGTCACCTGCTTCACTTTAGATCCACCAGCCCTGTCTGAAATTTGTTTTGGGAGAGTGAGATTGTAAGGAATCCCTGTAGTGTCAAATTACTCATAGTATGCACAACCACAAAGCATGAAAGCAAACCATCACACAACACATAGCAACTACAACGACAATTACAACGGCAAGGGTAGGTATGACATGCGTCACCATTTTGTTTACTCACACTGTATTGCACATTCACATGTTCATATCACATATATCACTATAGCTGGAATCCATATAAAATATTTCACATTACATTCAAGCCATACTGGCATATTCTCAAACAGGAATTCATAATTCCATAACACTGCCTCAGCAATTACAACTACAGATACAACGGTAGGGGTAGGTGTGATAACTATCACCCCCTACGACTGCTCATGTTGAACTACTTAAGCTGTAATGCCCTACGGCCGATAACACATTCATAAGATCATAATGGCCTCATGCCAAATATTTTCATAACAAAATAATGATAAGTCATGCATACCAAGCATCATACACAACATGAGAGAAAAGTTACTACCTTGGTGCTTCCGTACGTGCTCTGGCACTGGTTTTTCCTGAGTAAGGCAAATATCGAATCCTATAATTCATAATTAGGGAAGAAGTGTTATTTTCTATTCCAATACCAAATGACCTCATATCACTTAAATTGGTTATCATTAATATCCTTTAGGAAGCTATAAATGCCTCCAATAAAAGCCCTAAAGGATTGGAAGAACTATCCCAAAGATCTCCTTTTTGGAAGAACAAATGCTGATTGTACACTATTTCACTTGAGTGAAGAAGGCCTCACTTGAGTGATGATAGACTTGCACTCCAGTATGGAAGCACACTCATGCGAGGTCTTGACAGAAAGCATAGACAGAGATGAGAAACTGATCGTTGCACTCGGGTGATGGACTCAACACTCGAGTGACATCCTCACTCTTACCGAAGTCCTAGAAAGTGAAGAACTAGAAGTGATCACCTGAGAGCAGAAAGGAATGACAGAAACTAGAAATGATCGCTGCACTCGAGCATAACTCAGTTCACTTGAGTGATAGCCTAATGCTCACCCGAGTTTACAGAAGTGAGGTTCAAGAAGTACTTACTCCAAAGCACAAGAAACTTTTAAGAGGGAATATCACTCGAGAAAGGACCTTAGCACTTGAGTGATGGCTTAATACTCACGAGTGTTAAGATATACTCTTAAAAATTGACTTCGAGTGACAACTCGAGATGCGGGTTCATAGTATCAGATACACCCACACTCGAGTTAAACAAGGTTCACTCGAGTGATAACTCGCAACACCTGCAAGTGAGACAACACTCTTGGCTTTTTGCAAGGAAGTGCACTCAAAAACTCAAAGGGAAAAGAGAATATGCACACCTTCACTCGGGTAAGACCCTTGACCACTCGAGTGATGCATATCAGAAACCAAAAACGCAGTAGAGTTGACAGCACTTCCCAAATTTTACCAAGTGATTCCAATGATCCCAAATTCTAAACCAAGGCTACTCCCACATAAAATTGCATAAGGAATCCAATGGAACCATCAAAACTACCAAAATTCCTATTCCATTATCATGCCTTGGTTTTAGGCTTCATTCAACACAAAAATCCTAAAATCAACAAACTTAACATTTCAACCTCAAATGAATTCTATCTATCCAAAACTTATCTCAAGACACCATATTCATAACCATATCATGCCATACTCTTTAAGACCCTAATTTTTGAAAATAAGGCAAAAAATCCCAGAAATTCAAAGATTAATCAAATAGCACGAAACATAGATAGAAAGGTGTATCTCACTCACCTTTACAACTTTCCCAAAGAAGTTCCTTGATTCACCAAACTTTAGATTTCCTTGTGTTCTTGAACACCACCCAATGGAAAATCTAAAACCATCAAAATGGAGGCCTCAACCCAAGGAACAACATTAATAAAGAGAGTTTTGGCATTAGAGGTCATTTGCACACCTTAATCTCAAGCTTTTCTTCCTCTTGCTTCTTTAACAATGCGCGGGAAATGGAGACACAGAGAGGAGAGCTTGAAGGAGATGAAAAAAATGATGATACTCCCTCTAGCCCATACTTGCCTAGAGAAAAAGAGGGAGAGATGAGAGAGAAATGATAAAAAAATGAGTTTGACTGTCCCACAGTCTCTCTCATTCTACCAACTTTTGCTATGTGTCACCATTTTATTGGCTCTCATAAAGTAAGGAACCAATTAATTATTCCAACCCCTCCATTAGTCATTTAGTCACATATCTCATTTCCTCTTAGTTAGTAATTAATTTCTTTATTAATCACTAACTAATTAACTGACAATTTCCATTCTTTCAAATTTCTCACTGATTATGGCATATTAAATTAAAATGCCAAATAACACACATTTAATTCAACTTTAATTTACCAAATTATTCATAATAATCATCTTTCCTTAATCAAAATTTGGGGCATTATAATTCTCCCCCGTTCAATAAATTTCGTCCTTGAAATTTGTTACACATTATGGGGCATAAAATCAAGAAATCGCTTCGTCATGTCCGCTTCTGCCTCCTAAGTTGCTTCTCTTAGAGATATACCCTTCCAAACCACCTTCACAAATGATAGGTTTAATTGTCTGAGCCCCCGCTCTTCTCGATCAATGATACGTTTTAGCTCTATGTATAAGTAAAGTTATTTTCCAACTCAACCTCTTCATACTCAATGATATGCTCCAGGTCTAGTTGGTACTTCTTGAATTGCGAGACAAGGAATACATCATGCAATCGACTCAAATTTTGGGGTAGTGCTATCTGATATGCTACCAGTCCAATTCTTGCTAGAATCTTGAATGGACCAATGTACCTTGGACTCAGCTTCTTCCGCTTGATTGCTCTCCCGATGCCTGTAATCGGAGATACTCTTAAGAAAACATGATCTCCTACTTCAAACTCGAGAAGTCTTCTCCTTTTGTCAGCATAACTCTTCTTTCGACTCTATGCTGCAAGGAGCCTCTTCCTGCTAATTTTGATATGCTCAAAAGTTTGATCAACATGATCCGACCCATATAACTTCCTCTCAGACAGTTGTGTCCAGCACAACGGTGACTGGCACTTCCTTCCATACAGTACTTCATACTGAGCCATCTGAATGCTCGCATGATAGCTATTGTTGTAAGCAAACTCGGCTAGTGGAAGATAGTAGTCCCATTTTCCTTTAAAGTCTAGGACACCGCTCTCAACATATCTTCCAATGTCTGAATAGTCCTCTCTGACTGCTTGTCTGTCTGAAGATGGTAGGCCATGCTAAACCTCAACTGAGTACCCATAGCTTCATGTAGAGCCCTCCAGAATCTAGAAGTAAACTGAGGATCTCTATCGGAGATAATGTTCTTCAGTGTACCATGGAGTCTCACTATCTCTTTGATGTGTATCTCAGCCAACTTATAAAGAGAGTAGCTAGCATTGATAGATATGAAGTGCGCTAACTTCATGAGTCGATCAACAATTACTTAGATCACATCATAGTTCCTGATCCTGGGCAGACCCACCACTAGATCCATGGTCACATTCTCCCACTTCCATTCTAGAATTTCTGGACTCTGAAGCAATCCTGGCGGTCTCTGGTGTTCAATCTTCACCTTTTAACAGGTAAGACACCGCGCCACATGCTTAGTCACATCACTCTTCAACCCTGGGCACCAATACATGGATCTGAAGTTGTATACATCTTGGTCATACCTGAGTGAAGAGTATATTGACTCTTATGAGCCTCATCCAGAATTCTCTCTCAAGTTAGCGTTCCGTGGAACAGATTTTCTTCTGGTAACGCACCAGTCTGCTAGGTGACAAATCATAATCCTGAGTCCCTCCTTGATCAATCATAGCTCGGATAGACTAGGCTCGCTCATCATACATCTAAGCCTCTTCAATTTCAGTCCTCAGGTCATTCTCCCCTTGGACCATACCATAACTGGCACACAGGGTGTTATTTGAGAGATTCAAATCCTGAATTATCCTATCAATTTCTTCTCTTGGATCATCATCATTACCACTAGCACCGCCTTTCGACTAAAAGCATCCGCGACGACATTAGCCTTACCCGGCTAATATTTGATCTCCAGGTTATAATCTTTCAGCAACTCCATCTACGATGTTGTCTTATGTTCAACTCTTTCTGATTATTGAGATATTTGAGACTCTTGTGGTCGTAGTACAATTCCATTGTCGCACTATACAGGTAATGACGCCAAATTTTCTATGCAAACACTATTGCCACAAGCTCTAGATCATGAGTGGGGTAGTTCATCTCATGCGGTTTCAGCTATCAAGAGGCATAGGCCACCACTCTTCTCTGCTGCATCAGGACACACCCTAACCCATACTTACTCGTATCACTATACACGACGTAAGCCTTACTGGGATTAGGTATAATCAACATCGGTGTCGTAGTCAATCTCTCCTTCAGCTCAGTGAAAATCCACTCACAATATTCATCCCACAAAAATGGTTGATCCTTCCTCATGAGCTTGGTCATCGGCAATGCAATCCTGGAGAAGTTCTAAATGAACCTATGATAATAACCAGCAAGTCCCAGAAAACTGCAAATCTCAGAAACAGTTTCTGGCCTCTTCCAATCAAGTACTGCTTCCACTTTACTGGGATCCATCGAGACCCCTTCTGGTGAGATAACATGGCCAAGAAATTTTACTTCTGTAAGTCAAAACTCACACTTGCTCAGCTTGGCATAGAGTTGCTTTTCTCGCAAGATTCTTAGCACAATTCTTAGATGCTGCTCATACTCTTCTTTACTCTTAAAGTATATCAGAATATCGTCGATAAAGACTACCACAAAATGGTCAAGTTACTGTTGGAAGACATGGTTCATATAATCCATGAATATCATCGGTGCATTAGTCAACCCGAGGGTCATCACAAGAAACTCATAGTGCCCATACCTCTTTCTAAAAGCAGTCTTCGGAACATCCGCTTCCTTCACATACGCAACTGATGATATCCCGATCTTAGATCAATTTTGGAGAATACATGAGCCAGATAATTGATCTAATAGGTCATCGATTCTTGGGAGAGGATACTTGTTCTTGACAGTAATTTTGTTCAACTCCCTATAATCAATATACAACAGTAAACTCCCATCCTTTTTTTTTCACAAACAATACCAGAGCTCCCTACGGTGATACACTGGGTCGGATGAACCCTTTCTTAAGCAATTCTTCAATTTACTTCTTCAATTCCGCCATTTCATTGAGGCCATACGGTATGGGGCCTTTGATATCAAACCAGCTCTAGGCATAATCTCAATTGGGAACTGTACTTCCCTTTTTGGAGGCAACCTGTTATGATCGTCTGAAAATACCTCGGGGAATCCTCTTACTACTGGTATAATCTTTAGAGTTTCTCTTGTCTCTTCTTGGACAGAAAAGAACACCATATACCCCTGGCATCCCTTATCAAGATATTTCTTGACTTTAGCCATTGAAAGAAATTTCAAACTGGCATTCACGTTAACATCCCTCTGTGGAGTAGGATAAACTATATTCTTATTACCACAATCAAGTAGCACATTATTCGTTGTTAACCAGTCAAAACCCAAGATAACTTCTAGTTATTGAAGTGGCAAATAAATCAATCAACTACAGACTCAAGTCCCTCAACAACTATCACACAATTGAGACAAGCTTCGGCCGTCATAGCCTTGACACCCATTGGTGTCGACACAACCAAATCAAACTGTAATTTATGCATATACAAACCCAGGTGCTTTACACAGTCATAGGCAATATAAGAATGACTTGCACCTGAATCAAATAAAGCTTGTAACTCATTACTACTGAGAAGAATTTTACATTGAATCAGTTCAGGGGACTTACGGGCCTCCTCATGTGTCATCGCAAAAACTTGACCCTGATTCCTGGGCCTTTGATCTACCTGTTATCATAGTCACTGAGTAGAAATGTGACCTGTCTATTTGCAATTGAAGCAAATCACGTGCCCCGTATAGTTTCTACTAGGATGATATTTCCTGCACTAGTTTTATACCATTCCTATTGGAGGTCTTTGATTACCACGGCCCTTAATTAATAGGGCTTCTTGTTATTGCCCCCAGATGAGGACCTTTATCCCTTCCACCTTTAAGAAGTGTTTTCCTTGGTAGGCTCACTGCGGCGGTCATTACCCTTAGTCGAGTACAAATCTCTCAGATTATTCTCAATTATTCTACACTCTTCCACCGCCTTATTGAAGTCGATAAACATATGAGTGGCCAACCTCTTCCTCAGCTCACGCCTCAACCCCCGGATAAGCATACCAGAACTCCACTCCTCATCATCCTTATGCCGGAGGTAGAAAGAGTATCGAGATAGCTGGATGAAATGGGATAAGTGTTTATCAAAGCTCTCCGTATCACCTTGCTTGATGGTTAGGAACTCATATTCTTTTTCAAGTCTCACCGACTTAGGGAAGTACTTTTCATTGAACTTCTCTTGGAACACCTCCCAAGTCATGGTATATTTTAGCTCCGTATTGTCATAGCAATATTTCACCACTACTAGTTTGTATCCCCTTCTAGTTTATACACTGCCAGTTTCGCTTTCACCTCTGTTGGACATTCGAGGACTTCAAAGATCTTTTCTAATAGATTCAACTAGTCCTCAGCAGCTTGAGGTTCAAATCTCCTTCTGAACACTGGAGGCATGTTCTTGTAAAATTTTAAGACCTAAAATTGTAGATCTATGCCCTCTCGGATCGGTACCCCTTGAGACTCTTGATTTAGTATCGTGTGAGATGGGGTTTCTCAAGACCAATTGGACCCCTCAGCTGTCTCTTCATTATGAGTCCTTACTTGGGTTTCCTCCTGGGTTTCCTCACATGTAGACTGGACCTTTTCCTCATTACGCTTGGCCTTTTTTCCCTGAGCTCTTCTCTAAGCTCAGCAATCATCTCTTTGCTCTATGATCAGGTTCATCATTTATCGCAAAGGATCTGGTGGATTGTCATTTAATTCCTCCACCTTTGGATCCCCTGGTCTGAGTCTAGGGTGAACCATTTTGTCATTTAACTCTACAAATGATTCATCATGTGAGTTTTATAGCAAATGCATACATATAGTCCTTAAAACTTATATATATATCCACAAACAGTAGAAATATTCATGTGTATATGACAAACAATCCTAAATCATCATAACGACTAAGGCAACTATCCTAGCAAATCCTACCCTTGCCAAAAACTACAGCTCTGATACAACAAATGTAACCCCTTTCCAATCAAAGGTTGATATTAAGTTCATAAATACGTGATTATGTGAAATTAGAGACCATAAGATGATTTGGGACATAATAAAAGTAAATTTCACAAAATCAGGGTTTTTAAAAAATTTTCTAAACCTGTTCAACAATGGTCTCATATTCATATTTCAATTACACAAATGATCAGTACAGTATAATTTCATTCATAAATATCATAGTACAACGTAAATTCTCGACACATTCGGCTTCTATTAATCGTAAAGGGTTTATAACGCACAAACGCCCATAATCAGTTTCCCAATCTAGGGGATTACACAATTACTATTCTATAATCCAAAATATCATATACAATTATCTAAAATGATAACCAAAATCCAAAATAAACTCCTAGCCCGGAGCTCTAACCACCCTTCATCACCTGTTTCACTTTAGATCCACCAGCCCTATCTGAAATTTGTTTTAGGAGAGTGAGATTCTAAGGAATCCCCATAGTGTCAAATTACTCATAGTATGCACAACCACAAAGCATGAAAGCAAATCATCACACAACACATAGCAACTACAATGACAGTTACAGTGGTAAGGGCAGTTATGACAAGCGTCAACCTTACGTTTGCTCACGCTGTATTGCACATTCACATGTTCATATCACATATATCACCAAAGCTGGGATCCATATAAAATATTTCACATTACATTCAAGCCATACTAGCATATTCTCAAACAGGAATTCAAAATTCCATAACGCAGTATCTACAATTACAATGGTAGATACAACTGTAGGGGTAGGTGTGATAACCATCACCTTCTATGACTGCTTACGTTGAACTGCTTAAGCTGTAATGCCCTACGGCCAATAACACATTTACAAGATCATAATGGCCTTATGCCAAAGATTTTTACAACAAAATAATGATAAGTCATGCATACCAAACATCATACACAAAATGAGAGAAAAGTTACTACCTTGGTGCTTCCGTGCATGCTCTGGCACCGGTCTCTCCCGAGTAGGGCAAATATGAAATCTTATAATTCATAATTAGGGAAGAAGTGTTATTCGCTATTCCAATACTCAAATGACTTCATATTACTTAAATTAGTTATCATTAATATCCTTTAGGAAGCTACAAATGCCTCTAACAAAAGCCCTAAAGGGTTGGAAGAACTATCCCAAAGATCTCCTTTTTGGAAGAACAAATGCTGATTTTACATTGTTTCACTTGAGTGATGATGGATTTATACTCCAGTATGGAAGCACACTCATGCGAGTACTTGACAGAAAGCATAGACAGAGACAAGAAATTGATCGTTGCACTCAGGTGATGGACTCAACACTCGAGTGACATCCTCACTCTTACCGAAGTCCTAGAAAGTGAAGAACCAGGAGTGATCACCCAAGGGTAGAAAGGAATGACAGAAACCAGAAATGATCATTATACTCGAGCATAACTCAATTCACTTAAGTGATAGCCTAATGCTCACCCGAGTCTACCAAAGTAAGGTTTAGGAAGTGCTCACCCAAGAGCACAAGAAACTTTCAAGAGGGAATATCACTCGAGCAGGGACCTTGGCACTTGAGTGATGCCTTAATACTCGTGAGTGTTAAGATACACTCTTAAAAATTGACTTCGAGTGACAACTTAAGACGCGAGTTCATAGTATTAGATACACCCACACTCGAGTCAGACAAGGTTCACTCGAGTGATAACTCGCAACACCTGTAAGTGAGACAACACTCTTGGCTTTTTGCAAGGAAGTGCACTCAAAAACTCAAAGGGAAAAGAGAATATGCACACCTTCACTCGAGTAAGACCCTTGACCACTCGAGTAATGCATATCAGAAACCAAAAACGCAGTAGAGTTGACAGCACTTCCCAAATTTTACCCAAGTGATTCCAATGATCCCAAATTCTAAACCAAGGCTACTCCCACATAAAATTGCACAAGGAATCCAATGGAACCATCAAAACTACCAAAATTCCTATTCCATTATCATGCTTTGGTTTTAGGCTTCATTCAACACAAAAATCCTAAAATCAACAAACTTAACATTTCAACCTCAAATGAATTCTATCTATCCAAAACTTATCTCAAGACACCATATTCATAACCATATCATGCCATACTCTTTAAGACCCTAATTTTTGAAAATAAGGCCAAAAATCCCAGAAATTCAAAGCTTAATCAAATGGCACCAAACATAGATAGAAAGGTGTATCTCACTCACCTCTTCAACTTTCCCAAAGAAGTTCCTTGACTCACCAAACTTTAGATTTCCTTGTGTTCTCGAACACCAACCAATGAAAAATCTAAAACCATCAAAATGGAGGCCTCAATCCAAGGAATTACATGAATGAAGCGATTTTTGGCATTAGAGGTTATTTACTCACTTTAATCTCAAGCTTTTCTTCCTCTTGCTTCTTTAATAATGGCGCTGTAAATGGAGATAGAGAGGAGAGCTTGAAGGAGATGAAAAAAATGATGATAATCCCTCTAACCCATACTTTCCCAGTGAAAAGGAGGGAGAAAAAGGAGAAAGAAATGATAAAAAAAATGAGTTTGACTTTCTCATAGTCTCTCTCATTCTACCAACTTGCCATGTGTCACCATTTTATTGGCTCTCATAAAGTAAGGAACCAATTAGTTATTCCAACCCCTGCATTATCCATTTAGTCACAAATCTGATTTTCTCTTAGTTAGTAATTAATTTCTTCATTAATCACTGATTACTTAACCGACAATTTCTATTCTTTCAAATTTCTTACTGATTATGGCACATTAAATTAAAATGCCAAATAACACATATTTAATTCAACTTTAATCCCCCAAATTATTCATAATAATCATCATTAGCCCTTAATCAAAATTTGGGGCATTACATCTTATGCAATTTTTATTGTTTCATTTTAGAAACATTACATATTTGCTCTTAAGTCTTTTATGGTTTCTAATTTTGGTGGTCGGACTGGGCTCAAAGCTCTTTTTCACTCATGAAGTGGGCTCTTCCTTCTGAGATGCATCACTTTCCTGAATCTGATAATGATCCAGAGGTTTGACATTGGGAAGTTTCTCCATTTGAGATCCCCTTTTACTGTTATTTTTTATTGTCTCTTTAGCATCAAAACCTTACTTTTACCTCCGTGAGGTTTCTTCATATACAAATCTTGACATTTACATTCTTAAGATTCAAGAGATTTAGGTTTTTCTTTTTGATTACACCTCTTATTCAATTTCATGTTCTAATGAACCTTAATTTGAATCATTTTCCTCTCAACCCTCTTTAGGATATTCTCCTTCAATGCTATGTTTCAAGGCTCAAATTTAAATGAGCAAATCCCTCTTTCAACTATCCTCAGAGGCTCACATTGCTTTAAGTTATTTAGGCTTGGAACATTATTTAGAGACAAAAACAACTAATTTTCACCTTTTCAAATCCACTGCAAAGGTGGTTCATACTTAGAGAAGTGTTTTTTAATATAGTAATGATCTAAAAGAATAAAATATTTTTGGTTTAGTGCTTTTTGAACTCCCCAAATTCATATTTATCTCAAATAAAATTATTAAGAATTATTAAAAGCATTTTAGGATTTTTTTAAACTCATAAAAAATCATTAAAGATAGCACTAAATGCCTCTAAAACTGATCCAAATATACTTCAAAAAATTTCAAACATATACCAAAATGAAGATCTTGAATTTAGGGATTTTTAGAAATAAACCGCGTCTCAATTGAAGCTCAAATGCACCTTCACGAGCCCCTAAAAGGACGAGGAAGAGGAAATTTTGGGAAAATTGAAAAAAAAAACCTGGACTATCCCACTCTCATTATTGGCACACGCTGCCACTGAGATTCTAAAATGTTACACGTGCCGGAAATCCAGAGTCCACCAACTGAGAGCTTTCAGATGAAGTCTGCCACGTGGCATTGGGCAATTGAACGTCCCCACATGTGCCACGTGCAATTTTCAACAATTTTGTTTTTTCAAATTTGCCAAATTTTTTTAAAATTATTTGTGGATCGAGTAAACCCATATACTCGACCCAGGCCTGAGTTCACGTCCCACGATCTGATGTTTTTTTGAAAGCGTCAAAATAACGCTGTTTTAGAGCTGGAGCTTGTCTTCAACCTCCAGCCAGGTCATGTCTGACCCGGTTATAGTACAGGTCCAGTCTGTTGGACTCAGCACGTTCTCTCCTCCATAACTTTACCATCTAACGTAAGTTTTGAGCATTCTTGGTGTCGATTTCTTTGTTTTTTGATTCTCTACACAATGAGACCAATTTCTTATCCAGAAACTTAGGTTTTCGCAGCACCCAATTTTCATTTTCTCTCAAGGTTTGGTATTGATCATGTTATCATTGTTTTCCATACTCTTATTTACCAGTGCTGCTTCTACTCTTATTTAACTTATTTTTTTGTTCTTTACATGTTTATGACAGTTACATGTCCTTAAAACATAGATTTCTAGAGACCCAATCTCTAAGATCTAAAAAAATTTGATGTTCATTACGTAATCGTGTAATAATGGACTTTGGTAAGGTTCTTTACTTATTTTCTTTTGTTCTAAGTTGATACAAAGACTTTTTATGTCTTTTTTAACTCATACAAAATAAGAGACACAAAAATCATACTCAGAAAGAAAACTCACAAGTATTAATCGGCAAAAAAAAATAGTCACAGCAAGGGAAACAACATGTTTGATCATGTATTCATATGGTTGGCACAACAGAAAATATATATATCCTGGTTTTAAGAAAACCATATGCTTGATACCACTGAAGGATTTTGGGCATACCTGGAATCTGTTGACTTGTTGAGTGCCCATACAAGATCGGAGCACCGATATGGACTCCAATCACGTTCATATGAAAGATTCACCATTAGAAGAGAAGAGGAATATATAGAGAAGTTTTTGTAGAAGTTTTCTATTAGTTTTCCAAACTTACACCCACAAACCCATATCCTGCCTTATAACACGTATAGGTAGTTACTGTTATTTGAAATTTGAACTATAAAGCCAAAACTTCATATTTGGACCCGTATTTCTTTATATTTATATAATGGCCCCCATTTGTATTGGGCTTGGGCCCTAATCCACTAAGGGTGGATTGGGCATATTCCAACATATGGAAGTAGTTTTAGCCATTGAAATGTCGGTATGGTACGATTGTCAACTTTGCATTATTTATAGAATGTGGGGGTAGTATTAGAAAACCTTTGAGCGCCAAATTTTGTGAAAGACTAGCCAAGGCATATTTAGAGAATATTCTTACAACATACTCCCTCATGTCCAAATGTAAAGCTACTTGTTTAGTTTATTTTGATCATAGATCTAAAATCTTAATCCATTTTGTTTTCCAAATTTATATATTTTTTTAAAAATTGTCCTATAGATTACATATATTAAAAGTGTAGTGCCCGAAACTTGAAAAATATAGTTCCACCACCAAAATTTTAAAATAGGATATTGTGCGTGGAGATGGTATTAGGTACCCCACAGCACCAATGGTTACTCGAAGTCATTTATTTAAAAATGAATATGGCCTTTTAGTTTTATTATAATTACCCAAAAAAGAAATAAAATGGAAACTATAGAAGAAATGTTTATCTATAAAAAGCAAATAAGGGAAAATATATTTATTTACAAATTAGACTTGGCCTAAGAAGATGACCTAGGACCTACATATTCTTTAGAGGGATCAAAGCCCATATCGTTTGGGGTAAACATGCGTGTCAATGGGTTAGTCTCTTTTAGGAAAATGTTTGTTTAATTTATTTAGGTAAACATTTTTTGATTGTTTTGTATTTTCTATTTTATGAAAACAACTTTTTTTTTAATTTAAGGAAAAAATGACTTCTTGAAAGGCTTTTGAATCTAACTTCCTAAGGAGTTTTTCATAATCTCACAAGAAAGAATAATCGATTTGTGCCTGAGGAGGTTTTAAAAGCCTCACATGGCATAAATCCCTTTTCAATATCTTTATTACTCTTATTTTCATAAAAGGAGAGTTTTTCCATTTTATTTTCATATATAAAAATGTGTTATAATCATTTTTCTTCCTTTTTATAAAGAAAACTTAGGCAACTTAATTGGTCTTCCTGAGGAGACTCCAATAATCTCATGCGGTTTATCAACAAAACCTAAATGTCTGAGGAGGCTTTAAAAACCTCACATGACAGATTAAAAAGATGAGATGCAATGTAAGAGAGGAAGAGAAAAAAAACTGAATCAAGTTATCATGAAGCACAATAGAAAGGGAGAGGAATTAAAGTTCACTCTTCAACCAATAAATGTCAAGCTAAGAGATGAAGTATGCATACCTCCTGATCTTCTAGTTTACACAACACACAAGTGCTACTAGGTATATCATTACAACACCAATATATAGAAGGGGATCGTCATAATGGTAACAATATAACATCCTGGTAATAAGTGTAAGAAGGGTCAATGAGAACAAATAAACAAATTGAGCAGTGAAAGGACAAAGATGGAGCATAAGAAAAGAGAAACAAAATAAGAGAGGTTAGCATTACAAACCAAAGAAGAAAATTGATAGAAAGAATCAACACAAAGAAAGAGAAAAGGAAAAAACAATGAAGAAAGAAAAAATAAAGGAAGGAGGAAGGTAAAAAAACAATAATCCAAATTACATTGGTTGTACCCTTTAGCCATTAGCATTGAAGCATCATATGTATGGAACCATAAAATATTGGCTTTCCTCAGGTATAGAGAAGAAAAGAAAAATAGAAGAGAGAAGAAAAATAAAAAAAATAAGAAAATGAATCAATCTTCATCTTATTGGATTCCTCCTTCTAGCCATTGGTATTGAAGCATCACATAGGTGACAACTATAATGACCCAATTTTAGATTAAGGGCTAATAACTCTGAAATTGATTGTAATTACTGCAATTAAACACTTTTGGTGAAATGTGATGTGAATTTGATATAAATGTTCATAGTGATGATTTAATAATCATAGTGAAACCAGGGGCAAAATGGTAAAATTAGAAATTTACCGACCAATTGGTCTGTTACTAAAGAGGAAACTCATTGGTGATTAGAGATCAAGGGTGGAGATCTATTGGCTATGGGTCAGAATCCTATGCTTTAAGCTTCTGTGAGCTCATGGAAGAGTGAGCAAGATGATGATGACAAGTGTCAAGTTATAGGCCAATGGATCAAGCTAAAAGACAAATGCCCACTTTCTCTCTCTCTTCTCTCTCTTATTCGGTTATGGGGGTGTGGACCAAGGGAAAATTTCACACATCATCATCATCTTCCTCATCTCTCATATTCTGTCTCATTCTTCTCCATTTTCGGTGACCAAGCAATGAAAGAGAAAGTGGAAGCTTGGATTTTGGGTGAGTAATAGTTCTCATATGCTCAAATTCTCTTCATTGAACTTGTTCATAGTGTTAAGAGCTCCACGTTGGTGGTTTCAAAATTCTGAAAAGTGGTCATTTGGGTGTTAGATCAATTTGAAAGTTGGAGAATCAAGCATTTGACTTGGCAAAGTGAAGAGGTGATCATTTGGTGCTTTTTGATATATTTATTTTGATTTTTGGATAAGTTTGAGAAATTCTGGAATTTGCCTTGGTTTTATGCCAATTTTAAATATAATAGATTAGATGTTGAATGATGTTGGAATTGGTTCATTGTGAAGTTGTTTGAGTGTTGGTATTGGTTTTGAAGTTTGAAAGTGATTTGAATGAATTTGGGTAATATGTGTAATAGATAGACCCAAGAGCATAGATTGTGATTAAAATGGTTTTGGGTGTTTTGGAGGTTACTAATGTGTTCTTTAGGTAATGTTATGTGGGTATGAGCTTTGTGTGAATTTTGGCAACCATTGAGATTAATTTTGGCAAAGTTGGGGAATTTTCTGTCAGTTGCTGCGATCTGGCAATCTGATAGCATCACTCTAGTGAGGGAGGATCTTACTCGAGTGCTGTCGTGTGTGTTCCCTTTCTCCTTTGTGTTTTGCCTGGGTTTTCATGAAAGAAACTCGAGTGCACTTTTTAAACCGTGAGTGATGTTAGTGATTACTCGAGTGAGCATGGGTTCACTTGAGTGAAGATGTGAATTCATAGTTAGGGTTGCTCTTAGGTCCTCACTCACTGCCCAATGTTGAAGAGTGTGTTTTGACTGTAACCCCCTCACCGTAATTACATCCGGATTATGAAATTTAAGTGAAATAGAGACCAATAAAATGAAATCAACAATTTATAATCCGTCATCACAAGATGGGGTATTTCCAGAAATCAGTTCAAAACATAATTTCTCGTGGTCTCATATTCATGTACAGATATAACTACTTGAGAAATCAAATCACATAATAAATATCATAGTGCAGAAACTAATATCCCGGCAAACCCCAGGTTACCTACATACATATAATGGGTTTAAAGTTCCCAAAATAGGGATTTCATATCCAAAATCATCATTTACATGACATATACAAATGGTAATCCCAAATCCCAACTAGATAACCAACATCCAAAATACAAAATGTCCTTAAAAGCCCTAACCACTCTTGGTTGGACGCTTCCCTTTCGAGCCACTTGCCCTGTTTGAAAATTAGTCATTTGGAAAGAGTGAGATTCTAAAGAATCCCAGTAGTAACAAATCACTCAACAATATATAAACACAAGGCATGTAATGTATCATGTTCACCAGCATCATCACCAACACTATGATCTATGGCTTGCGCCACAGACGACAGCACTCACGGCTGTATCACAATGCACTATGCCCGCTTTCACGGTAATCACAATGACAGCTTTCGCTGCAAACACTATGCCCACTCTCGCGGTAATCACTATGCCAGCTTTCGCTGTAATCACAAGGCACAAGGTATCTCAAAGCACAACGTATCACAAGGCACAAAACTCCACAATGCACAAAGCTCCACAAGGCACAAAGCAGTAGCAGCACACAATGCATAATAGGCAAACATATAATACATTTACACATAGTATAAGAGAGGAGTCAGTACCTGTATCTTTCCTGACAATCTTTTATTGGAAATTGTGCCCTAAGGGCCAATCATTATACTTTGAACATTATTATTTTAATAAAATTTCTCCATTCTGTTATCATATTATTTGCATGTTAACTGTGATAATTGTATCCTTGGATAATTAAAAAAGATTGTCCTAAAATGTCCTTGGTCGGTCATCTATGCGGGAGCAGAGATGAAACAAGACCAGTATGACTTTGATAAGATATGGAGATACAAATCAAAGTCTTCGGCACTTGTAAGAGTACAAGGTGCTGGACCGACCCACTATGAGAAAGCTACATGGATCAAGTCATAAGCTTTTCTCATGTATAACCACGTCACAATGCCCTTAGACCTGATGTCATCATGGAGTTCTACATGAGAGTTGCTAAGCTTTGTACTAGTCAAAAGTCACTTTTGACCGGGTGATGATAAAGGCTGCGATCGAGCTTGGTGGTTTTTCATGCAGAGGAATATGAATGATCAAGATGGAATTTGTCCCTCACATTAGTAGAGAGATATTACTGGGCCCCTCGATGAGTGAGTCTGAGAAATGTATGGCCATACTATGATGAAAGGAGTTTCTGTCTCTGTTATCAGGCTACTCAGGAATTGAGAAAGTAATGGTCAGGAACAAGAGGATGACATTATCCATGCCTTATCCTTTATCGATATATCGTGTGACAAAAGGGACGTGACATGGTTGTATGACAGGTTGCATCGTGATAACGATCCTCATATGAATTGGGTAGTCGTAATGTCTTGCTAGAGGCCGCTTGAGACTTTTGGGTTAGTATAGTTATTGGCCCATTGCCAACTTCATATGGGCCTACAAGGTCGCACACAAGAATGGCCCAACACGAGATAATGTTTAATTTAGGGTGGATGAATTTTATATTTTTATATATATATATAATATAAAATTCATTAATAATATTATATAGATATATATATTTTCGAAATATATATCTTATACATATA
Source organism: Inga leiocalycina (assembly GCA_963242795.1). NCBI lineage: Eukaryota > Viridiplantae > Streptophyta > Magnoliopsida > Fabales > Fabaceae > Inga > Inga leiocalycina. The sequence goes on along the minus strand of OY725329.1, from coordinate 20,742,932 downwards.
TATATATTATATGATATTATTATATTTAATAATATTATATAGATATATATATTTTTGAAATATATATCTTATATATATATATGTGTATATATATATTATATGAGATTATTATATTGTGTTAGTTTTAAATTTAATTTATTAAGATATATTAAATTTAATAACTAACATGATAGAGATATAGTATCTCAGATTTAATTTATGAAGATAAATTAAATCTAATGGCTCTTTATTTGGATTAAATAAATAGGTTGAATTAAAACTGTTGGACAGATTTAATTTAAACTGAATTTATTTAATTAGCTCATCAAGATAATTAATTGTTAATTAATTTCAAAATTAATGATGATTAATTTTGAAATTTGAAAATAGCCCTCATAGGTTATAAACTTGATAGAGCAGATATATTCATATGCACATGAGAATTGACAGCCGCAAGTGAAACCCTAGGAGACATTAGAGGCGCTAGAACGCAGTCTCGGTTGGAGAGCATTCATGTGGATACCGGTAGAGGGAGCGGACCTGACGTGTTGGCTCCTAGAGATCGTGAAAATTCTGAATCATCAAAAAGGTATGAATCCTTCCAACTTGGTTTAAACGCCATTGATAGATCCTCGATTAGGATCGGTGAAAATTTTTAAAATTCTTCCGCTGTGCCTACCGATTCTAACAGTGGCATCAAAGCCAGGTCAATTGTGCGTTTAAATTGAGTTTATGATTCTTATACATGTGATATATATGGGATATATACGTTTGTTTATAAGAAACACTCGAATATGCATGTGATTTGGTTAATACGAAACGAAATTATTTAGAAAGATGGGATCTTGTAATTCCGTTGATTTTTGTTTTCGTTTAAATTGAATCTTGAAATTGTTTCATTTTCGGTTTTGAAATATGTAATCTGATCACGACATTTATTGCTTTTCATATTGTATGAGTTCTTGTTGTGGTTTGTTATTTATCCTTGTTTGGGTATGGTGAACAACATGGCTTTAGAATTTTACAAAGGTTGTAAGATTTAAATATGGCCTGCATGTCGTGCCTTCCTCTAAATACTCTCGATGTGCATTCTCTTCTCATCTTACTCCCCTCGAATGTTTAAACGAGGTTTCTCTCAATGTATTTCTTTTTTTATTTAAAGAAGTCCTCTCATTGGCTTGGGAGGATTTTAGGTTAGGTAAGCCATGTTATGTCACGTTTAAATTCTGCTTTTGATGAGATCATTGCAGGATTACTTTTACGTTTATATGTATTTATCTGTATGAGATACGACCATGATTGCATCCATATAAACAAAACTAATTAATTAAGCCCTCTGAATCAAATCTTAAGTCATAATACCGTCAATTAATGAATACTTGTCAAAACCTAGATCGCTCAATTGTGGAAACCACCAAAGTGGATGCACTTGAGTTATCTTGATGAGACAAGCTTGAGTAATAGTGATGCTCTTAATATTCATTATTGTTTTGACTTAATTGAGATTAACAAAACGGTTTTGAATCTCAAGGCATTAGATGGGGTTAAACATGCCGGATCATATAATGATTAAATCCCATAAAGATCTAAGAGTTACATGTGATGTAGTTGGTAAATAGGTTACCTACCTAAATAACTTGAATTTAAGCGTCTTGCCAAAGCGAACTTAAGTTTAAGCCAAATATGGATCTTAGCCTACTAATTATTATATTGAGGGTTGTTAATTTAGTGGGAGATTACTAACTAACTTTGCATATTTTAATTGTAGAATCATGTCGACTAGTAATACTGCTACACTATCTTTGCGATCGGTCCTTGAGAAGGACAAACTCAATGGGACAAACTTTCTTGACTGGTTCAGGAACTTGAGAATTGTTCTCAAGCAGGAAAGAAAGGCTTATGCCCTAGATCAACCCATTCCTGAGGAGCCTGCAGCTAATGCTCCAAGAGCTTAGAGAGATGCTTACACAAAGCATAAGGATGACTCTGTAGATGTAGGTTGTCTGATGCTTGCCACTATGGTTCCAGAGCTCCAAAGAGATCTGGAACTCATGGAGGCTCATGAGATGATTGCACATCTCAAGGAAATGTTCCAGCAACAGGCAAGGCAAGAAAGGTATGAGACCACAAAGGCCTTACATTCCTGCAAAATGGCTGAAGGTGCATTAGTTAGTACTCATGTGTTAAAGAGGAAAGGCTATATTGATCACCTTAAGAGGCTTGGATTTCCCATGAGCCAGGAGTTAGCTACGGATTTGATCCTCAACTCACTCCCGGAGAGTTTGACCAGTTTGTTATGAACTACAACATGAACAACATAGAGAAATCAATTTCTGAGCTGCATGGGATGCTCAAAACTGCTAAGCAAAGCATTAAGAAAAAGCCTAGCACATTTTTTATGGTTCAGAAAGGAAAGGGTATGAAAAAGAAAGGGAAGAGCAAATAGAAGGGTAATAGCTCAGGTGGTAAGACCAAAGAGTCAAGAAAGCCCGAAACCAAGCCTGCACCCAAGAAGGCAAAGCCTCCAAAGGAAGGAGTCTGCTACTTCTGCAATGAACCCGATCATTGGAAGAGGAATTGCAAACTCTACTTGGAAGATCTGAAAAAGAACAAGAAGTATAGCGAGGCTATTGCTTCAGGTATTTATGTTATAGACATTCATTTTTCTACTTCCTCTACATGGGTATTAGATACTGCATGTGGTTCTCACATTTGTACAAATGTGCAGGGTGTAAAGGACAGTAGAAAGCTGAAGAAGGGTGAGGTGGATCTACGAGTTGGAAACAGAGCAAGAGTTGCTACTTTAGCCGTAGGCACTTATGAATTAGTTCTGCCCAGTGGGCTTTTGTTAGTTTTGAACAATTGCTATTATATTCCTGCTTTGAGTAGTAACATTATTTCTCTTTCTTATTTGGATAAGGAAGGTTATACTTCCATTATTAGGAATGGTAAATGTTCTATTTATCGTAATGACATTTTCTATGCTGATGGTGATTTGCATGTTGGTCATTATATATTAAATTTGGAACATCCTAGTAATGGGAATATCTATAACGTAACTACTAAGAGGATAAAATCAAATTATTTGAATCCGACCTACCTATGGCATTGTCGTCTAGGCCACATAAATGAGAAATGCATTTCTAAACTCCATCAAGATGGATTTCTAAATTCATTTGATTTTGAATCATATGATACATGCAAATCTTGCTTATTAGGAAAGATGACTAAGGAACCTTTTACTGGGCACAGTGAGAGGGCTACTGAATTATTAGACCTCATACATACAGATATATGTAGACCATTAAATATAGCTGTCAGAGGAGGTTATGTTTACTTCATTACATTTATAGATGACTTTAGTAGATATGGCTATATCTATATAATGAAACATAAATCTGAATCTTTTGAAATGTTCAAAATATTCCAAAATGAAGTACATAACCAACTTGGTAAAACAATTAAAGCACTTCGATCTGATTGAGGTGGTGAATATTTGAGCCAAGAATTCATTGACCATCTTAGGAGTTGTGGGATAATCTCACAATTGACTCCTCCAGGAACACCACAATGGAATGGCATTTCTGAACGGAGGAATCGAACACTATTAGATATGGTTCGATTATAATGAGTCAAACAGATCTTCCACCGTCCTTTTGGGGACATGCCCTAGAGACAACTGCGTTCACAATAAATCGTGTTCCATCTAAGGCAATTGAAAGGACACCCTATGAGATATGGACTGGAAAGAAACCAACTTTATCTTTTCTCAAGATCTGGGGATGTGAGGTCTATGTTAAGCAACAAGCCTCTGATAAATTAGCACCCAGATCCACAAAGTGCCTTTTCGTGGGGTATCCTAAAGAAACGAAAGGATACTATGTCTACAATCCCGCCGATAACAAAGTGTTTGTTATTCGAAATGGCAAGTTTCTAGAAAGAGAGTTTGTCTCTAAAACAACCAGTGGGAGCGACGTACATCTCGAAGAAATTCGAGAGCCACAAGATGGTACAGAACTACAGATGGAAATTAGAGAAGACTCACAACAAGTTACTGAGCCTCCTCAAGTAACACAAGGTCCACGAAGATCTGATAGGACACGGCATCAGCCTCAGAGATATGAATTTCTAATTACTGAAGGCCGCGATGTGTTGCTCATTGAGGAAAATAAGCCCACCACCTATCGAGAAGCCACAGTGAGACCAAACTCTGAGAAATAGCTAAATGCCATGAAGTCTGAAATGCAATCCATGTACGACAATCAGGTATGGACCTTAGTCGATCCACCTGAAGGTGTAAAAACCATTGAGTACAAATGGGTTTTCAAGGAGAAAACTGACATGGATGACAATATGAATGTCTTCAAGGCACGACTAGTTGCAAAAGGATTCACACAAACTCATGGTGTAGACTATGATGAAACTTTTCCCCAGTTGCAATGGCCAAACCAATCAGAATCCTTCTTGCCATTGCAGCATATTATGACTATGAAATATGGCAGATGGATGTCAAAACAGCCTTCCTTAATGGAAAGCTGCTTGAAGATGTGTACATGACACAACCTGAAGGTTTTGTGTGTCCAGAGGACTCTGGTAAAATTTGCAAGCTTCAAAGATCCATTTATGGATTGAAGCAAGCATCTCGGAGTTGGAATCATTGTTTTGATGAAGTAATCAAAGAGTTTGGATTCATTCAAAACATTGATGAACCTTATGTTTACAAGAAGATTAGTGGGAGCATAGTTGTATTTCTAGTGCTTTATGTAGATGACATCCTACTCATTGGGAATGATATTCCTACCTTGCAGAGTGTCAAGTCTTGGTTAGGAAAGTCCTTTTCAATGAAAGACTTAGGTGAAGCCACCTATATCCTAGGGATTAGGATCTATAGGGATAGATCCAAAAGACTAATAGGCCTAAGTCAGAGCACATATATAGACAAGATACTGCATAGGTTCAGTATGATGATTCAAAAAGGGGTTACATACCCATGTCTCATGGCATCCATCTTAGCAAGGATCTGTATCCTAGTACACTTGATCAGCGAGATCACATGAGTAAGGTTCCATATGCCTCGGCTATTGGATCCATCATGTATGCCATGTTATGTACTCGACCGGATGTCTTATTTGCCTTAAGTATGACTAGCAGATACCAACAAGATCCTGGTGAGGGTCATTGGACTGCCGTCAAGAATATCCTAAAGTACTTAAGAAGGACTAAGGACTTATGTTTTGTCTATGGTGGATTGGATGATGAGCTCTGCGTAACCGGTTACACAGATGCAAGTTTCCAAACTGACCAAGACGACCTTAAATCGCAATTTGGATATGTATTCCTCCTGAATGGTGGAGTAGTAAGCTGGAAGAGCTCCAAGCAAAGCACTGTAGCAGATTCTGCAACAGAAGCTGAGTATATAGCAGCATCTGATGCAGCTAAAGAAGTCGTTTGGATCAGAAAATTCATTACTGAACTACGGGTAGTGCCTACCATCTCAAATCCAATAGATTTATTCTGTGACAATAGCGGTGCTATTGCACAGGCCAAGAAGCCTAGGTCACATCAAAGGACCAAGTATATACTCAGGCGATTTCATCTTATTAGAGAAATCAATGATAGAGGTGATATAAAGATATGCAAAGTAGCAGGAGAAGATAATGTTGTTGATCCTCTTACTAAGCCACTTGCACAAGCAAAGCATGAGAGTCATGTTAGGGCAATAGGAATTAGGCAAATTAATGATTGCAACTAGGGCAAGTGGGAGGATGTTGGAAATTGTGCCCTAAGGGCTAATCATTGTACTTTGAACATTATTATTTTAATGAAATTTCTCCATTCTGTTATCATATTATTTGCATGTTAACTGTGATAATTGTATCCTTGGATAATTAATAAAGATTGTCCTAAAATGTCCTTGGTCGGTCATCTATGCGGGAGCAGAGATGAAACAAGACCAGTATGACTTTGATAAGATATGGAGATATGAATCAAATTCTTAGGCACTTGTAAGAGTACAAGGTGCTGGACCGACCCACTATGAGAAAGCTACATGGATCAAGTCATAAGCTTTTTTTCATATATAACCACATCACAATGCCCTTAGACCTGAGGTTATCATGGATTTCTACATGAGAGTTGCTAAGCTTTGAACTAGTCAAAAGTCACTTTTGACCGGGTGATGATAAAGGCTATGATCGGGCTTGGTGGTTTTTCATGCAGAGGAATATGAATGATCAAGATGGATTTGTCCCTCACATTAGTAGAGAGATATTACTGGGCCCCTGATGAGTGAGTCTGAGAAATGTATAGACATACTATGATGAAAGGAGTTTCTGTCTCTGTTATCAGGCTACTTAGGAATCGAGAAAGTAATGGTCAGGAACAAGAGGATGATATTATCCATGCCTTATCCTTTATCGATATATCGTGTGACAAAAGGGACGTGACATGGTTGTATGACAGGTTGCATCGTGATAATGATCCTCATATGAATTGGGTAGTCGTAATGTCTTGCTAGAAGCTGCTTGCGACTTTTGGGTTAGTATAGTTATTGGCCCACTGCCAACTTCATATGGGTCTACAGGGTCGCACACAAGAATGGCCCAACACGAGATAATGTTTAATTTAGGGTGGATGAATTATATATATATATATATAATATAAAATTCATTAATAATATTATATAGATATATATATTTTCAAAATATATATCTTATATATATATATATATATTATATGATATTATTATATTTAATAATATTATATAGATATATATATTTTTGAAATATATATCTTATATATATATGTATATATATTATATGATATTATTATATTGTGTTAGTTTTAAATTTAATTTATTAAGATATATTAAATTTAATAACTAACATGATAGAGATAAAGTATCTCAGATTTAATTTATGAAGATAAATTAAATCTAATGGCTTTTTATTTGGATTAAATAAATAGGTTGAATTAAAACTGTTGGACAGATTTAATTTAAACTGAATTTATTTAATTAGCTCATCAAGATAAATAATTGTTAATTAATTTCAAAATTAATGATGATTAATTTTGAAATTTGAAAATAGCCCTCATAGGTTATAAACTTGATAGAGCAGATATATTCATATGCACATGAGAATTGACAGCCGCAAGTGAATACCGGTAGAGGGAGCGGACCTGACGTGTTGGCTCCTAGAGATCGTGAAAACTCTGAATCATCAAAAAGGTATGAATCCTTCCAACTTGGTTTAAACGCCATTGATAGATCCTCGATTAGGATCGGTGAAAATTTTTAAAATTCTTCCGCTGTACCTATCGATCCTAACATCTTTAGTACCGTGGGCTCACGTGTCTGACAGATGTCAAATCCTATAACCAAAGTAGGGACAACCGATCAATCTCTTTTCCAAGTTCTTAATTTCATAATACTATAAGTTGGTTATCATTTAAGACTCTTTAGGCGACTATTAGAGGCCTAAATATATGCCTAAAGGGTTGGAAGAAGCTACCCTGAAGACCCCTTTTCAAAAGGCAAACACAGATTTTAGACTGGATCACTCGAGTGAAGACGACCTTACTCGAGTGATGAATGACTCGTACTCGAGTGAGAATGATTCTCACTCACGAGTGTTTGATAGTGAGCAATTACAACGACCAGAAAGTGCTCACATCACTCGAGCATGAAACTTTACACTCGGGTGATGACTCCAAATATGCTCGAGTCCTCGAAAGTGCAACACAATGAGTGACAACCCGAGAGCACATGCAACCATCAGAGGGACAAGCTCACTCGAGCATACCCTCCAGTTCTTGGGTGAGACGGTCATGCTTGCGAGTGTTAGAGCACAATCTTGAACAATAGCTAGCGAGTGACAACCCAAGAGTCACCCTAACTCTGGATTCACACCATTACTCAAGCAAGCCCTTGCTCACTCGAGTGATCATCAACCTCACTCGCGGATACAGAAGTGCACTCGATCCTCATTCATAGAACCCAAGCAAAACTCGAAGCAGAAAAGGGAAAATACACACAGCACTCGAGCATGATCTTCCTCTGCTCGAGTGTTGTGCATCAAAGACCAGAAACACAGAAAATAATAGAAAATACAAGATGGTTAAATTCATACCCAATGATTCCTAAACTCTACCAAAAGCTCATACACACTTAGCACTGACTAGGGAACACATTGGTAACCTCTCAAACACCCCCAAAACCTTTTTTACCACAATCATGCACTTAGGTCTCTATGACACAACCAATGTCCAAATTTCATTCAATTTATTTCCCACATTCCAAACTAAATCCATTACTCAAATATCTTCACAATGAACCAAATCCCAACATTAATCACAATGAAATCCATACTTTCAATATTTACACAAACTCAAGGCTAAATTTTCAGATTTTCTCAAACTTATCCAAAAATCACAAACAATATATCAAAATGCACTAAATGCCTCCCTCTTCACTTTGCCAAACTGAGAATCTTGATTCTCCCACTTTCAATTTTGAATCAACACTCAAATCACCACCTTTCAAGATTCTGAAATCACCAAGTTGAAGCTCTCAATGAGATGCACTACATTAGAGAAGAGGATTTGAGCAAAGGAGGATCATTACTCACCAAGATTCAAGCTTTTCCCTTTTCTCTTTCTTGCTTGTGACCAACGAAAATGAAAGAAGAAGAGAGAGAAAAATGAGAAATGAATCAAATGATGAGGATGATGTGATTTTTCTCTTCCCTTGCCTATACCAACCGAATAGGAGAGAGAGAATGAGGGAAAAAGTAGACTTTTGTCCTCTTGTGACTTCATCCTATAACTCACACAATGCCACTTGTCACCATCCCCACACTTCCACTAATAGCTCACATAAAAACACAACATAAGATTCTGACCCATAACCAAAAGATCTCAACCCTTGATCTCTAAGCACCAATGAATATTCATAACAAATTCATATCATATTTCACCAAAAGTGTTTAATTACATTAATTACAATAATCTCAAAGTTATTAGCCCTAATCACAAATCGGGATATTACATTGACACTCACAAGTATGGGCTCCTCACCTAAGTGCCAAGGGTGGTGCTCGAGTGAGCTTTTCCCTCTGAAGTTGTATGTGCTCTTGGGTTTTCACTTTCTGTGTTGCACTTTCGAGGACTCGAGTGGATTTGGAGTCATCACCTGAGTGCAAAGCCTTAGGGCCCGTTTGGTTCGATCCCATTACACCCTGCGGTGCAATACAATGCGATACAATGGTAATGCAATGCGATATTAATTACAAGGGTAGTGTTTGGTTTGATTTTTAAGCAATGTGCAATGAGTTAATATTTTAATAATTATTTAAAATTAATATATTACACAAAGTCTATTTTACCCCTTAATATAATCTTTGTAGAAAAAATAGTTACAAGACGGCGACGGCGGGGATGGAAGAGGAGGAGGTAGTGGTGGTGGCAATGATAGGGGTGGCGTTGGGCAGCGGGGGTGGAGGAGGAGGTGGCGGCGGCGGCGGCGGGGAAGGAGGAGGAGGAGGTGGTGGTGGGTGATAAGCGGTGGGTCGGTGGGGGCAGCGGGGGTGAGGGTGGTGGTAGAAGAGGAGGTGGTAGGCGGTGGGCAGTGGGCGGTGGTGGTGGGGGCGGCGGGGGTGAGGGTGGTGGTGGAAGAGGAGGTAGTAGTGGTGGCGGTGATGGAGAAGGAGGTGGTGGTGGCAGCGGTGGGTGGAAAAGGTGGTGGTGGGTGGTGGGCCACCATCAGGGGTGACGTCGGTGGAGGAGATAGTGGTGGCGGCAGAGAGTGGAGGTGACGGCGGTGGAAGAGGAAGAGGTTGTGGCGGTGGCAGTTGTGACGTGATATGGCAAATGAAATGAAATAAGTGAAACAAAGACAAAGGAAACTAAAGGGTAAATTAGACTTTTTAGACCATGCAATGGGATGGTAATGAGGATTCATAGAGGGGAGGTATGAATGAGGATTGCCAATTTTTTGGTAATCTTCATTACCATGGTAAACCCTATTACCATGCTAAAGAGCTACCAAACACTCTTCTCTTAGTAATGCAATCAGGATTACCATTGCAGGCATGCAATGTGGTTGAACCAAATGGGCTCTTATGCTTGAGTGTAGTGAGCACCTTCTAGCCTTGGTTGTCGCTCACTGTCAAACACTCACGAGTGAGAGCTATTCTCACTCGAGTGCAAGTCTCTCATCACTCGAGTGAGGTCATCTTCACTCGAGTGAGTTAGCCAAAAATCTATGTTGTGCTTCTGAAAAAGGGGTCTTCAGGGTAGTTTCTTCCAACTCTTTTAGTATGTGATTAGGCCTCTAATGGTCATCCTAAAGAGTTTAAATGATAACTAACTTAGATTATTATAGAAATAAGTATTTGAAAAAGAGATTGATCGGTTGTCCCTAATTTGGTTATAGGATTTGACATCTGTCAGACTTGTGAGCCTACTGTGCCGAAGAACGTCAGGAAAGAAACAGGTAGTGACTCCTCATTTATACTTTGTGTAAATGTATTGTATGTATGCCTATTATGCATTGTGTTGTTGTTGCTGCTACTTTGTGGAACTTTGTGATACTTTGTGCTTTGTGATGTTGTTGCTTTGTGATACCTTGTGCCTTGGGATGCTGTTGCATAGTGTTTACCGTGAAAGTGGGCATTGAGATTAAAGCAAGATCTGGCATTAAGATTACAGTGAAAGATGGCATAGTGATTACCGCGAAAGTGGGCATAGTGCATTATCATTATAGCCGTGAGTGCTGTTGATTGTGGCGCGAGCCATGACTCATAGTGTTGTTGCTGAACATGATAGACTTACATGCTTTGTGTTTATATATTGTATGAGTGATATGTTACTATTGGGATTCTTTAGAATCTCACTCTTTTCAATGACTAACATTTCAGACAAGGCAAGTGGCTCAAAAGGGAAGCGGACGACCAGAAGTGGTTAGAATCTCTTAGAGACATTTGGTTGGGGGTTGGTTATCTATTTTTGGTTTAGGATTATTGTTTGTATATGAGATGTAAATAATAATTTTGGATATGTAATCCCCATTTTGGGAACTTTGAACCCATTATATATATACATATAACCCGGGGTTGCCGGAATTTTAGTTATGCACTCTGATATCTATCAATGTGATTTGATTTCTCAAGTAATTATATTCGGAAGTGAATGTGGGACCAATTGAATTATGTTTTTGAATTGTTTTTTGGAATACCCTATCTTGAAGGTGAGGGATTTTAAATGATGATTTTTGTCTTATTGGTCTCTATTTTACTTGAATTTCATAATTCAGATGTAATTATGATGAGGGGGTTACATCAACAACCATAAAAGCATAGGCTTTACTTGGGTGTATCAGGAAAAGAAAGACAAAAAAGGTGAATAATAGATTTTACTCTCTTTAGGCACCTTTAACCATTCTTTGCCTCCTTTCTTTCCTCATTTTCTTGTCTTTGCTTTCCGAATTTTGTGTGTGTCTTACTTCAACCCTTGCTTGTCTATTATAATCTCAAAGTAGGTTTTCCTCATAAATGCACTTTTTATTTTATTTTTAATTTTTAATTTTTTTTATTTTTTATTGGTAAAATTTCCTAACTTGACCCAATCACCATCAATAAGAGATTTTTCTTAATTTTATTTTTTTAATTTTTTTTTATTATTTTCCTCTATAAACAATTTCCTAATTTAAGCATATCAAAATGAGAGATATTTTTTGTAATTTTTTTTAATTTTCTTTATATTTTTCCTATAAGTAATTTTCTAAATTAAACATATCAGCATAAATAAGAGATTATTTTTTTATTTTTTTATTTCTATTTATTTTTCTCCTCCAAAATGACTCCACACTAAATTTCCTAATCTGAGTATCAATCATCATCAATGACATGAATTATTTTAACATTTGTTACCATTTATTACAAGCCTCAATAGCAAGACAATCACCATTAAGATAATCATTTTTCAAATTTCAATTATAATCAAATCGCCATCAATGTTATTTTCGTATTGATTTAGATGTGCAAGGATCAAGGAGGATATTTCTTCTTTTTAATTTTGTTATTTTTGTGTGGGACCTAGATAAAATAGGGTGTTTATAAAAAGGGTTTATACCAATACGAGTAGTTAGTAATGCAAATGATTAAAGGCAGTGGTTTAGGAAAAACTATATATATATATATATATATATATATATATTCAAATAACTAACTTATTTCATTATAAATCTTTATAAATTAGTCATTCACTTTGCCATTTCTATGTAACCCGTTTCAATAGTTCTTGTTTTCTTTTTCCTTATAATTATGCATGTATAAGATTCAACGATTGTTACATGTGTAAATGATATATTAAATAGTGCAAGTATACACTGTCATAATCAAGTAATACAGAAGTGAGTAGAGTATCATTCCCATGAGGATTGATCACTGATTACCAAAATGAGTAATTTTAACTTTGTTTAGTCGATCGATTAGTTGGTGATTGAGATTAAAAAATTAAAAATAATTAAATATGAATGCAAATGATATGAAAGTAACTATGAGAAAAAGCCCTAAGGATCATATTTCACTTAACAAATTTTGGATTGAATCACTTATCTATTCTAGCCCAATTTATTTCATATGATTGACAATCGAGTTTCCTTAATTTAATTACTAGCCTCTTTCAAGGTCAAGCAATTCTATAATTAATTTCTAATCCAATATATTCCTATATGAATTTAAGCAATTAATTATGTATTAATATTCATGGAACTCAATAAGACTACACAACTCATATGAATATATTCCTATTTTATATGCAAGTCATGATTTTAATTATAGGATCTATACACATGCATCTCCTTCCAGTCTCAACATGCATATTGAAATCATTCAAAAGATTACCAGTCAATCAAAGCATTAAGAATAATAATTAAAACTCAATTATGAAGGAGAAATACAAACTAGATTTAATAAGTTAAGATTTAATCCGTCATTAATAAGCTACGTCATCGCTCTAGAAAAATGAAAATTTAGGCCATGATGAAATTTAAAACAACAATAAAATAAATTGAAAACTTCATAAACATTACAATAAACTTAATTATTCAATAAAAATATAACCACAAGATGCATGAAAATAGAAAAATCTAGCCTTCCATGTAGGAGGTAAAACCTTCCATGTAGGAGGCATGCAAGAAACAAATACAATGCATAAAATTAATTCTGAGATGATGGTATGTAAGTGGAGAAGATATGAGAGTAATGGATATGAAATGGTTGTGTAAGTGGAGAAGAGAGGAGAGTAATGGATATGAAATGGTGTGTAAAATGTGAAGGAGAGGATGACTATATATAGGGAGGAATGGAGTATGGTAGATGAAGTGGTAGATGAAAAGGAAGATGAGGTGGTAGATGAAATGTAGTAGATAGAATGGTTGGTAGAATGGTAGATGATTCCCGCTCTCAACTTCCAAGCAAAATTCAAAACTCTTGGAGATAGAACTGGGTTTTGGTCTCAACATAAAAGTTGCAGAGCTCTTTCTTAGCTTTTTATCTATATATAGAATGTCCCAATCTGACATCTAGAGCTCTAGATATTTCCTAAAAATTTAAAGAGGGTCTGATTTATTATTTTTCAAGAAATTCTATTTCATGCCAAAATCATTATTTATTTATTAATTACGCCCAAATTCATTAAATTGAGCTCAAATATCATCCATAAAATCATCATATAAGGAAAAATAAATATGAAAATATTTTACTTATCAACGACTGTTTGAAATTAGTAATCATAGTGACAATTGTAGGATTTGTCTGTCATACCCTTATCTTATATTTACCAGTTTCAGAGTGCTTGCGCGTAGTTCAGTGAGCAGCACAGGAATAGCATAAATATACTGATATATTGATATAATGTATTTGATTACATTACAAGTTTTCCCCTAAAATATCTAAAAATAAACTAATATAACCACCATATTTATCTCAGGATCCGCACCTGTTAGTTCCCCATGTCTACCACCTTGCCTTTAAAGTATGTGGTTCGCACTGGAACATTTTTATTTATGAAAAAGGTTGAGATTCCCAGGAATCCCAGTAGCAACAAATGATCAATAATATAAAATGCGAGAATTTAAATATGCAATGCACTATGTAATGTAAAATGAAAATCCACATCATACCGTGTGTGTACACAAAGCTCAAGGCCAACTATCTAGTTGAAGCTCCTATATGTACCTCAGCTGAATCCCTAACTATAGCTAGGTAATACCAGTATACCTCAGCTAGGTCCCAGACCATAGCTAGGTAATGTGCCCCCAGCACATGTTCATATCATAGAACACAGTAACACACAACATATCAATAGTAACATAGTGTATAAGAGATAATAGTTATTACCTTAACCCTTTTCGTCTCGAAACGCTTGCCTCATAAAGCATGCCAATGACTAGGCTCTCAACCTGGTCCTAAAATGTCAAATGCACAGGAATTAGGTTCAAATCCATTCATATACTATTCTAGGCATTTCCATAGTGTTTTTAGTGATTATATGGTATATTGTGAAAATTTACCAAAATGTCCACGGTGGCCCGCCCTGGCCCCGACTTACCCAGTCTGACCGAACTTTTTCCGAAATTTTGACCTAGGCTATTCTGACATATTTTCACTCAATGAATCTGTTTCCCAACTCAAAATTACCAAATTCATTGCCAAAAAGACCAAACTGCCCTTGGCAACCCCTGTTAAGGTTTCAGGGGCATTTTGGTAATTTCAAAAAGCCAAAACTCATATTTGCTCAGCTTGGCATGGAGCTGCTTAGATTCCAGTATGTTCAATATGATTTTCAAATGTTGCTCGTGTTCTACTCTACTCCACGAGCATACCAATATATCACCAATGAAGACTACTACGGAAAATTCGATTCCCGTAGTCCATAAACACGACAGGTGCATTGGTTAGCCCAAATGACATTACAAGAGACTCGCAATGGCCACATCTACTTCAAAAAGTAGTTTTTGGCATATCATTTGCTTTTACCCTAAGTTAATGGTATCACGATCGTAAATCAATCTTCAAGAATACACAGTGTTAAATCGGTAGGCACAGCGGAAGAATTTTAAAAATTTTCACCGATCCTAATCAAGGATCTATCAACGGCGTTTAAACCAAGTTGGAAGGATTCATACGTTTTGATGATTCAGAGTTTTCACGATCTCTAGGAGCCAACACGTCAGGTCCGCTCCCTCTACCGGTATCCACATGAATGCTCTCCAACCTAGACTACGTGCTAGCGCCTCTAATGTCCCCTAGGGTTTCACTTGCAGCTCTCAATTCTCATGTGCGTATGAATATATCTGCTCTATCAAGTTTATAACCTTTGAGGGCAATTTTCAAATTTCAAAATCAATTATCATTAATTTTGAAATTAATTAACAATTAATTATCTTGATGAGCTAATTAAATAAATTCAGTTTAAATTAAATCTGTCCAACAATTTTAACTTAACCTATTTATTTAATCCAAATAAAGAGCCATTAGATTTAATTTATCTTCATAAATTAAATCTGAGATACTATATCTCTATCATGTTAGTTATTAAATTTAATATATCTTAATAAATTAAATTTAAAACTAACACAATATAATAATATCATATACATACATATATATATAAGATATATATTTCGAAAATATATATATCTATATAATATTATTAAATATAATAATATCATATAATACACACACACACACACACATATATATATATAAGATATATATTTCGAAAATATATATATCTATATAATATTATTAGTGAATTTTATAGGGAAAATCCCTATAAACTACCCTTGAAATATGCAAATCCCTAATCAGTACATTGAAATCAAAAATTCCGAACTAGTCACGCGTCAGTACTGATGAATAGTGCGGGCAACGCCAAAAGACGATTTTGCCCTTCAGCCCTCATTCTCGCCACTTCAAAAATAACAACACGGGGTTCTTAATTAACAACTCTGTATTCTTGATTAACAACTCTAGTTTCATCTTTTTACTTTCACAATAACAACACCGATCTTATTATTAGCAACTCCAGATTCTTGATTGACAACTCCTCTTTATTCTTCCACATATTCGCATCTCAAAAATATAGTGTTGTTAATGTAAAATACGGAGTTATTATTGGACCTGAAACTTAAATTACGAAGTTGTGAAACAAGAAATGGGAGTTATTAATGTAGAATAGGGTATTGTTAATAATAACACCGATGTTGTTATTGTGAAAGTAAAAAGATGAAATGGAGTTGTTAATCAAGAATACGAAGTTGTTAATCAAGAATTCGGAGTTGTTAATTAAGAGGGCGTGTTGTTAATAAAAAAAGAGGTGTTGTTATTGGCCTTGAAACTTAAATTAGGAAGTTGTGAAACAAGAATACGGAGTTGTTAATCAAGAATCAAGAGTTGTTAATTAAGAACCCCGTGTTGTTATTTTTGAAGTTCCGAGAATGAAGGCTGAAGGGCAAAATTGTCTTTTGGTGCCCCCGCACTGTTCATCCATACTGACGCGTGACTGATCCAAAATTTTTGATTTCAATGTACTGATTAGGGATTTGCATATTTCAAGGGTATTTTATAGGGATTTTCCTAAATATTATTAGGGTTTAAAGTTCAAAAAGCAGATTCGAGAGTTTTGTGGGGAGGGGCCCATGTGTGGATTGTGCGAGCAACATTGTGAAGTCTCGTTAATAGTAATGATAATATGTGTGTGGATTATTATGAGCCTTCCATTTATAATTGAGTTGAAACATTTCTTTCAACTGACAACCCATTTGTTTGAAGATTTTGGATAAGTTATAAATTTATGATGCATGATATAAAAAACAATTGTTTACAATGTCAACATAAAAAATCATGCCGGAAAAAAACGACTATAACCTTATTTGAATTCATATTTTCCATACAATTTTTTTGGTAATTGGATTTCAATTTAGTGTTTTATAATAAAAAAAATAGGAATCTGTTCTAAGAAACCAGAACAACTTTTATATGATTTATTCTTTTAATGGGAAATAGGTGAAAATTCCCTATTTAAAAATTTTATTAGTAAGAATGACATAAATTCAAGTGCTAGTGTATTATATGTATAAAATCATTAGAGTATGTGTTAAAGTGCAAATCTACCTAGAAAATATACGCTAAGGAACAATATTGCCTTAAAAAAAATTATCTTAATGTCGCCCCCAAAAATCTCAAAATATAACAAGGGAAAATCCCTAAAAAATGCGCTCGATATAGGTAAATCCCATTTTCAGTGTAGTGAATTCCAAAATGCCGAATCAATTGTGTGTCAGTACGGAATGAACAGTGTAGGGGTGCTAAAAGACGATTTTGCCCTTCAGCCCTCATTCTCATCAATTTCAGAATAACAACACGAGCCTCTTAATTAACAACTTTGTCTTCTTGATTAACAACTCCAATTTCATCTTCTTAATAAAGAAAGAGGTGTTGTTATTGACCCTGAAACTTAAATTACAAAGTTGTGAAATAAGAAATGAGAGTTGTTAATATAGAATATGGTGTTGTTAATAACAAGACCGGTATTGTTATTGTGAAAGTAAAAAGATGAAGTTGGAGTTGTTTATTAAGAAGACAAAGTTATTAGGCTCGTGTTGTTATTCTGAAAGTGATGAGAATGAGGGCTGAAGGGCAAAATCGTCTTTTAGCACCCTTGCACTATTCATTCCGTACTGACATGCGACTGATTCGGAATTTTGGAATTCGCTGCACTGAAACGGGATTTACCTATTTCGAGCGCATTTTTTAGGGATTTTCCCAATTTTATATTATATATATATATAAATATAAAATTCGTCCACCCTAAATTAAACATTATCTCGTGTTGGGCCATTCTTGTGTGCGACCCTGTAGGCCCATATGAAGTTGGCAGTTGGCCAATAACTATACTAACCCAAAAGTTGCAAGCGGCCTCTAGCAAGACATTACGACTACCCAATTCATATGAGGATCGTTATCACGATGCAACCTGTCATACAACCATATCACGTCCCTTTTGTCACATGATATATCGATCAAGGATAAGGCATGGATAATGTCATCCTCTTGTTCCTGACCATTACTTTCTTGATTCCTGAGTAGCCTGATAACAGAGACAGAAACTCCTTTCATCATAGTATGGCCATACATTTCTCAGACTCACTCATCGAGGGCCCCAATAATATCTCTCTACTAATGTGAGGGACAAATTCCATCTTGATCATTCATATTCCTCTGCATGAAAAACCACCAAGCCCGATCATAGCCTTTATCATCACTCGGTCAAAAGTGACTTTTGACTAGTTCAAAGCTTAGCAACTCTCATGTAGGAATCCATGATGACCTCAGGTCTAAGGGCATTGTGACGTGGTTATACATGAGAAAGCTTATGACTGTCCATGTAGCTTTCTCATAGTGGGTCGATCCAGCACCTTGTACTCTTACAAGTGCCTAAGACTTTTATTCGTATCTCCATATCTTATCAAAGTCATACTGGTCTTGTTTCATCTCTGCTTTCGCATAGATGACCGATCAGGGACAATTTAGGACAATCTTTACGAATTATCCAAGGATACATTTATCACAATTAACATGCAAATAATATGATAACAGAATTGAGAAATTTCATTAAAATAATAATGTTCAAAGTACAATGATTGGCCCTTAGGGCACAATTTCCAACACACAGGAACCTGATAACTAATCGAGCAAATCATCTATTCTAGGAAGTGTGTGCTTGATCTCAATGGTCACTTTATTCACCTTCATGTAATCAACACAGAGTCATAGACTTTCTCTGCGCACTCTGAGATTTATCTCCTCATATGAGCTTTTGTAATGTCAGGGTGATTTAGTAGGAGTCTTATAAGAACCTCCTATAACACCTGACTGCACTAGACATATGTGTACTAGACATATGTGTTTCTCTATGCCAGTTCCTGGCCTGTTTCAACTCAAATTAATCTGGGCCATTTCTAATTCTTGTGGAATCAAAACTTAATAATTGATTCATAGGTTATGGATTACTTGATAATATATTCATACCTTTCATCACCTCAATTGCCATCCACCGATCGACTCCTAGTATAGCCTTAAGTTAGTAGAATAGCAGGCAAATCAATCTCTTCTCTTAACAGCTAGCAAATTTTCAAAATTCCTTTTTGCAAAGATTCGTGTCTATAAGAATCTTGTTCCTCAATTCCACGGATCATCACTAGCCCAACACAATTTTGAATACCTTTGCCAGCTTAAGGACATACTGTCCACTAGGTCATAGGGCCTCTAGACACACGGGTCTACTACAACATATGTGGTGTGTAATATCATCATATAACATAGGGTCTCTAACCCAGCTATTATATTCCTCATGAAATCTATAACCTCAATATCACAGATTGGAAATCATTTTCCTCAATTATACCCAATAGGTTCATTAAGAATCAGAATCAATAATGCCTACTCTAACTTTCATGGTATTTTGGTATTATCCTCAAAACCTTACTGAAGGTTCAACACTATCCACAAGGTTCAAACTTCTATCATGTATCAAAACCACAGTACATCCTGATTCGCATTTTGACTAAAGCACTATTTTAGCTTAGATATGATTCAAGCCTATCAGAATCATCAGATCAAATCTTCTAGAATCAATATATGGTATAATCACCATTCATCATATAGCACCGTAGATCATGTTTACATTCTTTTAACATCACGGTATTACTACACCTCAAGTTTCCCATCACCTTATCAAATAAACTTTTCTGCACAATAATTTCTATAACAGAAATGGTTCCAATTAAGATTAACACTTGCATCATCATAATCTCCATGCTTCTAAGAATCATTTAAATTATCTAACTAAGATGATCATTAGTCATGAAGAAACATTAAGACAATCACTATTCCTTAAGTCCCCATGACCTTGTGTTCGCCATTTAGCTTCCGCAAGCGTATGGGTCACAAGTAATAAATTAGTGAGAAACGAGTGTCGAACCACAAGGACAATGACAAAAGCGAGTTAACTAATTTAACCATGTTCTTAATTAGGTTGAATGGAATCATTTAGATGTGATCAAGTTAAATAAATACTTTTGATAAAAATAACAAGGAAAATAGTGGAAATTAAGAAATTGGGTTTAACTTCAAAAGATATAAACTTAGGATTACTTCTTCCCCATTGTATTTCATGAAACTATGCAAATGTTCACTTAAGCTTGTTAAATGAGTTTATATGCTAGTCGAAGATCATAAAATCATGAACCAAGCTCTCTCAAGTCAAGATTGATTTTTAATCTTCAAAAATATTCAATCTCTTGTTTACAATTAATAAAAATCATCTTTCCAAAGCAAGCCTTCACTTGACTATGCTAGGTTGTTAGATATATCTCTATTCTAACAACAAACCATCCATTTAATCCTTAAACTTCAAGTCTAGCATGCTTTTTCTTAAGTTCTACAATCAAAATAGCTCTCTCAAGCATCTTCCAATTGAACAACTCTAATCAAGTGGTGATCAAGCACAAGATAGCATTAAGCTCAAAGAAAAATCAACATATATACTCATTAACTAACAAAAGCAAGATAATCCAATAGTTTCAATCCATACAATGGGTAAAAGTAATCCTAAATAGGAGTTTTAGCTACTCATGATCAATACAACCCAATAAATAAGCTTAAGAATCATAACCATATCAACAAAATGGGAAGAAAAGAGGGAAAAAACAGAAAATGGAAAGAAAACCTTTGAAATTCTTCACAAATATCCTCCCATAAGCTTTAAGATCTCCTCAAGCTCTCTCCAAGAAGCCTCCCTTGTGTTCTCAGCCTCTCCCCTGTGCAGAATGTGTGAATTTCGATGCCCCTATTAGGTTAAAATCGTAACAGCAGCATCACTTTTTCAAAATGCACAGTATCAGTTTCACGCATTCGCTGTGGGTTTGCTATAGCGAATGCCATAGCGAATTGTCATCAAACAGAAGTAAGGCTTTTTTAGGTGGTTTCGCTATGAATTTGGCTACAGCGGATTCCACATCAAGTGCAGACTTCTCCTCCATAATGTCCATTTTCTTCTTCCTCTTGCATTCTTTCCTTCCCTTTACAAAAACACACTACATATAACCACCATCTTTGTCTCAGGATCCGCACCTGTCAATTCCTTGTGTCTACCACCTTAACTTTAAAGCCGCTAGTTCTTGTTGAAACATTTTTCTTTATGAAAAAGGGTAAGAATCTAAGGAATCCCAATAGCAACATACGATCAATCATATAAAATGCGAGAATTTAAATATGCAATGCACTATATAATGAAAAATGAAAATCCACATCATACCATATGTGTACACAAAGCTCAGGGGCAACTATCCAGTTGTAACCCCTACGTGTACCTCAGCTGGATCCCAGACCACAGTTAGGTAATGTACCCGCAGCACATATTCATATCATAGAATACAGTAACACACAACATATCAATAGTCATATAGTATATGAGAGATAATAGTTACTACCATAACACTTTTTTCCTTGAAGCGCGTGCCACATAAAGCGTGCCAACAACTAGGCTCTCAACTTGGTCCTAAAATGTCAAATGGACAGGAATTAGATTCAAATCCATTCACGTACTATTCTAGGCACTTCCATAGTTTTTGTACTGGATATATTAGTCTATTGTAAAAATTTACCAAAATGTCTGTGGGGCCCGGCCCGGCCCCGACTTATCCAATCTGACTGAACTTTTCCTGAAATTTTGACCTGGGCTATTCTAATATATTTTCACTTAATGAATCTGTTTAAGGACTCAGAATTATCAAATTCACTGCCAAAAGACCAAAATGCCCTTGGCAGCCCCTATTTCAGGGTTTTAGGGGCCCTTTGGTAATTATGCTTTTTAAGGCTTTTCTGGAAAAGTGATCAAGTGTAACCCCACCTAATTTTCCCTCCTGAGCTCAATTGAATCATTAAATGATAAAAAAATTCAACTCCAATCCCCTAAACTAGCACAAGCCAAAGTTTAAGGTTCTCCAAGAAAAATTGGGATTTTTTAATTCTAACTCCGCAGATTTGCTCCTTCATACTCGTAATCATTTTATTAACTATTTAATTATGTTAAAACCACCATTTAGGCTCACTTTTGGCAGCATAACATTGAGGACACAAATTTTCACCAAATTTACATACATAGCAAATGCAGCAGAATTCCACCGATTAAATTATTCACGACAGCCAGAACAACTAATATTTGAAGTTTCAAAAGTTACCTCTTCTTCTTTCTGGCTTTTCCTTCTCGGCCGAAAACCCTAGCCTCTAAAACACCAAGATTCTTACTTCAAAGACCTTAAATAACATAGAAGAGAAGCATAGGAAAAGGATTATACACGTTAGGCACGAATTCATCGAAGAAATCGACCTACCTTGTGAGATTTCTTCTCCTTCTCTCTCTAGAATTCCCTCAACTCCCTCTCTCTTTTTTCATCTCAAGGATGTCAGTTTTGGTTAATGGAAGGAAGAGGATGATATTTTATAATATTTCATATTTCCCTTGAATTAATTTCCAAATTTCGGATTTAAGCAAATTCTTACGGATTTTGTGCTTAAATTTTGAAAACTCATAACTAAATTTGTAGACATCATATTGGAGTAATTCTAAAGGATATAGAACCTATATCGAGTCTAGTTTCAAGAAAAAATATAATCATTTACCAATTAGAAGCACAAAATTCTCAGAATTAAAT
Organism: Inga leiocalycina; assembly: GCA_963242795.1. Lineage (NCBI taxonomy): Eukaryota > Viridiplantae > Streptophyta > Magnoliopsida > Fabales > Fabaceae > Inga > Inga leiocalycina. The sequence continues at coordinate 20,720,173 of OY725329.1, read as the reverse complement.
TCTTTGGATGTTGTTCTAGAAAATCAACAGTTTTTTTGGGCTAAATTCATAAATTCATAAATTTTTATATAAAGATTTAAATTATTCATATGTCATATTAAATTAAGTGTAGGATGTCTACTTTTATTCTAAAAATTTTCATAATTTTTTGTCATCATTTGGTTATCCAAAACCATATGACAAACTCATTATCTCACAGCGATTTCACTAGAAATACTATTCACTTTTCAATTTTCAATATTTATTTCACCAAAATATCCCAAATCTATATTTCCCCATTACTTTCCATAATTAATTTAATTTAACTTCAATTAATTGGAAAATAATTTATTTTGTGCTAAATTGGCAAAATTATGATTTTTCCATTACCTTTTCAATTTAATTTCTTTTCTCCTTTTTATTTGGCCAATTTTCATTTATTATTGGACCAAATATTATCCTATATTATTTCTCAAATTTTGGGCTTTTTAAATTATCTAAATTTCTTCCATAATTATTGTAGCCCAATTCTCATGAAAATGAAAATCTACAAACTCATAAATTCTAAATTCATGAATATTCACCATTTTATTAATTATTTCTAAACTAATCACAATATATTTGGTTAATAAAATTTGGGGTGCTACACTGTCTGTTTGGTGTTTCGCAAAAAAGTGGATCGATGTGACCTAAGCGGAAAGTTAGGGAATACTAAAGAAGGTGCCCTTATGGCTGGAATTGGAAATAAAGACAAAGATACTTTTGATTTAAAATATGGTTTGTGCAAATTTCTTATGATCTGGGGAGATTACTATTAATTTGTTGATGATGGTCCAGCTGTATAAGCACAGGGACAAAACATAAAGAAGTTGCTCAAACAAGCATATACATATTTAAATCATATCTGTAAAGAATCTTTTAAATAATTAAATTAAATTATTTATTAGAATATCATCTGTAAGATTTATGGGCATACTTGAAATCCGATTGCCTTGCTGAAGTACCCCCATGAAACCAGAGCGCCGATGCAGATCCCTATCACGTTCTATAGCAAATACACCATATAGAAGAAGAAAAGAGAACATTCTCATGAGAGAATTTTTTAGAGAGAGAAGAGAAATATTCTGTGTGTATTATATTCTGGCACTTCTACTCCCTTAATCCCACACTCTATATATATAGAGTACGTATGCAACCTTTAAAAGTACTTTTATATGGCAATAGATATAACCTTGAAACTATAAAGGATATCTCTCTTTATAATCGTGTCTCTCTATGATAGCCTTTCTTGAATCGAGCTTGGGCCCTAATCAACCAAGACTAAACTAGTATTTTCCAACATCTCCCACTCACACTTGGTGGATTAGATGTTATGGGCCAAGTCTCTTTCTCTTACTTCTTTCATATTAGGTGTTTTCCCATGACAGTGTGGGCATGACTTCTCCATTTGGGTGCCTGTACTAGAAATCCATTTTTTAGAGATTATCGCAAGACAACTATATAGTGCAGCTTGATATAATATGGTCCCTGGATGTCCTAGATTTACCGATATACACTTTACTCATGGCCAATCTAATCCCTCTTGAGTCAGTATAAAACTCAGATTGCCTTTCTCATATGCATAATGTCTACATTTATACAATCACAAAATAATATCATAAGGGACCGATCTCAGACATCAGCATAGGTGTGTATATTTTAGGTAATAATATTTCTTTTGCCTATATATCACTTTGATATATGTCAGCCACTTTCCTAACAAAATACCTTTAGATCGCATCAACCATGATTATAGGACAAAATGCTAAAGTAGCAGATGTTGAAACATATTTCCATGATAATGTCAAAGCCAAAAGACATCATTAAAGGGTTAACCTTTCTGGGACTTACATAGCAATGAAGTAAAGATCATTTACTTGCATCCCATTTGCAGTTCTTTACCACGTACAATATAAATCACATGCCATAGTGTTACTTTTATACTTTAAAAGCTTATGTCATTTTGATTTTATTATTAACACTGTATAGACTTAAGTCGAGACATTCCCAGTATCTAAACCCAAATTCCTCAACTCCACTCACATTACATGACATCAATTTTGAAGAATTTACTGTCTGGCAATAGGTATCATAGACGTGGGTTTCCATGATTCAATCCATATTTACAGTTCAGGATCTCATCTTGAGTTACTATACTTTAAGTTGAGGTGACATAGTTTGTGTTTCTTCTCACTATATCAGCACTCTTACTGCTTTACTGGTGAACACAATTATCTCATCTTTGCACACTCCTCCTGAATTTCAAAGGCAATTGCTTGTGTGAGAAAACTGACCTCACCAACCTGTACGACATACTAGACATTATATACTTACACACACATTAAAAGCCAAAATGAAGTATCATTACTTCATAACATATGCATGCCAAAGGACTTAATATGTTTCTCATACATGTCCTTGGCCATTAGGCTTAGTTAGGGGACTTTGCATATGAATACTTTGTTAACAACAACTTTATATGCTATAGCATCTCTCATATAGCTATACCTTTACATTTACTCTATCTATTATACATAGGGTCTTTTATTTAGGCAATGGCTATGTGTACTCATAATATTTTAACACTAAATATGAATTCTCACTTTCAAATCTCACATGTTATATGAATATTACCAGCTATGTAGCCTCTTGTACTACAACAATACATACTTTGAACACACATAATTAATGTACTCTACAAGTATCTCAGGACCCTTCTGTAAAACCATCTAATGTATTTCACAATGGTTAGACTAGTACCGAGTGCAAGTCTTACAATGAGCATATATTTGGTCTTGCATACATCACTGCATACATCACAGTGCTAGCTGTATCTATTGGACATTCTTTTCCATTATCTTCTTGGCTGGTTCAGTCAGGGAAACTTATCATGACTCAAACTCACTCTTAAAGTCACTGGGATATCCATAGGATTGCATTCACTTATTTTGAACTCCTTAAGAGTCTTCTTAATGTAATTCTCTTGTAAAAGAGAGGATTCTTCTTAAGCTATCATGATCTTTGGATCTCAAATCCAACTACTTTACCTATGAACTTCTTTTTCAAAACTTACTAGCACCATTGTTTAATAGGCACTACCAAATTCAAACTATGTATGGCTAATAGTATATCATCCACTTAAAAGAATAACATCACAAATCATTTATCAATGGTTCTCTTCAACCATTTTAAACTCCATATTGGGCTACCGCTCTTTCGAAGCATTAAACATCACTATCTGAACAATTGCACTAATCTATAAAAGGACTTTTGGTTTCACCACTATGTGAAACTTCAAATACTCTATTTTTAGTGAAATCTAATAGTCACAGCATATAGATTTCTTCATCCATATCATCACTCAAAGTATAGGTTTTACATCTACATGATGTAAATTTAAATTCAAATGGTTAACTATTGCCATATTAAAACTAAGTTAAATGAGAAAAATGCCTTCCTTTTATGCATACCCGTATATTACATGTAACATCCCAAAATTTATTCGCCAAAATTCCTTACATCTTTATGGTATTAAAGGAAATAAAATGGTGAATATTGGCACACTTGTATTAGCCAAACAGTGTAATTAGTGGCCACACAAATTTTGGGCCACAATATGATATAAAATTTAAATTTTTTCTTCATAAAAGCCCATTATTGAAGCCCAAAAACATAGAGATTGGAAGAGCACGATTTTTGTGCCTAATAATATGTAATTTTCAGCCACATAGAAAGAAAAGGAAGAAGACCCAATTTTATTACAAAAATGTAAGGGCAAAATGGTCATTTGACCAATGAAGCAAGAAGCTTTTATTTTTCCCTTTCTCTTGTGATATTTTTGGCCAACATGAATAAAAGGCAAGGGAAAATATTTATTTGGCCATAAATTATGCCATGTGGGAGGAATATTAGCCAAGTAAAAAGATAATGACAAAAGTTAATTTTCACATGCTAATTGGCAATAAATAATAAGTAAGGAGGTGATATTTTTAAAAGACCATCATCCTTTCAAGAGGCCCATACTTTCATCCAAATTAAACAAGAGAAAGAGAAAAAAATAAACACTTGGTCCAAAAGTAAGCAAAGATGAAACACTTTTAGCCAAGTAAAAGAGAGGAAGAAAAGTAAAAAAGAAAGCACATCTTAATTAGTAATTAAACATTATTTTTTAAGGAAGTGTAAGAGGATATTTTTTAGAAGCTCTTATCCTCTCCTTCAAGACATATTTCATCCAAGCAAACAAGAAAGAAGAGAGAGAGAGAGAGAGAGAGAGAGAGAGAGAGTTTGGAGAAAACACAAGAACAAAAAGAAGAGCAAGAGTTCAAGAAGCAATCAAGGTAGGTTTCAAGTTATTTTCACTTGTTTATGCCTCCTAAATCATGAATAACTCTCTCTAATCTTCATATTCTTCTTGAAATCAGGTAAAGCAAGAAGGAAATCAAAGGGAACATGAGGGAGAGGGTGGCGAAAATTGAAGGAAGAAGAGGAACCAAAGGTAAGCCATTAAACCTTGATTTTCTTGTTGGATTCAAGGTTATGATTGTTGTTATGGTTGATTTATGGATTTGTTTAGTTTGATTTTGTATTTTGGGATGTTCAAACCCTAAGGGGTTATACTATCCAAATTAACCCTAATCATATTCAATAAGTGTTTAAAGGGTAAATCATGAGATTACAAGAGAAAAGAAGGTGATTAATGGAATGGAATCAAGAAACTCTAATTTTTTTCAATTTATTGTGATTTTCAGCCAGACCTATTTTGGGTGTGTTTGGGCTGGACTTTAATGAATTTGATGTTCCCATTGTGTTTGGAAGGCAAAATTGTGTGGGAATATGGTATAGTTATAATTTTTGGATAATTACACATAACTCTGGAATTTTTAGAAGTTGTATGACCCTGCTGCCATATTCATTTTTCTGGAGCAGAATTGTTGTGACATGTTTTTCAGTAGTCAAACCTAGTCCAAACTTTATGAAATTTTATAGGATAAAAGTATACATCTTGGGCTTTAATTTCATAGTAATGTGATGCAATTGGACTAGTGAATTGAGAGATATAGTTTTTCAAAGTTTGATGTTGATTCTAGAACGAAATATGTGTCAGACTAAGTTTGACAAATTTTCAAGAATTGTGTAGTTAAAATTGGTGCTCTGTGATATTTTTCAATGAAAGAGGACTTAAAGATCTTTTTATAGAACCTGGAACCAACCCATTTGGATTTTTATAGAATTAATTATGAATTTACAAAGTGTGATGAAAATTCTGGCAATTTTAGTTAATGTGCGAAATTAAAAAGGTAATGGTAAAATGTAATTACCTTGGACTCTAAGGGTAAAGATAACTAACAAAATAAATTTGGAATAGTACATGACTGAGTAATAACTCAATTCTTGTACAATTGGGAATTTTAGGATATATCAATAGCCTGAGCTAGACATAGGATATTGGACAGACAAATAGACAAGCAAGGAAAGGGCAATTCCAGGTAGCAACTCTATCTTTCATACACTATATGATGGTATATATATTGTATGTTGCTATATTATGTGATATGAATAATGAACACATATTATCTAGCTATGGTCTAAGACCCAGCTGTGATATACATTGCCTAGGGCATATTACCTAGCTATGGTCTGGGACTCAGCTGAGGTACATAGACAAGTAGGGGATTTTCCTTGAATAGTGTGCACACTCTGGTTTATAGTGTTATTGTTATATTCACATTATGTGGTGCATTACATATCCATTTATCACATTTTATATAATTAATAGCTTATTACTATTGAGATTCTTTTGAATCTCACCCTTTCCATAAATATATAACTTACCTAGCTGAAGGAAGCGGCTGAAAGGGATAAATGCATAATTACTAACAACTGAAGGTTTTGGTCCAGTTCAAGCAATGGCGTTGGTTATCTGCAGGCTTTTATTATATTTTAAGTTTGTAAATATTATGTAAAATCCTTATAGGAATTCTTGTAATGTAATCAAGTAATCATTATCAATATTTTATGCTATTCCTGTATGCCCATTGAACTACACACAAACACTCTGAAAAATGTTTGGAATTCACCACCGTGATCGGAAGTTCTCACTGCATGAGAGTGGGACAAAGCATTGGCTCTTACCTTATTGTTGCTCTGGCTAGAGGGTCTGACCAGGTATTTCGGCTCCTATGTGAAGCGCTAGTCCTTGGTCAAGAGGCGGGGCCTAAAACTAGCAGCTGAGGTACCTAATGTAGCCCCCGGAGGGGCTGACCAGTAGTTAAGCTGTGTGAAGCGCCGGAACTCTATATAATAAGTCTTGTGCATGTCAATTGATCTACCCACTTTTCTCTTAAACTTGGAGAACTTACTAGTACTCAATAGCCTTTTTGAGTTGGTGGTTGATCAATTTGATTCTTTCTCAAAGAATTCATTTCCCTTTCCATTACTTTCTTCTATTCTCCTTTGACATGGCCTCTTGTACAGAACGTAACTTGTAATACCCTGAATTTTGAGACTTGAGCTTAGAGAATAAGCCTGAGATTAGTGGACTGCTAAGCCCTGGTTTAGCAGGATCCCAAATTGGATTAAGAAATATGAAAATGAGTTTGATGGTGATTCCAAGGGAATTGCCTTAATTAGGGGCAAAACGGTAAAGTTGCCGACCAATTGGTCAGTTACCGAAGAGAAAACTCATTGGTAACTTCAAGATCAATGGCTAGGATTGAATTGTGCAATAGATCAAGGGGCAGAATCCCATGTGTTTGAGGCTATATGAGCTCATGAGAGGTGTGTTGAGATGGTGACACTTGGTGTAACCCCCTTTACGATTAAGGCCGAGATTTAGTTCATAAACACGTAATTAATGTGGAATTAGAGACCGTAATAGATTTTGGGACTTAAACAAAGTCAATCTCCCCAAAATCATGGCTTACAAAAACTTTTACAAAATTTGTTCAACAATGGTCTCACATTCACATTTCAATACTAAATGGCCTTCACAAGTTGATTTCATTCACAAATATCAGAGTATAAAGCAAATTCCCGACACACTCGGGTTCCATTCATTAAATAAGGGATTTACAAAGGCACAAAGCCCACGATTCAATACCCTTAACTTGGGGATTACACAAAACTATACTATCAATCCCAATATACACAATTGTTTCCCAAAATTATCCCAAAAGATATACAATTTCAAAATCTACAATGATAACCCTTAATTCCAAAATACACTCCTAAACAGGAGCTCTAACTACTCTTCGTCGCCCGCTTGCCTCTCGATCCTTCAGCCCTGTCTAAAATGGTTAATTTTGGGAGAGTGAGATTCTAAAGAATCCCCGTAGTAACAAATCAATCATATAATGTACAACAATAGTGCATGTAAGCCAATCATTATTCACAACAAGCAACTACAACGGCAGTTACAACGGCAATGGTTAGTATGACACCTGTCATCCCTTACGATTGCTCACGCTGAATTGCTCACGCTGTATTGCATCACCACAATCAACACAGTATAATTCACCACAGCTGGGATCCATATAAAGCATATCATAATCACAAGCCACATAGGCAAAATACACACACACAGCCCACGGTTGGTTTCACAAACGCCGCCCCACGGGTCGGATTCACAAAGATCCATGTACATTTACAACGGCAGTTCAACGGCCGACCTAGAGATGACCACTGTCACTCCCTATACGGCTCACATTGAAGTGCTCACGCCGTAATGTACCATGGCACACATTTCACAAGCTCAACGACAAGTTATGCATGCCAAGACATCATACAGTATGTGAGAGAAGAGTCACTACCTGAGTTCTTCCGGGCGTGTCCTAGCGCCGGTCTCTCCCGAGGAGGGCAAATGTCAAATCCTATATTTATAATTAGGGACGAAGAGTTATTCTCTATTCCAAGACTTAATTAACTTGAAACACTTAATTTTGGTTATCATAATTGACCCTTAAGAGGCCACAAATGCCTCTAATAAAAGCCCTAAAAGGTTGGGAAACATCGGGTTGGAAACCACTTTTCAAAATCACAAGGTGCTGAAAACAGGGGCTGGCTGCAGCCAAAAAAACCTCTGGCTGCGGCCAGAAACAGCACAGAAAGTTTCTGGCTGCAGCCGAGAATTTTCTGGCTGCGGCCAGAAGCAGCACAGAAAGTTTCTGGCTGCAGCCGAGAATTTTCTGGCTGCGGCCAGAACGATCACAGAAGCTTTTGCGCTGCAGCCAAGAATTTCTGCTGCAGCCAAGGCAACTTCGAAAATTCCTAACTAATTCTAGAAAAATCGAAATGAGGTGATCCCAAAGCCAAATGAAAGGTATTTAAGTCCTCTTTCAAGGAAAAATATGGCTCATCACTGGAAATCACCACGAAAATACAGATTTCAAGAAAATTCCACACTATTCCAGAATTGCACCCAGATTTAACATCAAACTTTGGACAGTTATAACTCCTAGCCCAAAAATCGAAATGACACAAAACATATGTCCATTTTGAAGCTTGAGATGTGAACTTTAAGACTGGAAAGTTTCACAATTTTCCAACACCATTTGCTATTTTAAAACGTCCATGTAAGATCACTGCCAAAACAGAGTTTCTTACAACCAAAACTTGCCACTTTTAACTCTAAGTTCCCAATGGTTCAAAATTCATATTCAATACTTCTCCCACACAAAATCACTCAAGGAACACAATGGTGACTTCAAAATGACCAAAATCACAACCCAATTACATGCCCTGTTTTTGCCCAATGCACAAAACCAACATAAAGTTCCCAAACTTCATCTTTAAGCTTCAATTCAATACCATTCATTCAAAACACTTAACAAGGCACTAATTCCATGACAACAACAATTCAAACACCACAAGATCCTAATTTTCAAAATTCCAAGCCAAATTTCCAGAATTTTCAAGCTAAATTATTTGGCACAAAACTTATATAGAAAGGTTTCTTAAACTCACCTTAACAACTTTCTCAAAGTAGCTTCTTGATTCTCCAACCTCCACAATTTCTTGAAGTCTCAAACCAACACCAAATGGAAAACTATAACCATAGAAATGTAGCTCTTAACTCAAGGATTAACTTTAATGAAGGGAGTTTGAGCAAAAGAGGTCGTTTACTTACCCAAAGATTAAGCTTTTCCTTCTCCCTTTCACCTTCCATGGCTGACGAGAGAGAGAGAGCAAGAATGAGAGAAATGAGAGGGAAGAGTGATGAAGAAGGGAAAATAATCACACTCCTTCCCAATTCAGATTTTTCAGCGCAAGAAAGGGGAAGAGAGGAGAGAGAAATGCTAAAAAAAGAACTTTGACTTTTCTCTCTTACACACACAAAAGCCAACTTGCCACATGTCTTCTTCTCATTGGTTCTCACACAATAAGCACCCAATTAGCTACTTTAATCTCTCCATTAGCCATTTTAATCACACATCCCATTTTCTCTTAGTTAGTAATTAATTTCTCCATTAATTACCACTTATGGCCAATATTTCCATTATTCCAATTTTTCAGTAATTATGACATATTAATTTAATATTGCCATAAAACACATAATACTTCCAATTAAATTCATAATTGTCCATAATAATCATGATTAACCCATAATCAAAATTTGGGATATTACACTTGGCATAATATGAGCCATTGGATTGGGTCAAGATTTCAACACTCTTTCCTCTCTCCTCTCTGCCTCAAATCGGTTTATGGGTGTGTGGGGAGCCAAAATATGATTTCATTCTCTCTCTCCTCCAAGTCTCCATGTTCGCCCAAGTGAAGGGAAGAAAGAGAAAATGAAAGGTGGGTTTTTGGTTGGCTTCTTGTCCTCTAATGCTTAAATCATCTTCTTTAAAGTTGTTCATAGTGATGAGAGCTTCATTGCTATGGTTTTAAATTTGGAAAAGAAGGTGTTTTGGGAGCTTGAGGAATCTTGGAAGATGAAGAATCAAGGATTAGCTTTGAGAAAGAGGAAGAGGTGAGTGATATTCCCCTTTTGATCTATATATTATAATTGTTTGATGAGATTTGTGATTTGTAGTTTTTTCCCTAATTTGGTATAATTTTGGAATGGTGGTGTATTGTGGTTAAAGTGATGCCATAGTGTGTTTTGGTGTTATTGGAATTGATTTATAGCATTGGGTGTAAAGTAACAAAATTTGGGTAATGTGTGATAAGTGTGACCATAGGGGAAAAATGTTATTATAATAGGATTTTGGGTGTTTTGAGGTTTCCAATGCATTTCTTGAGTGAAATTATGTGGAAATAGCCTTGTATTAGAGTTTGGGAACCATTGGAGACATATTAGTTAAGTTTGAGAGAATTCTGGTTTTCTGCGTTTTCTGGGTTCTGATAAGCATCACTTGAGTGAACTGGGTCTCACTCGATTGCAGGGTGATGTTTTCCCTTTCCCCTTCAGTTTTGGTTACACTTGTTCATGGAAGAAGCAAGAGTGCACTTCCTCACCTGCGAGTAATGTAGGTATTCACTCGAGCGCACTATGGCTCACTCGAGTGAATGTGTGTTGTACTAAGAGGTTGCTCTCGGGTTGTCACTCGTAGTTGGTTTGTCAAGAGTGTGAGCTAGCACTCGCAAGTGTTGAGCTATCACTTGAGTGAGGGTCATTGTGCTCAAGTGCACTTTTGACTCTGGGATTTCTGTGCTCTCGAGTAAGCACTTTTAAAGCTGCACTCGGTAGGACTCGGGTGCTTGAGGAGGTATCACTCGAGTGTTGAGGTTATCACTCAAGTGAAAGGCATCCATCACTCGAGTGCCACAGTAAAAAAAAGGGATTTTAAGGATTCAAAAGGTGGTCTTTGGTCAAGTATTTCCCAACCCTTTAGGCATGTGTTTAGGCTTTCGGTAGCCACCTAAAGGTCACAGATGATAACCAACTTAAGTATTTGAAAGTTAAGGAATTGGAAAAAGGAATAACCGTATGTCCTTGTTTTGATTATATGGTTTGTTGATCGCCCTGATCGTGAGTAGCCGGAGCTGGAGCTTACGTGGAAAGAGGGTAGGGAACATATCTCTTCCGGTTGTATTTGATATATGTATTAGTGTGATGGTGCATGTTTTAGCTTTGCATGATTATGTGTAATTTGAAGCTATGTTTCAATTTATGCTATGGCCATTAGTAGATTGTTCAAAGCATTGAGCTTACAAATTGTCGTTGTGTTAGCATGAGTTATGTGATGCAAGCATGTCATCCATTAAACATATATCGTACATGCATATTGATATTTTTGTCCTACTGAGATTCTCTAGAATCTCACCCTCCCCTACTAACCTTTCAGATGGGGTAGTGGATCGAGGATGGAGAAAGTAATCAAGGGCGGCAAGGACTTCCTTCGAGTTGAAGATTCAGTAGTTGGTTATCATAGTTGGGAGTGTATGGATTTAGATGTGTATATATGTATGTGGATGAGAATTTGTTATGTATTTGAGATGGATTCGTGTAATCCACATATGAGGGCTTGTAATGGGCGAATGTGCCCTATAAAGCTTGAGTTAATAAATGGAACTCGGGATTGGCCGGGAATTATTTTGCGTACTCTAATATTTATATAAATGTGATTTATCTTCGTGTAGTAATTGTATTCAGAATGTGAATGTGAGACAAGTTTATAAATGATTTCAAAATGTATTTATGAAAACCTCGTCTGGTAGATGGGTTTGAGAATGAGTTTTTGATTGTTATTGGTCTCTATTTCACTTAATTGTCGTATTTCGGATATAATTACGGAAGGAGGTTACACAACTCATCATCCTCCTTTGGAATAACCATGAATATTTTTCTCGATTATCCCTTTTCACATGGCTTTTTGCATTTCATATTTATTTTGTTTGATCTCTTTATTGACCATTCTAAGCTCCTACTCTAAAACACAATTGAGGATTATAAACCTATTCCTAATGCCTTGTCCTTGTATCTTGCAAAGAGACGCAATGTGATTAGTTTCACCCTTATTTGAAAACTAATTTGCAACAAATGTGATACCTTTCAATTCTTTTCGGTCACAATTCTATCATCGTTTCACTCTTGAAAACATAACGCTTATGAGCTCCTACTTACAACCATTATGGAAATCTGCAACCGACCTTTATTATCCATGACCCTTATGGTCTATGAAAACTCAATGTACTCTATATATATAGAGTATGGAATTAAGGGAGTAGAAGTGTCATAATATAATACACAAAGAATATTGCTCTTCTCTCTAAAAAATTCTCTTATGAGAATGTTCTATTCTCTTCTTCTCTATGGTGTATTTGTTGTGTAACATGATTGGGGTCCGCATCGATGCTCCGGTTTTGTGTGGGTACTTCAACAAGTCAATCGGATTTCAGGTACGCCCAAAACTCTTACATGGTATCAGAGCAAATAAGGTTTCTTGAGGCCTTTATAATATCACTACTATAAAAAGGCAGATAAGTCACGCCCATTTTATGGCCCTTCTTTAAAGAAGTGTCACAGCTGCTTTTTTTTACTTTTTCTATTTAATTGTTTTTTAAATTTTAGGCACCAGATTTGGCCCTTGGCTAACTAAGCACCACAGCTAGTGGCATGGTTGACGTAGAGCTTATAGAAGCAAGCACCACGTCAGCCCAAATAGACCAGCTGTGACTAAACACCATAGCTGGCTGCAGGCTACATGTGAAGGCAAGTGCCATAATTGGCTGAAAGTGGATAGAGAATCCACTTCCCACTAATCAGATTTCCCTCTTTAACTTTACTAATTATCCTTTCAATTTTCGTCCCTCCCTCATCTTCATCTATATCGCGCCAACGGTCCCCCCTTTCACCATTATTTCTGCACAACACACACACACGCGCGTCTTTTTCATCTAATTCTCTTGGTCCCTTTTTCCCTTTTTGTTCCCTGTCATCCATCCCCACTCCTGTCCCCAGTTGTTCCCTTTTCTTCCTACTCTCTGTCTTTCTTCCTCTTTTGAACCCCACTCCAGTTGGTCCCCACTCCAATCCACAGCTCACATTTCCTCATCATCCTTACTCAAGCTAGTGTCACCAATGTGGTCCCCCACTCTTTACTTTGGTCAATTAATCGATTTGTAAGTGTCTATTCTTTTTTAAATTTTATTTTTTTTCAGGTTATTTTATATGATAGCATGCTTTGTTTTATTTTTTTGGCAACTAGCTTGCGTTTTTTATTAATCCTTTAATTTACTTAGTTGCTGATGTACTGCATGTGTTCACATATCAATTAAGTTCTTGTACTGTGACATAGCTTGCATTTTTTTAAGCTTTTGGGTTTTTTTTTTTCATAATTTGTTGTTACATGTGACTATTATGACTTGGCATTATGTGTTGGAGAATATAATGTACTCTATTATATACATGGTGATAAGATATAGTGGTATAATTATAAGTTCACAAAGATTGAATGTTGAATTTTAAAAGTTTCATCGTGATTTGTTATTCTTAAAAATGAAAATAAATTATAAAGTGTTGATCAGCATAATTTATAGTAAAATAATAAAAATTAATTGAATTTGATATACTTTAAAAAAATACTATTAAAATTGAAATTTAAATGTGAAAAAAATAAATGTTCTATATATATAATACATTTTAGACGGAAATGACACAAGTGAAAGGAAAGTTATTTTAAACAAGTTTTAGCATTTCAATAACAATGATTTTAATTGTAAATCCTCTAATTCTATTTTAAATAAATTTTATTATTGTGAGATATCTTAAATGAATGTGTATTTGAAGTTTTATTTTTTTGGTAAAATTATATAAAACCCCTGAACTTTGGGTCAGTTGTAAATAACCCCCTGACTTTTTACTAAATTTAGAAAAAATAAAGTAGTTTTTACATGAAAGAATTAACACTTGGAAAATACAAAATACAAGTACTTTTTTTAATAAAATATAATTATAATATATTAATATAAGGATGTCAAAATATATCATTTTATAATTTAATTGGAAAATAAATATATGTGTATATGTGAGATTTCAAAACATATATATTCTTGCTTGTTGGTATATATAGAAAACAGAACATATCAAAATATTTAGTTTGCGTTCTTATGATTCATAGTATCATGAAACAACACATACAATAAATTAATTTTTGTGTTCCATATTGCCAAAGCTTGCTTTCCTATGTGTTAGGAAATATGATTTCTTTCCTTATGAGTTGTATTATTTGTCAATTAAAATATAGGATTTAATTTAAGACTTAGAAAGCTTCAATTTTATTTCAAAATTGGTAAGAAAATATAAAAGTAATTAGTAAAATAGTCATACAACTAACCACATACTTTTTTAAAAATAGATTGAAGGCATAGATGGATCATAAATGGATGTCATCTAATTGGTGTTCAAGGGAAAATATAGATGGGGTGAAAGAGTTTATTGCATTTGCATTCGAGCATACAAAAAATCCTGACAAAATCTTGTGTCCTTGCTTATCTTGTTGTTTTAGAAAGCGAATTAGTCCACTTGATTTGCTAGATCATTTAGTGTGTTATGGAATTGATCAAACATATATACGATAGACAAGGCATGGTGAGATGAACGATGTATGTAGTGATCGGAGGCATACCATGAGTGGTGCTTCTAATGAATTTGATGAAATCATGTTTGATGAAGAAAATGGTCTTGAAGAAATGTTAAATGTGGTTGAAGGGGTGCTTCATCATTGCCCTAATGAATTTGAGAAGTTGAAATGTGATATAGAGAAACCATTAAATGCCGGTAGTATTAAATACACAAAATTGCTAGCAGTGTTGAAGTTGTACAACTTTAAAGCTTGCTATGGATTAAGTGATTCGAGTTTCACTGCACTGCTTGAACTATTGCAAGATATGCTTCCAGAAGAAAATGAACTTCCTACCAAGACATACGAAGCAAAGCGAATTCTTTGTTCTACAACTGGTATGGGATATGAGAAGATACATGCATATCCTAACAATTGCATATTATTTTGAAATCATTTTTCAACATTGGAGAGGTGCCCTAAATGCAACACATCTCGATATAGGAAGAAGAAAAGAAAAAGTCCTTTAAAGGTCCTATGGTATTTTTCCATTATTCTGAGATTCAAGCGACTGTATAGTAATGCAGAGATTGCTAAACAGTTGACATGTCATGCAGATGAAAGGATTAAAGACACGAAGCTTAGGCACCCTGCAGATGCTCGTCAATGGAAAAAAATTGATCGTGAGTACCTTCACTTTACGGATGAAGTAAGGAACCTTTGCCTTGTACTGTCAACTGATTGAATTAATCCGCATGGTGTTCAGAGTAGTACACATAGCACATGGCTGGTGATATTGATGCTTTATAACCATCCTCCACACTTGATCATGAAACGTAAGTTTATGATGTTGTCCATATTAATTTTTGTGCCAAGGCAACTTGGGAATGATATAGATGTATACTTGACTTCTTTAATTGATGACTTGAACCTGCTTTGGAAAGAAGGCGTTAATGTGTATGATGGTTATAGGGATGAAAGTTTCACTTTGAAAACCATGTTATTTAGAACAATTAATGATTTCCCTGCTTATGGTAATTTGTTGAGATACAATGTTAGAGGATATGGTGCATGCCTTATATGTGAAGATGACACTCATTCAGTACAACTTCATCATTGTAAGAAAAATGTTTACATAGGGCATCAAAGATTCTTACCATCACAACATCGTTGGAGGAAGTGCAAAGCCTTTCAATGGTGACTAAAAAGAAGGTAGCCCACTGAAGATGTTGATCGGTACCCAGGTGCATTCAAAGGTAAAAGACTTGGATAACAATTTTGGCAAGCCTTTTGCAAAACAAATCGAGACAAGTGGTTGGAAGAAAAATTCTATTTTCTTTGAACTTTCATATTAGAAGTCTTTATATGTGAGACATTTTCGTGATGTGATGCACATAGAAAAAAAAATATATATGATAGTCTAATTGGCATGTTGCTCAATATCAAAGGAAAAAGTAAGGATAGTGTCAATTCAAGGTTGGATTTGGTGAACTTGAGAATTAGAGAAGAGTTGGCACCGATTGAGCAAGGGCATTGATAGAGCTCAATATTTATATATTTTTATTAATTAATTTTAGGCTTTTGTGGGACTTAATTGAATATTTTGGGCATAATCAAATATTAGTATGAGATTTTAGTGAAAGAATAATTTGGGAATTATAGTGGTTAAATTGTTATATTTTTAATTAATAATTGTTATTCCCATTATTCTTTAATTGTGAGTAAAAGATATTACCTTGTGAATATAATTTTGTAGGTGATGATGTGGCACAAGTTGAGTGGTCAATGTTAAAAATGTTATTTTGGAGCTTAATGAAGGACAAAAATGGAACATCACAAGTGTAGAAATTAATTTCATATTTTTTCTAAGAGAAGGTTAAATGAGTAAGGGCCTTGTTTGGTAATTGCAATTGTATGCCTAATGCCAAAATAGATTCTTGCCTCTTATCCAAATAAGGCACAACTCACATTTTAACCTAAAAATAATTGAAGAAGCAAAAGAAAAGGATGTGGGGACCATTGTTAAATGAAGGGCAGTGGCTAAATTGAAATGAAAAGGTAGTAGACCGAAATTGAAGACATGGAAGGGCTGAACCGAATTGGGATAATTGAAGAAATGAGGAGGAGCTAGCTGAGCCGAAATAGTTGAATGAAGAGGAGAAGAGCTGACCGAATTAAATGGCTAAATTGAATTGAAGAAGGAAAGTGGACCAAATGTGAAAAGGAAAGAAAGGAAGCATAGAGAAGAGCCGAAATTGTTGACCCATGGATTAAAGAAAAAGAGCTTGCTGGACCTTGAGGGAAGAAATGAAGAAAGGAGATGGGAATGATGGAGAAAGGCTCACTGAATAGAGAAAAGGGAAGGCTGAACCGAAATTGAGAGCTGGACCGTGTGGGAGCAGCTGAACCAATTGAGGAGACACCGAATACAATGAAATAGGTGTGGCGACTGTATATGAAAAGGGGTAGCACGAGATGAATAAAGGAAGGAGCTGCTGAACTGATGAGAAAAGGGAGAGGCCTTCTTGAAGTCGAAAGAAAGAACTGAAGAGGGAAGTGGCTGCTGCAAATTCCCATGGTCAATATCTTTATTATTCATCAAGCTTCATCTTCCTCCTCTTCCATGAGTAGCTAAAGTGTTGGTGATTCCCTTGACTTAGGTAATGATTTGAGCTTCTAAACTTCAATGGAATTCCTTTAAGCTCTCTTTTTAGTTCATGATTATGTAGCTTGGTTAAATATGTAATTGTGATCTAGATTGTTTTATGCCAAGTGAATAAACTTGATGGTTGAGCTAGGAGTTGATTAATTAAGCTTTTTATGGTTCATATTAGGAGTAAGTTGAATTGTTTATTCCAACTTGGTTAAGTGGATTTAAATGATTAAACTGAATATTTTGAATTATTGTAATGGTAATTACAATTTGGAATTGGAAGTTGATTATTCATCTCCTTGAGTCTGAATTATTAGGTGGTATTCATTTAATTGCTTCGGTTGAATGAATTAAATGATTATTGCAAGTATGGAGCTAGTGGTAGCTTAGTTCTATCCTTTTGGCTCATTATGGAATTCAAATCATTAACAAGCAAGGAAGACTAAAACTTCAACTCAAGGGAATCCCATTTTATCATTATATTAGTTAATTGAATCTATCTTGTTGTTAGTGTTAATTTCAATTCCTTTTACTTCTTTGTTTTGAAAACCGAAAAATACAAAAATATTGCTTTAGCTTAGTTTACTTCATTAGTTTACAAATGCAATTTCCCAAAAAATGATTTCTCACAACTTTAAGGTTTTTTATCACTTTACTACTTAGGAACTTGGAAATTAATCTCCTCACAAGAACGACCTAGGTTGAGCTACTACGCTACATTTTCAAACCTAGTTTTATTTTGTGAACTCACACGATATGGGTTCATCAGGCATCGTACTTATCTACTGCCAGCGGCATACACTCTATCGAGGAAAGAGAAGAAATTGTTTTGAGTTTTTGTAAGGAATTAAAGTTCCTGAGGGCTACTCTTTAAATATAAAGAACCTTGTATTGGTGAAAGAGTTGAAGTTAAAGAACCTCAAGTCTCATGATTGTCATTTGCTCATGTAGAATTTCCTACCGGTTGGTAAACGATCCATTTTACTCAAAACTTTAAGAAACACCATCACTAAACTTTGTGTTTTTCAAGTTGATCTGCAATAAAGTGGTATATTCAACTAAGTTACAAGATTTGCAAAGGCTAATTGTGTGTGCTCTGTGTGAATTTGAAATGTATTTTCCACCTTCTTTTTTTGACATTATGGTACATCTAACCGTACACTTGGTCAAAGAGATTCAATTGTGAGGTCCAGTGTACTTGTGATGGATGTACTCGAATAAGTGATTCATGAAAATATTAAAAGGATATGTGAAAAATAGATATTGCCCAGAGGGTTGTATTGTTGAAAGGTACATGGTTGAAGAAGCAAGGGACTTCTGTGCTGATTCTCTATCAAATGTTGACCCTATAGGGATCCCCAAGTCCAGTCATGATGGGCGAAGATCAGGGAAAGGAATAAGTGGAAGGGATTTAATAACGATATCATCAACTAAATGGGAGCAAGCCTACTTGTATGTGCTACATAATACTGATGAGGTCGAACCATATGTTGAAGAACACAAAGATGCTCTTCGATTGGTACATGGTGATAGGAATGAAAATGTGTTAATAAAAGAACATAATATATTATCTTACAATGGTTATGCAATCAACGGTTACACATTCTATACACAAAACCATGATACATAGAGCAAGATGCAGAATAGTTGGGTAACACATGTTGCTGATTCTTGGCATAGATATAATTCTAAAGACATACACCCTATCTATACATCAATGTCATACTTTGGTATCATTGAACTCATATGGGAGTTAGATTACTTTATGTTCAGGGTTCCTATCTTTTGATGTAAGTGGGTTAACAACAACAGTAGATTGCGGATAGATGACTTAGGCTTTGTTCAAGTAGATCTTTCTAAGGTTTGGTATGAAGATTATCCTTTTATTTTAGCAGAACAAGCATTTTTAATTTCGGATCCTGCTAAGAAGAATTGGTCTATTGTACTCCCATCCAACAAGAATCGTCAAGAATAAGTTGATTTTGAAAGTAATAAATATTTGAACATCAATGATGATGATCCTTCGTTTGAGAATTTGTGGTCAGTAGAAATTGGTATAGATGCAGATGAAGATGAAGATAGAGATAAACCCGTATACGTGAGACATGATCATGAAGAGGAAACTTGGATCAAGAAAAACATAATTTTCAATCTAACAAGAATTTTGAAGAATAAAATTTTAAATGAAGAGAAAATGTTTAAATCATGCAGTGTACTATTGCAATTATAGGAGATATGAACAAAAAATATGGTAAAAAAAGGTTCTTATGACGCTTTCTTAAATAAGGGCCACAGGAAGAATGTAGAAAAAAAAAAAAGAGGACAGGACTTCCTGTACCACGGGAAGGGCTGCCCTCCTGTGGCGCTTGCTGACGTAAGGGCCACAGGAGGGTATAGTTTCTTGTGCCGCTTAGGAGACCCCCTCCAATGGCATTTCCTCCAAAAAGCGCTACAGGAGGGTATTTTTAAAAAAAAAAGTTTAAAATGCTGTGGCGCTTCTAAGCGCCATAGCTTTTTTTAGTGGCATCATGATATATTGCATTTCTTTAGCATCACAGCTAATGCAATTATAAGCGCCACATCTTTGTTTTTTTGTAGTAGTGTGTTTTTTTTAAGAGAAAACTGGTTTTCCTGGTATGTATACATGTATTATTGTCATATGAAACAAATGTTTACACGTTATTCCTCTTCTGCTACGTCATATGCATATTTTGTGATTCATATCACTCTTACGCATCCATGGTTTCTTTTGCTGCATATTCAAGTTTTGGAAATTGTGATGTGTTTGAAGTTTTTTTTTGAAATAAAAAGAAAAAATTGGGCTTTTTTTTTTAACGCCAAGAAATATATAAATTCTAAAAAAAAAAAACTCTTTAGAGGGATTAAACGGGATGGATTTTAGTTATTTTCTATCCATGCTCTTATGAAGTTTTGTGAGGCCTGTATTAATCAATTTTTTTTCTGCATATATTTGTTTATGCAATGGGTCCAGATTTTGATTATAATGTCTCTGTTTCTGCGTGTGTCTTTTCTTTTTCCTCTCTTATCTTTACTGTGCTATATCTAGTTTAAGTGTGACTAAATGAAGTTATTGTGTAAAGGAATGGTAAAAAGTTTACCAACGGCATATCAAGTTTAAGAACCTTCAAAATAGGAGGAGAACGCGTTATTGGAATTTCGGTTCCAGCGTGTTTTTTAAGAGCATGAAATTAGTCATAAAATTATGTAAAAAACAAGAAGAAGAAAAAATCCAACAATGATCACAGAAAAAGTGCAATATCTATATTGGACACCAACGGACATGAATGATTTCTGTGTTTGAGTCACGCCGAGAAGGTGTTTTTAGGCAAGAAATTAGTTTCATTGTGTAAAACTCAAAAAAACAAAGAGAATGCCACCAAGAATGTGAGAAACAGATGTTGGACGAAGGAGATATGGAAGTGAAAAAGTTTTGGGTCTAACGGACCCAAACCCAACTGAAGGTTGAAGATAACCCCGTAATCGTAAATGGCGTCGTTTCTTGTGTTAGAAAAAATTTGTGGTGGGCTCAAATGGAGTTTGGGCCGAAGTTAAGAAAAAGAAAAGGGCTTTTAAGCTCAAAAAGTGTTTTTTGACTGGACTGATTTTTTTTTTTAAAAAAACCCTTAGGCAGCCTGGGCTTGTGAATTAGGCTGTTACAACAAAAAAATTAGGGAAGCAATAGCTTTTGACAAAAATGTACTGGGCCTGTTTTGATATTCCATGTTTTTTACCGAATTTAGATTTCTCCTCCTTCTTGAGGCCTATGAGGGCTCATTTGAGATTTGATTGAGACGCTGTTTGTTTTTAAAAATTTCTAAATTCATTATTTATATTCATATATATAATTTATTTATTTTAAAATATATTTGAATATATTTCAAACGCTTTTCAATATTATAATAGTGATTTTTATGTGTTTTAAAATCTTGAAAATATTTGAATGGTTTATCTTATTTTTATTTGAGATAGATATGATTTAATAGTGTTTTATAAGCACTAAATCAAAAATATTTTTGTCTTAAGAATAATGTTTTGTTGAAAAACTTATGTGTAAGTTTGGACAATAGTTAATAATGGGAAGTCAGATCTACTTATCGGTAATTTGAGATCTTCAAGAACGCAAGAAACTCCCTCAAGGTTTCCTACCCTAGCAGAGAAGACTCTTCCTCGGGGTTTTTATGACTCTGGGTCTCACCCCTATATATAGGCTTCTATAAGAATAAGGTCAATTAGGCTTAAGTGGGTGGAGATTAGGTCCAAACCATTAAAAACAGTGTAGGTCCTCATTTAGGCCCACATTTGTCATTGTTTTGGGCCCTTTTTGGCATATTGTTGGTCTATTATTGCCCCTTATTGGGTCATCCATCAATTCAAGTTCAATCTTCTGTGTACTTCACGCCATATTCTTTCTTGGGCTCTAAAGCCCATAGTCTCTGGTTAATTATCAAAGTGTAACATTGTTATGGCTTCAATTGTAATTATGGCTTCATAGTTTTCTTGAAAATTGGGCTGTTACAACTTAAGCCCAGGTCTTTTTTTTCTTTTCATACATCTTTCTAAAGATAAAAATAGAGCTTTGGGCAACTAGATTTGGAGTTAAATTGATTTAATTATGGATTGATTTAATTATGGATTTTCAAAGTTTAGGAAAAATTTATAATTTCATGGTACCCGAGTTTAAAAACAAAAGTTTAAAGTTTTGAACTCTCTAAGGTACATATTAAAGCACAAGTTGTTTTTAAATAGCTAAATGACTCTTACAAGTGATCCTAGAGTAAAATGTTACGGTTGCCCAAGTCAATGCTCATGTATGCTCAGATCCATATTCGACTTCGCCGCCACTCAGTATTGTTATGAGATTTATGCACCAATTTCTTTCAACTCCTTGTCGGTTAGTGAATGAATTCCAACATTAAGGTTATCGAATTTTTTGTTATTATATGAACTAATATGAATCGAGATCATTTCTAGCTATCTTGACTAGTTTTCTAACATATCTTTAGACGTTATTTTTTCTACTCTTTTGTGATCTTATTGTTTCTACTCTTTTGTTGTTCCTTATTGTTGGATGTTTGCTTCAACTTTATAAGATTTGGATTTTTTCTTGGATCTTTCAAATTTTACATGCTTATTTTTTAGATCTCATAAAATCACTACAATTTTGTGAGATATGGATTTTAATTATAAGATCTCTATAAAACCTTACTTGAGGGTCACTTATCAGAGTTATTTAGCTATTTAAGAATCACATGTGACCCAATAGGTACCTTTGGAAAAACTAAAAACTTTATCGTTTTAAAATCTTTCTATAAAATAAGGTACGGTGAGATAATGAATTTTCCTAAAAACTTAGAAAACCCTAACTAATTCAATATATCTCCAAATTTAGTGGTCCAAAGGTCCATTTTTAGCTCCTGAAATGCTATCTAGAAAAAAAAAAACAAGACCCAAGTTCATTTCTGTTCCATTTGGTGTAGAAACACCCATTTATAAAATCTGTACAAAACATTTTTATAACAGATTTCTCGCCTTCTGGGTGATATTAGAAAAATCATAACTATTAAACCACATATCCAAAAATTATGATGTAGGACTTGTATTAAACTTGAAGATATGTACTACCATATCACAAATATTCATAGTTTAATTCATAAGTTTAATCTGTCAAACGATACTCTCAAAATTGCAGCTCAAACTAAAATAACAACTAGCTAACGTACATACTTCATGCATTCTTGTCATACTTATGTCGTAGCATTTGCCTTAGACATTGATAAGCCCCTTCTACCTCCTTATGGAGTATTATTTACATGCCAAAATATATATGCATATATACATACGTATCCTTAATATTGAAAGTAATCATTGCTAAACATAAAGTCAAAAACTTAAACAAACACAATTATCAAGGTCCTTTAGCTTCAACCTCCTTTAATCTTCACAACCATTACTATTCCCTTGCCCTCAGAAGTACTTGTCTTTACTGTATAGCATTGAAGAAGGGTGAGATTCAAGGAAAGCTTAACAACAACTACTTTTCATCATGTTAATCATGCAAGGTTAATAACAATGCATGTAAAATTAATCCATAGAGAACAAGACCTTGCGAATAACCGAGCTAAATAGCTAACTGGTGCACATATATCTTACTGATCACTGAACTAAATAACTAATTGAGGCACAATCACTTGCAGATAGAAAAACTAAATGAATAACTAGTGCACATTCATTTTACAAATAGATAAAATGCATAAGCAATTAGTGCACATAAACTTGGCACATAGCTACTCTGCTGATCTATCTGCTACACATGGCCATGGCAAATATCTATGCAAGGATAATTGACATGTTCTCATGCTTAACTACAACAAAATGGCACAAACAAACATGGGCAACTAATGCACAATAATCTGAGAGGAAAAAGGTTAATACCTCTTGCACTTTCTTCCGATTTACCTCCTACCAGCTTTTTTCCTTGATTATTTCTCGGTGGGCTTGAGCACAACTCAAATCCTAACATTTTTCTATGTAGAAGTAGGTTGATTACATGTATAATTAATATACTTTAATCGCATATTAATTCCCCTCCTCCTCGTCTTCTTCTTTTTATTCCCAAGCTCTAACCCCCTTTGTACTTAGTTTTATAATTTCTCTCTAGCTTGGGAATTCCATCCTCATGCCTACTTTACTCAAAAAGTTATTCCTAAACCATTGGAAGCCTCAAGCTTATCAAAACAAACCTATAACATATAAAAATTACTAAGCCAAAACAAGGGAATAGTAAACAATCATGAATTCCAATTCTATTCCATTATATCAACTCCTAGGGCCTCTAGACATGACTTAGGTGTGATTAAATAATTTAAAGCTATTATTCCTTATTTTGCATCTTGTTAGAATATTAGGAAATAAATTAGGATCCCATGATTTTAGTAAATTTCTCATCAATAAAGGTTTTGTATGAGGAAAAGCTAATAGAATGCTTTTTACAAAACAAAAACAAGATGATATTTTAATTGTGCAAATATATGTTGATGATATTGTTTTTGGTGCTACTAATGAAATCTTGTGCAAGGAATGTTCTGAAATAATACAAGGGGAGTTTGAGATGTCAATGATGGAAGAATTAAATTTCTTTCTTGGTTTGCAAGTCAAACAAAGAAAGAATAGAATTTTCATATCTCAAATGAAGTATTTAAAAGAGCTATTGAAGAAATACGGATTGGATGAGGCAAATGGTATGGACACACCAATGCATTCAACCATATTGCTTATTGCTAATGTCAAAGGAAAAGATTACAATATCATAAGATATAGAGGAATGATAGGATCATTACTCTATCTCACTACAAGCAGACCTGACATCCAATTCAGTATTGGTATGTGTGCAAGATATCAATTAGCACCAAAAGAATCACATGCTGAAACCGTCAAACGAATTTTTAGATATCTCGGTGACACAGCAGAATTAGGTCTCTAGTACCCTAAAGGATGAAATGAATATCTAGCTGCATACTCAGATTTTGATCATGGAGGATACAAGACAGACAGAAAAAACTACCAATGGATAATGCTAGTTTCTTGGAGGTTCACTTGTGTCATGGTTCAGCAAGAAACAAAATACAGTGTCTCTTTCATCAACCAAAGCTGAGTATGTTGTAGCATCAAGTTGTTGTGCACAAGTGTTATGGCTGAAGCAACAACTACAAGATCTTGGTATTTATATAAAAGAGATACCTATATACTGTGACAACACTAGAACAATAAGCTTGGCAAAGAATCCAGTTCAACACTCCAGAACCAAGCATATTGATGTTAGACATCATTTCATCAGAGATCATGTCCAAAAGAAAGATGTCAAAGTGATATTCATTCCAACTCATCTTCAACTAGCTGATATCTTTATAAAACCTTTTGCAAAAGATCAATTCTTATATATTAGAAGAGAATTGGGAATGGTAAATCCCAATGAATTGTAAGTTATTTAGTATTTACAAGGTGTTAGATGATGTTATGTATTATTTTTTTAGTGATTACGAACTTAAGCACCGAAGTTTCTAGCAATTTGTTTTGTAGTGACTTGAAACTTTGCTTTAAGGTATAAAAAGCAGAGGTTAACAGAGTATGATATCACTCAAGTAACAACCTCAAGTAATCTACATTACCCGAGTGATAACTGGAAGTAATGATAAGCATCACTTGAGTAAGCCCTTAAGTAATGATCTAGAAAATGAGGTAGAGAGGCATTAATTCAAAGGGAAATGACATAATGGTTGAAAGTGAACAGTCAGGAGTAGAAAACGTTGATCCCTTGAGTAACTACTCGAGTGATACCTTAGAGTCACCCGAGTAAGCCCTCAAGTGATCATGATATTAGATCACAAATCAACCTTGTCTTTAACTTAATTCTGCCTTAAAGTACCATCAAATTATCAAGGGAATATATATGGATAATTACAATATTATTCCTACCAGGTATGCATTTTAATTTATTCCATTTTTAAATTTTTGGTATGATCACTCGAGTAACTACTCGAATAATGCCTCAAGATCACTCGATCGAGTAGCCCCTCGAGTGATGTCGGGCACTAGGGCTTTATCTGTCGCAACTCAATCATTTTTTCTCAAAATTTCTTCGAGTGATTCTCCTAGCGCTCTTCTAAAAATTTTTCACAAACTCTTTCTAAGCCCATTTCTGTCAAAACATAGTGATCTTTGCCTTTGAAAACCTCTTAGATTTTTCAAAATCCATAATCCTATACTCGTGACAGTCGGCAGTCGTATTTCAAAAACCCACTTCTTCTTCTTAAACCCTATGGCTAGAACCAAATCTCCCAATCCTAACACTCCGACTGAGTCTTCTGAACCACACCAACCTTCTGAGTTAGCTTCATCTTTTCTAGCCAAGAAACAGAAATTGAATCTGAAATCTAAAGCTAAACCGAAGCCTCAATCCAAACCCAAAGTCAAGGGAGTTGTGATCAAGAAACCCATTTCCATAATAACTCAATCTAAGAAGGCTATTCCTCCTGGTAGAGGCTAAGAGACCAAGGCATTATCTCCTCCTTCTGCAGACTCTGAAACTCCCTCCTTCTCTAAGAAACCTTCTAAAGGAGCCAAGTATGACAGAAAACTTGCCTAAGCAATGGCAGGTATACTAGATTAGGCTTCCAAATCTAGAGGAGGGAAGCAAGGCTAATCTTCAAAAGAACCAGCAAAGAGGGAAGAGGAAATCATGTTTCCTCTAAAAGGATTCAATGTAAATAAGCTTGAGGAGTCATAGAAATTCATAGATCACTTTTCAAGGAGAAAAGTATGCAAGATGCACTTCATTGACTTCAAAATTCTTCAAGAGGTATTGAAATTTGACCTCAAACCTTATCTAAAGTCATACATGCCCTAGATATCAGTTTAACTTCCTTTTTGCACAAAAATAGTCAAGCATTTCTATTACAACTTATAACCTATCAATGATGCCCTTAGAGATACTTTGGAAGAAGAAATGGTTTCTAAGGTTAGAGGACAAGAAATCTTAATCCCACCCTCCAAAATAAACACCTGGTTACGGATAGAGGACCCCCTGAAGATATTTATCCTACCCTTGACTCGAGCTAGTTGTTTTCAATTCTAAGGCCTGGTGAGATAATATGACCTCTCAGTTTTAACCTAAGTGATATGTGTGATCTTCACCAAGTACTATGGTATATCTATTCTAGAGCCACAGTAAACAAATCAAATAATTACACTCATTTCATTGAGAGGGATCTTAGAAAACTTGCTTCCCTTCTTTTCTAGGAGAAAAAGGACTTGGGTGAGTACATATTTGATGAAATTAAGAGATATAGGTTCAAAGGGAAAATAACCACTCCAATGCCTTATCCTTAGCTTATATCCTTATTCTTGAAAAAGAATAAGATTTAGTACTTAGGGAAGAATGAACTTATTGAGAGGTTAACTCCAGTAGGATGAAATCAAATAGGGAAATTGCACATTGACATTACCCTGAAGAAGCCACTTGAGTCTGGTCCCAAGAAGAAAACGACTAAGGATGGATCCAGTAGATTGGGTGATACTCAGTCGTATGCTCCTACTTCTACTTCTGCTCCATCATTCCTTGGATCCACATTGCAGACATTTATGGAAAATATCCTTAAGGGTTTTCATGTAGATATAGCCAACACCAATGCGGAACTTATCTCTTACATTACTAACAAGAAGGGAGAACTTGTAGAGATTATGGATAAGAGATATGAGGAGATGTTAGTAGAACAATGAGCTTAGGGTAAGCTTCTGTGATCACTTCATGCTAAACTTAATGCTATGGCACCTGGTTCATCTACTCCTGGTCCATCTTTGCCTACTACTTTACCTGAGCCAGTACCAACTTCTGTGTCTGGACCTTCTGAGCCTGGACCTTCTTCTATCCCTCTTCCTATCTTACCTATCATCATCCCTAGAAACCTCCTATTCTCTATGCCTGACCCAGAAACATCAGAGACCACTCACATCACCATTGATGACTCAGTCCCTCTAGCCTAGGCAGTTCAGCCTGAGTCAGTGCCCACACCTATTGCCTCACCTGCAGGCACTGAGGAGATTATTGTTTCTTCTAGTGATCATTAGTCACATACTAGTATAGAGGAAGTAGAGGTTTCTTCTCTCCTCCCATCACCACAGAACTCTCCAAAGGATCTTATTGTGATTCCTTCTTTAGTACTTCCTGACCCTGAACCTTGTTCTTCTGATTTTCTAGTTTGAGTGATTCATATAGTTCTAGATTTACACCTCTTCCTATCACTCCTATTTCTATGGTCTAGCCATCTAGTCCTAATCCTCCTCTCAATTTATTCCTACCTTTGTGATGAAGACAAAACGGGGGAGAATAACTAGAAGTAATTTTTTTTAAATGACATTAATAATGCACATATAGCATAGACTTATGGTTGTATTGGGATTTAGGGAGCTTTTGATAGTACATTGACTTGTTTCTAGCTATGTAATGAATTTTATGAATGAATTATGAAGTTAAAGTTCTTATGTAGTTAGAATATATTATTATGAACAGATGGATTTCCATTTGTGTATTGAAGATTATTACAGGTTTTAACTCATTCTTGTTTTAGAAATTTCAAAATCATTGAACTTGAATCCAAAATATTTCAAAAATATTAAGAGTTTCATAATCATTGAATTTGAAATCATAGTAAACTCAAAGATGTTAAGCTCTTGATTTCAAAAGGCAAGGGCATTGTTGCAAAAATGCTAAAAGAGTAAGCTATAATTTGGCAAAAAAGCATAGTAGCCTAGTTTAAAGAGAGAACAAATGAGTAAAAGAAGAGATATTCTCCTTCATAAGCCTCTCAACAAAGGAATTTCCAATACTATGAATGTAATGGAAAGAAGTGTGATCCTCAAATTTTGAGGACAACATTTTATTGAGAGGGGGAGAAATATAATATCCCAAATTTTTTGCCTGAAATTTCAAGAATTAGCATGCTACTAATCCTAATTGGACAATAGCCTTGAAAGATAGAATGATTTCCAGGGACTGAGTAACATTCAGCCTTATCAAGTAAGGGTTAAATGCTTAATTAAATGTTAGTAGAAGGCCCAATAAAATAGTATACTTGCCGAAGTAATATGGTTTATCTACAGTCCCTAGTTTGGGCAAAAGCATAATTTATGAGAATTACATGCACGAAAAGGTAATTTTGGAAATTAAGGCCAGAATTTCAAGAAAAAATCCGAGAGACACAGAAAGTTAGAGAATAATTTCCCAAATTAAGGCTTAATTGAGGTATAAAGGAGAAAATTACCTCAAAAAAGAACTTAAAAGAATTATTAGAGTTTTGGTTAATTAAGGGATAATTAGACAAATTTAATTGTGAAAAATACTAACAGTGCTCAAATAATTGGGAACAAATAAGGGGAATCTTCTTTAAGGTTAATGTGACCTTATAAAAATGGTTTCATGCCCTAGAAATGGAAAGCTTACCTTAAAAAGTATTTATGGGCATTTTATCCAAGAATAAGGAAATTTCTTGGAAATTATGAGAAAAATGGTTAATGACTAAATTTGAGCTTGGGAAAAATTTGGAAATTACTCCCTAATAAATGTGAATTTTTGATGAAATCACATTAGTGATATGATCAAAGAATCTCCAAAAATCAATTGTAAGTGGTTAAATTCATTTAAATGAATAATTAAGCTTTTGAAAAGTATTTAGCTCACAGGAGGAAAAGAATGTGGCCTCTTAAGAGGCCAAGTGGCGTGCTCAAGATGACGGAAAAGAGAAAGATGAAAATTTAACCTTCAGATCATGAGCAAGCATTAAATAATAATATAGGCTTATCAAATTATTAAACTGGGTTGCTTAGTAGATAAAGGCATCAAAAGATCATAATACTCCCCATTTAGTCCATTATGCTCGACCAGACAGCAACAAAAAGAAATCCGAGAGTGAGGGAGAAAGAGGAGAATAGGAAAAGAGAAAGAGAAGAGGAAGAAGATCAAGGAAAATAGGTAATATTTTGTGTCAAATTCATCATCTCCTCAAGTTTCCTTACTCAAGATTACCTGTGGTTCCTAAAGCCTTACTTGATTTCATGTTTAGAAAGATGAGAAAGAGAGATTATGGTTTCAAAAAGTGCAGTTTCAAATAATCAAACTAGGAGGCAAGGTAATTAAGTGTTGATTTTAGTGGTGCTGGTGGTGATGGTGGTGGTGGTGATGATGTTGATTTTGAATTTGATATTGATGTTGATGTCGAATGGCCTTGTTCTTAGATTTTTGTAATTTTTAGAGGTAAGAAGTTTAAGGGGAGATGCTGGCAAAATTTTAAGAAATTATAGAAAATGATATTAGAGAATTAATCAAGGTTAAATGGTTAATTAGAAGTAGGAATGTTGTAGTTAATGGAATAAATTGTTGCAAATTGTATTTTCTCCCTACCAATGCATTCTGGTCTGAACATGGCATGGACTTAGACTTGGAATTTGAGTGATTTGATGCCTCCAATGTATTTAAAATGAAAGTTTGTGTGGGGTACAAGTGAGAAATCAAGTTTGGAAGCCCTAGACTCTAAAATGGAAATTTTGTGTAGAAAGAAACCCTTATGTTTTAGTTTTCGCTAATCAAGAGGAAGGAAGTTGAATTGGATCAAATTGAGCTTACATATGGAATCTACATTAATAATTATGGGGGAATAGTATGTGGAATTAAATTAAAGCCAAGTGGATTTAATATCCCAAATTAAAGTTTAATGGTCAAGGAAGGAAGTGTAATCTTGATATATTAGTGATTCCAATGATCCTAATGAGCTTAACTATTGATATATATGTAATGTTTATTTAGGGCCATTGAATATCATGGACGTGGAATTCGGGGCTTGGATAACGAAGCTCAAAGTATGAAAAGCAAAGAAAGCATGAGACGTTAAACCTTAAAGCTAGTGAAATTTGCCTTACTCTTATAAGCTTGGTTATTGCTTGCATGAATTGATGTGTTTGTATGCTTACGTGATTATGTGGAATCATGCATTTTTATATGTGATTATGTTTGAAATGCAACATCCCAAATTTTATTCACCCAAAATTCGTTATATAGAAGGGAATAAAATGGTCAATTAAAGGGCATGGGAAATGATAAAACAAAGCAATTGGTGGTCACACAATATGATTATGTTTGGAACACAAATTGTGCAAGTTGAAATTTGATGCTAGTGTATTTTTCCTGCGTGGCAGTCTTGTTGTGTGACATTTTTAAATAGGCAGTGAAGTCCAATGCCTATGAAACTTTTCAATATAAAAGTACACTTATCATGCTTTAATTTGATAGATCATATAAGTCATTTGGAGTTGTACACAAAGAGTTATGTATTTTTAAAGTTAGCCCAGTGAAATTGGCAAGCTTCTATGACAGCGTCCAAAAATGGAAATTCTAGGAATTATGAGCTTCTAGTTGCTAAAGACTATTTTTTCCTAAAAATAGACTTAATAAGTGTCACATAGCCTTTGGAACCATACCAATGGGACATCTGTACAATTAGATATGAGTTTTCAAAGTTTGTTGAAAATTCTACTAGATTTCCAGCAAAGTGTGAAAATGAAAAAAAAAAGCAAGGGTAAAATGGTCATTTGACCAATTAATGTCAAACCCCTTCACATTTTGATATACACAGAGTGATAAAGGCATAGTTCCACATGCATACAGAAATAGCACAAATATACTGATAAGAAGTACTTGTTTATATACAGGAATCTCCCTGTAAGGTTTGATTATATATACAATTTGTCCAAAATATCAAAATATAAACTAAATATAACCAACATCTCCATTCTCTTGACCCACACACTTCAGTTGCCAGTATTTACCATTTTGCCCTTAAAGCCACTAGCTTCTACTCGAATATTTTTAATTTTGAAAAGGGTGATATTCAAACGAATCTCAGTAGTAACATACAACCAATCATATAAAATGTGATAACTAAATATGCAATATACCATATAGTGTAAAATGAAAATCCATACTGTATCGTGTATGTGCACATTACTCAGGGCCAAATGACTATTTGGATCTCCTACTTCTCCGTGTACCTCAGCTGAGTCCCATACCACAGCTAGGTAATGTGCTAGAGCCAGGAATACGGGCTAGCCTGCAGGTTGCTGGCTGGCTCGTATTACCGGCTCTATAATGTGCCCCAGGCACCATGTTCATATCACAAAATATAACAAGATACATCATATAAACAATCATAGAGTGTATGAGAGATAGAGTTACTACCTTATACCCCTTTTTGTAACACAAATTAATTCCTAATTTGAACCAGCTCGGGCTCAACAGATTGGTCCTAAAAATCCAAGTTTACAATAATTAGGTTAATACCTATTCATGTATCATTTTATACTCTTCCAAATTACTTTTTTTTTGGTTATATTAGTCCAAAACTGTAAAGTTACCAAAATACCCCTAGAGACCTGGTTTAAGCCTTTTTTTACCTAGTCCAATCGTACTTTTTCAGAAATTTTGACCTGGGCTATTCCTACACAGTTTTGCGTGTAGAATCAATCTTTGACCTGGGTCTTTTCAAAATCACTACTAGATGACAGTTTTGCCCATGACAGCCCCTATTTGGGGTTTTAGGGGTATTTTTGTAATTTCACTTTCTAGGGCTTTTCTCACAAAGTGATCAGCATCAACCCTACACAATTTTTTCTCTTGAATACAATGGAACCATCAGATTAATGAAATTCTAGTCCTAACCCCCTAAGCTCATGCTGGCCAAAACATGCTCAAGGAAAAAGGGAAATTGTGATTTTGAGATTTAACCTTTAAAGCGTGCTTCTTTACACTCCTAACCACTTGTTTAACCCTTTATACACTCACTAGACATGATTTGTGGAAATTTAGGCAGCATAACCCCATAGGGTTTCCACTTTCCAAATTTACAAAATCAACAACCAAACCACAAATCATGCCAAAGACCTCCACAACAATAACAATATACCAAAGGAATTAAAGTTCTTGAGGTTACCTCTTAATCCTCCAACTTTCTCTCTCTGGACGTCTCACTCTCTCTCCTCAACCTTGAAATTTTGCTTGGCTACACATGATTTCCGTGAAGAACAAGAGATTGGAGAAGCTAATACAAAAGTTAGAAGACCTAACATTTGAAATCACAAAGCTTTACCTTGAATTTTTCCTCCATGAGCTCCTCCTTCTCTTTAGTTTTTCAAGCTCTCTCTCTCTCTATTTTGTGTAGCTACGTGTGAAAATGGGGAAGAGAAAGATGACCAAGAGCTTTTAAAATATCTCACCATTTTTCCTAATTAATTTTATTCATAATTTGGGTTAATGACATAACTTGGTACTTTGGGCTTATCTTCTTCTAAGTATGACATAAGCCTACCATTAGATTTGAACTAATTTCCACCCCCTTGTTGGTCCATAAATGACGCCTAAAGGGTCCTTCCCAAGTAAAAATCCTTGGCCAAGTAAAAATGAACATGGTTAATTAGCATTAAACAATATTATTTTAAAAGCAAGAAGAGAGATATTTTGATGAAGCAATCATCCCTTTCCTTCTTCATTATGTCGTCCAGCACATGGAAAGACAAAAAGAAATATGCAAATCACAAGAAAATAGAAAGAAGAGAGAACACTACAAAAAAAAAAACAAGTTGTGTCGCTTAATTTAAAGAACACTATGGCGCTTGGCATGCGCCATAACTTCCAGCGCCATTAAAATAAGCTACGGCGCTTCTTGAATATATGGAAGTGTCATAGCTTGATTATTTAATTTTTTAAAAAAATATAAAACTATGGCGCTTTCATAGGGAAGTGCCATAGGAAGTTGTCACTTCCTATGTCGCTTTTTCCAGGGAAGTGTTATATGAAGTCATTTAATATAAGAAGTCTTTTTTAAAAAAATTCGTAATTATTTTATTTTTTTGATGTAAATCTTCATTTACTATCCAAAATCCACAGCAAAATGACATAACATAGCACATATCTTTTGCAATTTTGTGTCTTCATGTATCAAGCATATGGTAACAACTTTTTTAATTTTTTTTCAATACTTCTTTCCTTTGTATAAAATTTATTCTCACCATTTTTTTCTAGATATTTTACAACTTTATTTCATTTTCATCTATTTTTCATACACAATTACATTGTAGTAAACAACATAATAGTTCCTTATTACCTACGTGTCCTTAATAATATTATCAATACAACTTTTATACTAATCCAATTAAATTAAATTATTCCTTTTAATTTATAAATAAATTAAACTATTGAATAATAAGCTAATTAAATTAGATAAAATAATAAAAAAATAAACTATTTAATTTAATATTAAAAAAATAGAAACAAATGATCGTATTTTTTAAAAACATTTTTTTTAATATTTTGTAGCGGTTGTTAAACCGCTACTAATTAACATGCCTTTTTTAAACTAAAATTAATTTTTTGGCGCTAATTTTGAATTTTCATGAAATATAACCGCTACAAATTTCATGAAAATTCAAAATTAGTACCGATTTTTTAACCGCTACAAAACAGGAAAAAAAATTCATTTCTCTTTTCCCGCCTTCAAAATTTCAGTTTTTTATTTTTGTAGCGGTTATATAACCACTACAAATATCTCTGAAAAAAATTTCACTCATGAATATGTTGTAGCGGTTGGGTTGAACCGCTACAAATTATGTAGCGGTTATTTTCCTTGAGTAGCAGTTTTATATAACCGCTACAAAACCTCTTGCAACATACGATTTAGTAACGGTTTTGCTAATCGGTACTAATGTTGTTTGTAGCAGTTTAAACCGCTACTAATACCCATTTTTAACCGCTACCAAATCACGTTTTTTTTGTAGTGCATAAAAGAACTCCAATATTTAAGTTGCTTAAACTTGAGCTATAAATGTTACTTCTACAAAGGATTAAACTAAGTATTATTATATTTGTAAGCTCCAAAATTAAAAAACTTATATTGTATAGGAAGTTCAAGAAGATAGAGTTAAAACTTCAAATAAATACCTGAAAACAAAATTGTGAGCACACATATAAGATTCATGACAGATTTTAACTAAAAAAACGTGAATCAAATGTTGAAAAAAAAAACACTTACACGCTAGGAAGCTTATAAAGGAGGCCGAGACAAGAAGGAAAAAATATGTGGGAGAAGAAGCTTTGTATTGCAACAGAGTTCGATATGGGAAATGGGGGAGCTAGAGGGAACACGGAAAAATAAAAATGAGAAAATGAAAACGGTGGGATGTGGAAATTATATAGCACTTTGTATAGCGCTTTATATAGAAGCGACATACAAGGTGGGAGAAGCTATGGCACTTTGACATAGCACCATAGCTTCCCAATTTAATTTCATGAATGCATGTCGCCTGGGATTAATTGTAGGCAAAATTAAAATGTAGGCAAAATTACTCCAATGCTATGAAACAATATTAGGAGATCCGCGAACAATATCTTTCAATTTATCAAAGAAAATGCATTAAATAAGTCTTTAATCGTTTGGTAGTGAGGGAGATAAATTTTTCTGACATGGCCATTGATAACGTTAATTATAATTTTTTTGGCTAAATAATATAAGTAAATTAATTAACAAATTTCATTAAGAATTAAACTTTTGAACTTGGCTGTACTTGTAGACATATATTATGAATAATAAAATTTTCACCGACAAAGTGTTAAATATATAACATCAATATCTTGCCATCTTTCTTTCCAATTTCCAAAAAATTACTTCCTATCACTAACTCATATAATAAAGTAGCAACTTTACCTTGTTACTTCTTAGTATACACACAAATCTAATATATGTAGATAATTCAAATTTGTTCAACTTTCAAAACAATGACCAATAAAACAAAATTGAAAGCCTTGGCATTTCGGTCATTGACCAATAAAAAAAAAAATTAATATAGTAATTTTGTTGTAACCTTGTATGGCGCTTTATATAGAAGCGCCATACAAGGTGATTTGAAAAGAAAATTGAAAGCCTTGGAATTTCCAAGGCATTAAAAAATTTGAAATGACATTGTATGGCGCTTTATATAGAAGCATACAAGGTCTAGAATTTTTTTAAAAAAATTATTGGAATAATTATAAATTATTGGAATGCTTTGCTACCATGCATACATAAAATGTTTCTATATAATTTACTAGCATTGAAATCCAAATTCAGATGGCCAAAAAAAATGTAAATTGATGATCAATCCAAAACAAGTCTAAATTGACGAAAGAAATCTTGGTTTTGTGTTCTCACTCATTCTCATTAAAAAAATGCCTTGACACCTGCCAATGTAAAAAAAAAACTCATTTAAGTCATTTACTATACATGTCCCTCACTTTTGTCCTTATTTTTCTTAAAAAAATAAGGCTAGCTATGGCGCTTACTTAAGAAAGTGTCATAGCTGGCCCTTTATTTTTTTTAAAAAAATAAAAACCTTTTTCATAAGGGGTTATTAAAAAAAATTACATTACCTTGTATGGCGCTTGCCAGACAAGAGCCATACAAGAAGATAATAAAATATCCCATTCAATGGGATATTACCATACAAGGGGAGCCATACAAGAAGATAATAAAATATCCCATTCAATGGGATATTACCATACAAGGGGAGCCCTTGTACCGATTCAAGGGGATATTTTAACTTCCCCTTGTATGGTGCTTCTCCAAACAAGCACTATACAAGGGGAGTATTTTTTTTTTTTTGAATAACCCCTTGTAAGGCGCTTTCCTCATACAAGGTATTAGGCAATTATGACCCTTTCCTAGTCAAGCATCATAACTGCCATATGTACTTTTTTTTTATAAAATAGAAGTGTCTCCTTTAGCGCTTTTGAAGAAGTGTTCTAAGATTAACGCCACTAAATCCATGTTTTGCACTAGTGAAAGGAGAGTGAATAGTGAAAATTCCTGAGTTTCAAAGCCGATTTCACCCTTGATTCGGCGTTTTCAGCTTCCAGAATCTTCTCTAATGTTGCTCTACTTGATGAGAGCTTTCTTTCTATGATTTTGGATTCTTGATCAGAGGTATTTGGAGACAACTACCTAGGGGAAGTCCTGCCAAAATCAAGAACCGGTTTTACAATTGAGTAGAGATACGTATGAGCTCCTATTTGAACTGATTGTGTTGTGATTTTGTTGAGCTTTAAGCATTTCTTGGACTTCCCTATGATTTTGCCCAAACTAGGATTTTAGGGCTATATGTTGTTTTAATCATGAAAATGATGATATATGAGGGTTATTGATGATATTAGACTAGTTTGATAGTGAAATTCCAAAATTGTGGATGGTTGGGTTGAAGTTTCCGGGAGGCAGTTATTCTGTGACAAACTTTTGAATGGCCAAATCATGTCTGATGGTTGTGATATTTTTCAGAATGGTAATAAATATTATAAGCTTTAGTTTGATACATAACATGTTAAATTTGGGTCAGTACTTTAGGAGATATTAATTATTAAAGTTTGAGGTTGAAATTGGAATTAATTCTGGAATAGTATGGGAATTTGTGGAATTCTATATTTTTGTTGTTGTAGATGGTAGTGGTTAATATTTTTCTTGTATAGAGGACTTAAAGAGATTTTCATAGAACTTTGAACCACTCCATTTAGATTTTTATAGATTAATAAGTTATAATTTTTGGAAGTTTAGCCAAGAAACAGAGGATTTCTTGGCCACAGCCCAAATATTTATGGCCTTTCTTGGCCATGGCCAAAGGATTTCTTAGCCGCAACCAAGACCCCTATTTCATCATTTCACATTTTCTGAATGGTGTTGATTGGTCTAGTATTTACCAACCCCATAGACATTTGTTTAGGCTTTCAATGGCTACCCAAGTGACTTAAAAGATAACCAACAAAATATGTTTAGAACAATACATGAATGAGTAATAACTCAATTCTTTTACATTTGGAATTTTAGGACATATCAATAGCCCTAGCCGGATCAAAGGTATTGAATGGATAGTAGAGCAGGGAAGGGCAATTCCAGGTAGTAACTCTTTCTTTCATGCACTATGTGATTATTATATGTTTATGTATGACATCTTCTGTAACATGAGCACAGTGTCTTGGACATGCATATTAGCCTAGTTGGGTTCTGGGATCCAACTAAGGTGCAGGGCTAAGCCAGAGTTGATGCAAGGTAAGCCAAGGTTAAACAGTCGTTTGGGCTTCGACAGTGTACACACATCATTTTATCATTTACATTACATGGTGCATGGCATATTTATTTTCACATCATATATGTCTGATTATATGTTATTATTGAGATTCTTTGAATCTCACCCTTTCCATAAACATTTAAAGTTTTCGGCTTAAGTAAGCGGCTCAGAGGGCAGAATCATAATTACCGACAACGGAAGGTTCCAGACTACTACAGGAGGAGATGTTGATTATCTAAAGACATTTTCTTATTTTAAGGTCTGTAAACATTATGTACAAACCCCCTGTGGAGAAATTCCTGTAATATAATTAAGCACATTGTATCAATAATATTAGTATTTCTATACTATTCCTGTGTGTCCACCGCTCTACATGCTAATACATTGAAAAATGTGAAAATAAGATAAGGGTGTTACATGAAACATGTCATAGGCCTATGTGTTTCATAATAATGCATGATAGTTTTAAGCATGTCACCATATCATGAAGTTATTAAGTTGCAAGCATGTTATGATGCCAAGTTTTGCTGTGTGTTTGAGAGGTGAATGTTTGCTATTGGGATTCTTTGAATCTCACCCCTAATAACTAACCATGCTAGGTTACAAGCTTCCAAATTAAAGAGCAAAAGCAAAGTGCAATAGTAAGTAGAAACATAAATGAACTTCTTATGGTATTGTTTTGTTAGAAGTTGGGATATGTGTAAATGATTCCACGAGCTATGTAAATTTGTGATGTGATCTTGGCATGTGGAATTGATGTGTTAAGTTGTATGGTGACTATTTGGGAGTCATAGACTAGCCTTGAAACTATGATTTAAGCATGTATGCATGTGGCTTCCTAGTTTTTTCTCTATTTAGGGCATAGTCACTATTTCAATGTATAATGTATAGTAAGAGAAATTCAATCCTCACAAGAATCGGTGTGTATAAAGTAGACACATAGAGGTTTCCCAAAAGTCCTAAGTCAGGTGTATTGGATGTTTGAACCATGAGTTATGATGTTTTGAATTAAAGGTGCAGAATCTGTCCAAAACCAGAGCAGGTTTTGAAATTCAATCAACGGTATTGACATGGACAATATCAGGCTAAAAT
Organism: Inga leiocalycina; assembly: GCA_963242795.1. NCBI lineage: Eukaryota > Viridiplantae > Streptophyta > Magnoliopsida > Fabales > Fabaceae > Inga > Inga leiocalycina. The sequence continues at coordinate 20,681,200 of OY725329.1, read as the reverse complement.
GCTATTTTTATTATGTAAAGGACTTCAAGAGCTTTCAAAATAATTTTAGAGCACCCTCATATGGTATTTCTAGAATTAGCTATAAATTTTTAATATTGGACCAAAAATATGTACAAATGAAATGAATAGTAATAACCCAACGATAAAGATGCAAGTTTCTATTTATGGGCTTTATTATCAATTTGTCAAAACCATTGTGCTTCTGTTTGCATAATAAAAGTGAGAAAATGATGAATGTTTTATTTACAAATTGAATAAACCGTATCAAATTCGGTTGTATCAGGCTAGAATGATATTTTTATCATGAGATTTCAATAGAATTTTAGAGTAACCTCATACGATTTTGCTATCTTTTGTTATGAATTTTTTCAGTTGAACCACAAAACTGAAAATGTGAATTAAATAGTAACTCAATGACTGAGATGCAAGTATTAATTTTTGGGCTTTAAAAAACAATCGCCTAAATCATATAGCGCTTCCCAATGCATAGGAAAGGTGGTAAACTGAAGAATGTTACATTTAGGAAAGGAGTGTCTCCACTAGCTTCTCTCCTCACTTCCTCTTCACTTAATGCTCACACCATTGGATCATGTTTTAATGGGTGATATTTAATGCAATGTAAAACACATTATTATTCCTACACCATTGGATTATGTTTTAATGGATGAGATTTAATACTATGTAACAATATTATAATTGTAGATTTTTACTATATGTAATATAATAATAATATATTTTATATAGCATTAAATCATACCCATTAAAATATGACCCAATGGTGTAGACATTAAGTGGAGAGAAGGGTTAGTGGAGACACCCCTCTCCAATTACATTTAGTCTTTCATCATCCACATAATTTACTACCGTCTAAACCCATTAATGGAGGTAAAAACTTGATAACTTATAGTTCACATTGGCATCGAAGAGAGCAATTAAAAGTGGGAAAATCCTTATAAAATGCGCTCGAAATTGCTAAATCCTGTTTCAGTGCAGCGAATTCCAAAAATCCGAATCAATCGTGTGTCAATACGGAATGAACAGTGCAGAGGTGTCAAAAGACAATTTTGCCCTTCAACCCTCATTCTCACCACTTTCAGAATAACAACACGAATCTCTTAATTAACAACTTCGGGTTCTTGATTAAAAACTCTGCTTTATTCTTTCACAGATTCGCATCTTTAAAACATAGTATTGTTAATGTAAAATATGGTGTTGTTAATAAAGAAAGAAGTGTTGTTATTGGCCCTGAAACTTAAATTACGAAGTTGTGAAATAAGAAATGAGAGTTGTTAATGTAGAATATGATATTGTTAATAACAAGACCGGTATTATTATTGTAAAAGTAAAAAGATGAAATTGGAGTTGTTAATCAAGACAAAGTTGTCAATTAAGAAGCTCGTGTTGTTATTCTGAAAGTGGCGAGAATGAGGGTTGAAGGGTAAAATCGCCTTTTGGCACCACTGCACTATTCATTCCGCACTAACACACAATTGATTCGGGTTTTTAGAATTCGCTGCACTGAAACGGGATTTAGCAATTTCGAGAGCATTTTATAGGAATTTTCCCATTAAAAGTATAGACCAGACCCACCCAACTTCTCTTCTATCACTTTGGACAACTTCGCTTCCATCCTAGGGGGAAAATGATTAATCCAATCTCCAACTTTAGCTTTCCTAAATAAGTGCTTGTTTTCATACTTCTGCGCAAATTTTCCAGTCTTATTCACCTCCAGTTCCTTCATCTTCTCAAAGCTACACAGTTCAATTATTTTTTCAACAACACCATTAGTTTCCTCCTCCAAATTGAACGGGCAGCCCAAGAATTCAGCGACTCTTTTCAAGGAGAATTTCATATCTCCTTTCAAATCCTCATACTTCATAAACAAAATCTTGTTTGGTGTCTCTTTGCTTTCTCTCCAATAACCCAACATATGTGTCCAAAATGGGCCAAACTCATTGATCCCGTTGGAATACCTCTCAAATGCTTCCTCAAGTGATAATTTGGATAAAGAAGGTGGTACGAGTTTGTTAGCATGAAACCAAAAAGACACAAGATTGTCAAATGGGTTACGACATATATACACAATCTTGCATTTGGATTTGATAATTGAATCAGGCAACGAATGAAATGGAACATGAGTGCTAAAAACCCTTGGCTCAAGCATGTTGGAGAGATCAGGAACCTGGTTATTTGCATAATGGTGGAATTCAAAGAAAGGAACAAGATCATGTGCATTGGAAAAGAGTAAAGGATGGTTATTTTGTGAAGGAGGGAAATGCTTGCGATTCAAAATAGAAAAAGTAAGGGCTTTCAACCAAGTAGTGCCAGATTTTGGTAAGGTGGCTATAACAATATCACTGTCTTTTGCTTGGAAGTGCTTTTGAAAAGAGCAAATGGCTTGGATTCGAGTTGGTGTATACCAAATCCCTTGGTAAAGATAAATGTATGGATAGCCCCATCCTTTTCTTTCGGGAAGAGAAAGAAGCATTTCCTTACATTCTCCGCTAAGCTTTGCATATTCTTCATCATAAGCCTCGTTCTTGAACTCAACATTTGATGCGGTAGTAGTTTCAGCCATTAGAATAACGCTGGTATAGTTAATTACCTACGAAAACATGCATAGCCCTGATAATGTATCTCATCGCAAGTCTGCATATACAATTCCATTATTTATAGGAGCAGAAAACAAACCAAACCAAACTAAATTCAGTTTTTTCACTTCAATTAATTTGGTTTTCAGCTAAAGATTTGGTTTTTATTTTTCAAAATTGTGGTTTTCAGTGTTTAGAAAAATAACTCTGTTTAAACTGAAAAACCAATATATATATATATATATATATATATTTATATTTAATAGATAATATTGTGTAGCATCCAGCTTTGTATGAGTGCCCGTTTTGTAACTAAGAGAGATAGTTCTGAGGCTTGAGGTATTTTGAGGCTTATAAAAACTATTTAAAATTAAATTGCCTCAAATGAATTTGGCCGAAAAGAATATTTTAGGGCGAAATCGTAAGGAAATAAAGGAGATATAATTATTAAAATTATTTATTATTTAGTTGCCTTCAAATATTGAGAAAACATTATGATTTTTTTTTTTGGATACATAAAAATTAGAGTAAAATATATTGACTACCCCTTTATTTTACTTAAATTACACAAATCTCCCCTCTATTTTGAAAGTGTATATAGACCTCCCTTAAAATTAAAATGCATGTTACAGAAACCTCCCTTACATATTTGATATTTTATTTCCATTTACTCAATTGTTAGTTGACCATTAAATTTGACTATTAAACATTTACTTTGACCAAAATACCCTTTTTTCAACAAATGAATAAACATTTATATTTGCCTAAAAATAAATTTTTATATAAAAAAATAATTCTAATACATGTATGTTCAAAATTTCTAATATATTATAATTTTTTTTAATTTTATTATATTATAAAATTTTTAAATTTTAAATTTGTATCATATTTATTGAAACTTATTTATTTAGTATTCTTTTAAATAACTAAAAAATATGCCTTTCAAATGAAAGGCAAAAAGAAAAAGAAAGAAATATATATGTTTTATTCTCAATATGTTATTAATAATATAAATTTGATACATTATATTATTTATATTAATTTTAAATTTAAATTTGTTAAACACATTTTTTGCACAAACATTTATAAACATGTTTATTTTAGTATGCATCTATTAACAAGATTAATCATATTTTTAACTAAGTTTTTTATGTCTACATTAATTAAATTAATTATTTATTTATCTTAATATGAAAAAAATTGAACATATAACTATTTACAAATTTGAAAAATAAGTTAAGAAAAAGAAAAAAAAAACTCTTAAATTACTTAAACAATTTTAGTCAGCATTAGGAAATTAGTAACAATGAAGGATAAATTAATAAATAAAATTTATTTTAATATAAATTTTAATTCAAAAATAAAAATCCTTAACGGAATTAACGGTTTAGACTTAAGTATATGGTAAATAACTGAGCATGCAAAACAAGCCACAAAGATCAACACTTTACAAGTAACTAATTAACTGAAAACTAAATAACTGTAAACTAACTACCACACATGGCCATGGCAATAACAAATTAAAGTAAGGAATTTACATATTCTCATGCCTAACTGCAGCAATAATGGAAAAAATAAACATGCAACCAATGCAAATTATATATGAAATGAATGATTAAAGCTACCTTTATCCTGCTCCCCTTTTTTGGCTCCTTCCTAGTGTATCTTCAGCAATTTTGGGCACAAATCAAATCCTTTTATCCCTCATTTATTTTCAGTTGTATACAAGACAGTTAATATATTACTATCATTTATAACTTCTTAACTTTTTCTCAAATAAAATCCTAATCTTGTACAAATACTGCCAGATACCCTTTTTCCCCCCTTTTTCCCCATCCAGTAAATGGCATACATCTATATCTTCCAAAAAACTTTCATCATCTTTTCAGATTTGGAGAGCACAAAGACACACACACACACTTGTGTGTCAAGTGTGTGTGTGACAGCTGTTTCATATAATTTCATCTCAGAACAGTAGTATTTTCTTTCCTAATCATTCCATGTATCTGCATTTGGGTTCCAGGTTTCATAGCTTTAATAAACAACCCGGTTATAATTACTAACTCAACCACACTCCACTTATAACATATTTTCAATATTTCTACTATCTTTGGCCTTTTACTTTGGGAGCCGATTACATAGATGATAGAATAGGGGTCACAGATACAATATCACTATAACCAACATTTGCTAACACATAACCACTGGTTATTTTATCATTTAAGCTTTTTCTTTTAATTTCTATTTAGAACCCAACATTATATCAAAACAGAGGCTAGGGTTCAAGTCTCACACCCCAATTTCAACATATTTAGTTACATGGAATCACTTAGAGCAATAATTTCTTTCTTAATCGGCACTTTCCCAAACTCCCAAAATCAAAATTTAATCTTTCCCCAATTCCCAAACAGCAACAATCGAAAATACTGAAGATGAAATGGGATTTAGGAACTCACCTTGATCAGAATCTATTACTGCATATGGGATCCGACTTCGTGTTTCCTCTCCAGCGACACTTTCCTTTGATCCTTCCTCAGATTATGTGAACACCTCCTCTGATCTCTTCCTCCACAGCCTCTCCCTCTGTATATAATACTTGCTTGCTTCCTTAGCAAGGTGTGTGTCGGAGAAGCACGAGGAAATCGTGCCACACAAGCCTCCCCTGAGACTTGTTCAAGGAGATGGAGAGCAGAGGTTGTAGAGGGTGAAATGGAGAAGAGGCGGTGGTTGAGTGTATGTGTCGCACATGGGAGGTTTTGAGATTGACGGAGAAGAGAGAGGGGGCAGGTGTTTCTGAAAATAAATAGGCAGATGCTAATTTTTTTTCCCCCCTCAAACTTGCTTAATAAGCTCACGCCAAAAATAAGCCTTAATTCTGGGAATCTTTTTTGCCTATCTTAATTCTGGGAATCAACTTATAAAATTTTCCTCAACTGTTTCTTAATTAATCCGTCTAATATGACCCAGGAAAAAAACTAATTAAATTATAATTAGCTAATTAATATATTTATTACACATCGCACAGGGCAAGTGGTAATTTTATCTTATTTCCGCACTTCTGAAATTACTTAAATGCCCTTTTTCTCTTTTAAAAAGAAACAGAGAAAGAGGGTTAGTGAATGTTTGGTTTAGCTTATTTAAACACAATAAAGCTGAAACAAAACACAACCCAAATAAAGAGTGTTTGGCTAAACTTTTTCTAAAAAAATAAAAACCCGATATGATGGCTTTTTGACAAAGTCCCATCAGGTTACTTATTGCATGGGTTTTTTTTTTTATTTATTGAAAGATTGGTAATTAGGAATAGATTCTAATTATTCAACCACGTGCGAAATTAAGAAATTACTCTAATCTATGTATTATATAAAATTTAATTTAACCGCAGAGAAAATTATATATATATGGCTTATAGTTTTTAGGGAAAATCACTGTCAGGTCCCATGGAAGCAAAATATTGTTAAAAAAGTCCCAGGAAAAACTGAAATATCTGAAAAGTCCCTAGAGACTTTTCTGATATTATTTTCAAATGTAAAAAGACACACATGCCCTAATGAAAATTTAAACTCTTCTTCCTCAATACGAAAGAGAGACCAGAGCAGCAGAACCCCAAATCGCAGAGGGCCAAATCGCGTTCCAGAGAGGCATTTGAAAAACGAACTTCTGCCGTCTCCGTTGTCGTCCTTTGGTGTGCGGTGCGTGGCTGTCGTTGTGCCGTCATTTGCTGAGCGTGTCCGTCGCTGGTGGTCCGGCCGTTTGCCCTCGCTCACCGTCGGTGCTCCCTTCGTTCGCCGTGCGTGTTCGTTGCTGGTCGGCGTCTTGTGGCCGTGTGTCGATGCTCGTCTTGCAGTCGGCTGCGGCTGCGTCTCCGTCGGTGGTGTCTGGCGCCCAGAGTCGTCCGGCGTTCCTCCACTTCGAGACTCCATCGGTGCTCCAATCGAAGGCGCCATTCCCGCTGGTGAGTGAAAGAAATCACTGTTTCTCATTAATTTTGTTGTTGGATTTAGGATTTAGGACTTTGATTTAAGTTGTGTAATTTTCTTCTAACAAAAATGGCATTTTGAGAGATGATTGTGAGGGTCGTTACTTCCCTCGTCAGGTATTTGTGTAGTTGGGCGTATGCTTCCCGTTGGAGAGGACTTTCTCTCTTCCCGGCTCTACTCAATTGCCTTGCACATCAAATGCCTGATAACTGAATGTCTTCTTCTTCGGTCGAGTAACTACATCCCTCTCTTCCTACCTTTCCCTATGGGTCGAGCTAAGAACATCATCTTTCCTCGTTGCAATAAAATCTTCTTTCTTTTCTTAATGTCCCAATAATCCAAAAGGATACAAGCTTATCAAGGCCGAGTCAGAAAGCTTTGTTTGTAGAGTCTCTTTCAGTTCAGGTCTTGAATCATTTGGATAAATTTGGGAAGGAGAAAGACTATAGGGCTAAGAGAAGCTTGGCATATATGATTAGTTTGATAGGAAGATTGGGCCCGCCCCATTTCCTACCCCCTTTATTTACCAAAGAAAAAAAAATGGCATGATCTACATTTAGCTCCATATTGTAGGTAGTAATTGGTTTTGGTTTTTTTTATAGATGCTTGTTCATATGGCATTAATCTATACCTCTTCAATGTTAACTTGTTTATATTGCGCCTTTACTGTTTATAGTCTCTGCAGCTTTATTGTGCACCGTTTGTTGACTTCCACTGATAATACTGAGTTGTTTTGTGATAAAACTGAACTGCGTGGACTTGGGTTAGAGTTTTGGTGCAGTGACTTGAATTTGTTGTCAAAATGTGGATGTTTGCTGAACGGTATATTCCAAAGCTTTGCATCCATCGCTGAAATTCTGTACACTTTGTTGAGTTTGGTGAAATTTCTGATATGAGCTTACTTGTCAAAATTTGCATTTGACATACATATTGACTGCCATGGTAAGTTGTGTGACTTTAGGTGCATGTACTGAAATTTCAAAATTTTGGGCAATGTTGGAGGTGAATCTGATTTGTGACAGTGGAATTTACTGGTTATAAGCTATGCAAAGCAGTAGTCTCTTGGTGGCACCAAACTAGTGTTGTGTTGGAGTCATTTTAGATTATTGTTTTTGATATTGAGTTTTAATTTGCACATGAAAATAGTTTGAATTAGTGGACTGTACTCTGTGTTAAAGCTCTTGTTACTGAGTTTTGGAAGGATTGGATTAATTATTATGTTTCTAGTTAAGTAAAAAATGGCGAACAAAAGAAAAAGGGAAGATAAAGAAGAAGAGAGGCAGCCAAAAGTGTCATCGTATGTATTGTTCATGCAAGAGTATTACCAGAACAAGAAGAAAAAGAATGAGCCGAAAAGGCCTTTTAAAGAGGAGAGTAAGTCGGTAAAAGAAGCTTGGAACGCTTTGAAAGATGATGAGAAGGAGACATATAAGGAGAGGGCAAAGAAATTAAGGAGAGGGGAAAAAGGGAAAAAATATGTGGTTCCATTCCTTACTCGGTGTGCCCCTAATCAATTTATAGAGGTGTGCAAAAGTTTGAAGAACAGAGAAGAGCGGATGGAACGGTTAAAGAGAATTGGATTTGATAAGTTGGTCAACATAAGCTGCTCACAAATCCCTCGAGACTTATGTGGGCAGTTTATGGGTGCATTTGACCCTCCAACCAACAATGTTTCCATTCGAGGGAGGTCACTCCACATTCGCTCGGAAGATGTAACAGAATTTATGGGGTTACCGTGTGTGGGGGGGACATTGAAAGAAATGCGATGAATGAAGACAAAGATTTTCAACAATTAAAAACATTGTATGGCACAGTGCCATATAAGACAATTGGGAAATGGCTGATTGAAAGAGAAGATGATGCAGATTTTGAATTTCTCTTTATTATGTACGCATTGGGCACGTTGTTGTGTCCCGGAGCCGGTGTTAAGGTGAGTGACCGAGTGTTAAAGGTGATGGTGGCTACAAAGCCAGCTTTTGGAGACAATGATTGGGCTACCTTTGTGTTGAGTAAACTTTCAAATTCAGTTGGACAATACAAGAAAAAAGTGAGCAAAGGGAAAGCTTCAGGAAAAATCAACGTTGGAGGATGTATATATTTTCTTATGGTAAGTGCAACATAAGTTTTCATTGTATAATGATTCCTAAAGTTCTGCATTAAATGTTGACATTTACTTATGTTAAGTTGTTATTCACATTGTATGCAGGTTTTTTGCTTACAAAAATTTCCCCTCGGTGAACTACAAGCCTCTAAAAATGACGAAGCAGTACAATATTGGAATGATAAAAACGTGAAGAAGAGAGTGCAAATAGAGAGGCACAGCAACCAAGGGTTGCTACATTCCGTGGGGCAAGTAGTTGGGGGTCCGACCTCGGAATTGCATCAGCAGAATATTATAACACACCCGGTAAGTGATGAACTTTGATGTGAGGTTTACATACTTTGCATATTATTGTCACTAATATTTCCCTCATAATTTGTACGAATTGAAGAGAACGTATGAAAGAATTATGTCAAGGGTGGTGTCAATTGTCCAAGAGGAATTGGTTTCCCTTGAGGCAAGGTTGTTAGGGGGGAGAAATGGATGCAGGGGCAGAAATTGATGAATAGTCATCGTCAGAAAATGACGATGAACAACCCTCCTCGGGAAGTGAAGCTGAAAAGGCTGCCATACGAAAAGGAGATGATGAAGTTTGGAGCATACATGAAGAAGATGGGTCAGAGGAAGATAATGAAGGTGAAGCTAATAGGTCAGCCAACGAGGGGAAAGATGAGTGTTCTGAAGATGTACTAAAGGGGGAAGAAGAAGTACAATTGAGAAAATCGACAAGGGTAAAAAAACCTGCTCTTGTCTCTCCCTGGGTGACAACCATGACTAAGAAAAGAACGAAAGATGACAAGCACAAGGAAGCTTTATTCCACCTGTGCACAATGAGACCCAACAAAGAGGATGCACAAGAGTAAGTAATTAAATGTCTACTATCTATTTCTAGTTGAAGAACAAAAACTGACTGCAAAATGCTTGTTTGTGTAATAGGCTGTTTGTGGAAATGTATGACTATTTCGTCACACAAGGCGAACTATATTGTCTCCGTGAAAGGGGGTGGATTAATAATAGGGTATGTTACATATACATTGACAAGAACTGATACTTTGTTACTTTAGTACGATATTCACTAACTTTTCAGCTATTTTTTCTCAGTTTATGTCAATGGTCGCAAGGACATTTGTGGGGGATCAATTACAAAACTCTAGTCGCGTCAGTAGACACATCTTTTCATCAGAGTTGATGGAAAAAATGTCGTCTGACCCGAAGAAGTGGTCCTGGCAAGCTCATGAATATGAGATCCTTCCTGAGCATATTCGATACAACATTGGGGATTGCGACTTAATTTTTGCTCCTACATTGCGGCTTGATCACTGGTTCTGTTATGTGTTGGATACCAAGACATTGCGTTTCTCTGTCCTTGACTCGCTGGTTGACCAGCTCACATATTCAAGATTGCAAAAGAGGGAAGAAGATGCACTTTTAGAGGATGATAAGACAAGTAAGAAAAAGAGATTGAGCCAAAAGCAACAAGAAGAATTGCGTGGCAAGCCAGTGTGTAAGCACTCCAACTTAAGTTTATGCTTTATTTTGTAAATGTTGTTCTTGCTGTGTTGTGTAATGTCAACATTATTTGCTTCTTGCAGAGAGATTGCATCATTAGTGTACTTCGTAGGGTTAAACCAGAATTATTTGGCAAAGGAAGAGAAATACCTAAAGACATCAACTGGCCAAAAGTGCATGTCCAAGCTGACATGTTAGTATTACCTTTTTTTTGTTGCTCAATACTTTGAAATGGTTGGTTGTGTTTCATATCATTTGTTCCTTTCTGTTTGCAGCGATTCGTGTGGCGTCCATATTCTTTCATGGTTATTCAGTTAGGATGGCTCAGCACAGGACAAAGGGGGGTATACGATGCCTAAGTTGTCTCCTGAACAAATTCGGCAGATTAAGGTCGATTCGTTATGGTGGCTTGTGACATATGACGGGAACATACATGCCAAAAAGGTGTTGTCCATTGCAGGTGGTAAGAAACAAATGCAGGGGAATAGAGACAAGTAGCATTTGTGATGTTATTATGTACATATATTGCTATTTTGTGGGTCCTTCGAGAACCTTATGTCTTTGTGTGACTATTTTGTCATTGTAGGAAGGGCAAGAAGAATTGCTTTTTTGTTTACTGCCATGTTTAGGTGACAAGGAAATATTTTCAACTGGTTACGGCTATTGCACAACTGCATATGCCTTCTTGTACAAGTTGTAACATTTAAGTAATAGGGCGTTATTACAATGGTGATTTTTACAAGTCTTCAAGCGTTTATTGACAACAGGTTATATGGGTTTAACAACCTCCAACACGTTTTTCTTGCAGAAGAAGTTTTCTTACGTTATGAATAATGTGTTGTTTACAACTCCTGAAGTGTGTATTAACAATCTGATGAGTTCGTTTTACAACTTCAAGGTGTGGCGATTTGCTTTTGCTTCGCCACAGCGCAACAACAGCAAAATGACATGAAAAATGGCCTTTTCTGACCTCGTTCGTTGTTGGTACACCCCAGCAAACCAGTAGCGATTACACATGATTTCTGTTTTACAACCGTTCAAGCGCTGATTTACAACCCTTAAAGTGTTCATTTACAACCCTTTGAGTTCAATTAACAACCTCCCCCTCGTTTCTGTCTTACAACGTTCTCTGACGTTAAGTGTTGGCAAAGTAGCTATTTACAACCCTTAAAGCGTTCATTTACAACCCTGTGAGTTCAATTAACAACCTCCCCCTTGTTTGTGTCTGACAACGTTATCTGACGTTAAGGGTTGTAAATGAGATATTTACAACCCTTACAGCGTTCATTTACAACCCTTTCAGTTCAATTAACAACCTCCCCCGCGTTTGTGTCTGACAACGTTATCTGACGTTAAGGGTTGTAAATGAGATATTTACAACCCTTAAAGCGTTTATTTACAATCCTTTAAGTTCAATTAACAACCTCCCCCACGTTTGTGTCTGACAACGTTATCTGACGTTAAGGGTTGTAAATGAGATATTTACAACCCTTAAACCGTTCATTTACAACCCTGTGAGTTCAATTAACAACCTCCCCCTCGTTTGTGTCTGACAACGTTATCTGACGTTAAGGGTTGTAAATGAGATATTTACAACCCTTAAAGCGTTCATTTACAATCCTTTGAGTTTAATTAACAACCTCCCCCACTTTTGTGTCTGACAACGTTATCTGACGTTAAGGGTTGTAAATGAGATATTTACAACCCTTAAACCGTTCATTTACAACCCTTAAAGCGTTCATTTACAACCCTGTGAGTTCAATTAACAACCTCCCCCGCGTTTGTGTCTGACAACGTTATCTGACGTTAAGGGTTGTAAATGAGATATTTACAACCCTTAAAGCGTTGATTAACAACCCTTTCAGTTCAATTAACAACCTCCCCCTCGTTTGTGTCTTACAACGTTCTCTGACATTAAGTGTTGGCAAATTAGCTATTTACAACCCTTAAAGCGTTCATTTACAACCCTTTCAGTTCAATTAACAACCTCCTCCCATCGTTTTCTCACCGTAACTATTACAAGTTGAGCTATTTACAACTTGTAAAGCGTTCATTAACAATCCTTTCAGTTCCTTTCACAACCTCATCGCGTGACTGCAGCAATACTTCTAATGCAAATTTTCATAACAGCTGAATTGTAGCATATTTTATCAAGTGGTTGGTTGGTTGTTTGCCTATTGTATGAAGTAAGTTAGACACATGCACAAGTGAATAGTAAGTCCCCCATGACTTTATAAAGTGCACACCTCACCACTGTCACCTAAGGAACCCATGATTTTAACCACTTATAATGCCTAATTTATTTAAATTCCTGCTGCAAAAATTTGACAGCAACTGATGAAAATTTTCACAACTCCTAATGTATGTTTTCACAACATAATGAGTTTTGTTCACAACTAATGCAACTGATGCAAATTTAAACAACGCATGCAACCTAATTTTCCAACTTTCTGACAGTGCATGTCACAACTTAGTAGCATATCAGATCCACATATCAATTTACATTGAAATATTAAGTTGTATGAGTAAGGGGGTATTTTCGCCTACTCATTTAACTTAATATCAGACTATTTGTGTTTAACTACACCAACATCCGGACCCGTTCAAAAACCAATACGGGTCACAGGAAGGCACCAGTTAATGGTGTATATATACATAATCCAAAATAAGTAGCTAACAAAAGAAAGTACATAATCCATCGTTTTAGGTTGGATTTGGATTTTTGCAAGTCCTCACGGAGTACCCAACCTCATGACATCGCCCATAATGATAAAGCTTCTTGTTTTGAAACTGAGATTCCCTTCTTTTTCTTTTCGGCCTCCCTGCCGGCCTTATAGTTATTGGCGGATCCAAGAATGTTTGTGTCAGCAAATGTGTGACAGTCGGAGAATCAGCTCGTGGACAATCATGTGTTGCAACTGGTCTCATGGTGTTTCCATATATTTTCTCCTATGCTTCCACTTTCAGCCAATCATGTACAAATGTGTACACATTACCATTGAGTACCTTAATTGCTGCACAAGCATAGGCACAAGGTATTCTACTCATTTGCCATGCTAAACATGTGCATTTTCTTTGAGCAAGATCTACATTGACATAAATTGTCGCTTCACTACATCTAGTTCGCACCGAAAAGTTATGGTCTCCATAATATACTGCATCCATATTTTCCGCATAGGTAACATGCTGCAGCACTTTCTCTTCAACATTGGGTCCAACTCCATTTTTCCAATTGGCCATTGCCATCTTGCTTGCAAGCAATTTCTGTGCCAATTTGTCCCAATGCTCATGAATTAGTATTGACACGCTATGCTTCCTCTCTTTCAACATCCATGCATTAAACGACTCCGCAATATTCGTGGTTATGTTATCCCACCTATTGAAAGGAAACTTGCTCAGAGCCCATTTGTCAACATCCCCATTGGTCTCCACCCATTGTGCCAATTGTTGATTGAACAATCTTAATTTTCCCATTGCACTTATAAAGTCCTCATCTAACCTTGCATAGGCAATTGCATCAAGAAGCTTGAGTGCAGTCTCTTTGCTAGTCGCCGATGTACGTGCTCGACCTCTATTGATTTTCAAGAACTCTGCACTATAATTTTCCTTCACATACCTGTAGCAATAGCCATGTCGCTCGCTGCCAAATATTTCTTTAACAGCACCGATAATTGCATTATTGCGATCTGACACTATGGTTATCATGATTGATCCTATTATTTCTTTCAAATTGAGTAGAAACCAAAGCCATTCATCATATGTTTCACCGCTGACAATGGAATATGCTAAGGGAAACATTTGGTTGTCTGCATCGTATGCACAAGCTGACAACATTGTTCCCTTATAAGGGCCACTTAGATGACAGCCATCTATATAAACAATGGGCCGACAACCACCTATAAAACCTTTAACCGAGCAACCATAAGCAATAAATACCCACTCAAATCTATTGTTAGATGAGCCTTCCCATTTTGAAACTGTGTCTGGATCACTTTCAATCAATCTATCACATATCCAAGGAATTGCTTGATAAGAGTCTTCTACTCGTCCAATTAATTCCTTTAACGCTCTTTCTTTTGCCCTATATACTTGAGGGTAGTTCAGTCGCACCCTATACTCTCTGTACAAGTCTGCTCGAATTTCATTGGAAGTCTTATCGATATTGGACCTTAAATCATCCATTATGATTAATGATGTCAAGCTCGACCTGTGTGGATGCCAGACAATTAGGCTGTCCTGTGCATGGTGAATGTGTTCACTTTTGTATGTTCGAATCGTTAGAAACTCTGTATCTTGATGTTCTCCTGATGAATAAGCACCCATGTACCACGGACAACCACTAACCTTGCACTTCACAATTATCTTCTGTTTATTATTCTTCACAAATTGGTATAAAAACTTGTGTGAAATACTGTATTTGTATAATGTCTGACGAAGGCTCATACCATTCGGAAATATCTGTCCTTCTCCAATAATTAAATCCTTCCATTTGGTATGATTCATTCCCGGTATGGGCGTTGGCACCAATTGAGTACAACATTCCAATAATGGGACATCTTGACTTTCATTTAACAAAGGCGGTGGGGACATACACAATCCTCCAGCACCTACAAACATTTGATCAATCCTGCAATAAATGACAAGTTAGACTTCTCTTTTGCATAATTAAGTTACAACAAATTACTTTTCTTAAGATAACTCGACTTACACTTCTTGCTCTTCCATTTGACCATTAAATGTTGGGACTGTATTCTCATAATCACCATCGTCTTCAATGTACACATGACCATATTGTTCATTATATTTCATAAAATGATCCACCCCTTCATCGTCTACAAGATCCACAAATGTTGATGTATCAATAGAAACTTTGAATTTCACTTGAATTTCATTACTTTCATTTCCCGTTATAGATGATATGATTCGTAGCAACTCCTCATATGTTGTACTTTCCTTTACGCATCTTGTTCTTACCATACCACTAACATATTGCATTTCATCTCCTCCGACATTTAAAAACTTCCCCCCCACATGAATGAAACACAATAGATTCTTCCCAGAACTAGTTGCCATCTTTCATGATAATCTGCACCATGAAGTTCGTATTAACAACTTCCAAAGCTATATTAACAACTGTATATGCACATATTAACAACACTTCTTTTACAATCATATAATCAAACAAAGCACAATCACATTCAATGACTCCCACTTTAAACAAAGGCATACCTTTGTTGGGTTTCCAAACAATAGGCCTTTCTCTCTATTACATTGCCTTAAAACTTAAAAACATAGCACAGTTTTTGTATTTACAACTAAAACTGTTATATTCACAACTACTACTGCACGAATTAACAACTACTTAAGCTATTTACATATCACCCTTTTCACATCAACCCACCACCATGAGAATCAACTTTTCCCACGTCAAACATCCAACTTTCTCTGTTTTGTTCCACAATAACAGGGCATTATGACACCCAAAGCCATTTGCTGTATTAACAACCACTTCAGTTATATTAACAACACCAACTGCACGAATTAACAACAATTAAATTTCTTCCCATATCACAATTTTTACAGCACCCCACCAACCTGAAAATCAGCTATTCCCACTTTAAAGGTATCATTTCCTCTGTCACCTCCCCAAAAAACAGAGCACTATCACATTAACACTACCCAACCTTATTCAAACCCCAACTATAACGCTCAAGCTCATAACTTTACCTAAATCATGTCATTACTCATCTACCTCTTACAACTTTGTCCACTATTGCCACCAAGCACCAACCTTTCACCATCATTCAATTTCACTTTATCCAAATATCACATAGAACCAAAATCAAAAAATTCAGTTTCGTGTTCTACCTCGGTTCCAGTACGTGGAGCTTGCAAATTTGATCCTTTACCAAGAACTTCAACATTACACTTGATCCCTTCAATGTTGGAGTTCACACCAGTCCCTTTCGCGTCGTTTCTGTGTCTTTGGAAAAAAACTTGCGCCTTCCCTCCTCTTTCTGAAGCTTCTACTTTTACATTAACAAGAGGGGCATGTGTGTCTTTTTACATTGGAAAATAATATCAGAAAAGTCCCTAGGGACTTTTCAGATATTTCAGTTTTTCCTGGGACTTTTTTGACAATATTTTGCTTCCATGAGACCTGACAGTGATTTTCCCTAGTTTTTATATTGTGTATACATCACATATGATATAGTTTTTAATTTTCGTTTTTTTATTTATTTGTTTTTTGTTATATTTTTCCTACAAACAATTTCCTAATTTAAACCTATCAATGAGAGATATATTTTTTTGTATTTTTTTAATTTCTATTTTTTCCTCCACAATGACTTCACACTAAATTTTTTAATCCGAATATCAAATAACATCAATGAGATGAATTACTTTGAAATTTGTTTCAATTTACTACAAAACCCAAGGTCAAGACAATTACCATTAATATAATGATGATCATTTTTCAAATTTCAAACAATCCTATCATCATCAATGTTATTTGTTTATTAGTTTAGATGTATCAGAATTAAGGAAGTTTTTTTCTTTTTTTCTTCTTTTATTATTTTTGAGTGGGGCCTGGACAAAATAGGGTGTTTATAGTTATGTTATATTTTTTTGTGAAATTATGTACTTTGGCATCACATTTTCTAACTTCACTTTTTCCACTTATTTTTAATTTTAAATATCTTGTTTTCTTATAATTAACATAAAAGCACTAATGTAATCGTCAATCCAAATAAGTTTTTACTTTTAAAAAAGCACTTATATAATCGTTCATCTAAATAAGTTTGAATTTATTGAAATCACTTATTCAATCGCTAATCTAAACATAAATCATATTATACAAACTGATTTTTCTATAAAGTCATCTTTAATAAGCTAGAATCACAATATGTCATTTTTCCCACCGCTATCCAAATACCCACTTAGTTTTTTTAAGCTTCTGCGATGAAACTTCATGAACTGATCCCAAAGCCCAACCTTGCTCATTCATCTTGGTCCTTCCGTCGTTCCTGTTGGCGTCGCGGGTGGCTGTGCCACCATTTGTCCAACAACCGCCGGCGTTCATTCCTTATGATCAAGATCTGTTGCTACTGTCTTGTTCGCTCTTTGGTCCTCTTCCCTCCTTGATTGATGCTGCCCCGTGGGTGCTATGGTGGGAGGATTGAAGGAATATTCATCTTCTTATGCATTTTTTATTCAATAAGGAATGATTGTGTAGGTAAGTTTAATCTATCTATGCTGTTTATGAAGATTGAGATGTGCAGTACCCATTTTCTTTCTTTTCATTGCTGTGACTTGGGGAAATGCAAAGGTTGAAGTAGATTTTCTTTCTACAGCTAGTTGATTAAAGAAAGTAGGTAGATTGGAGGTTATTTTAGGTGGAAGGATTATTGAAAAGGAAGGAATACATTGATAGGTATTTTATTTATATAATGTTTGTTGGAAGTTTTTCTTGGGATTGGATGCTTGAAAGTTATGGTTATTAACTTGTGATTTAAGATGTTTGCCTTGTGAAATAATCTTGAGGCGGTTTTTGATAAAATGCACTAAAGAAAAATGCTTCATTTAACCATGTGTTTACATAATATTTTGAAGGTGAAGACTAATTTGGATACTATTTTGAATTGATTATGATTTATGCTTGGGTTCAATGAGATGCGTTGAAGGAAATAAGAATTATTTTCTCTTTTAAATAGGAAATTTGGATGTTATGAGGTTTTATGATATAGTTGAGAAAGATACTTTATAGAGATTATAATAAAAGGGTTTATTATTTCTTATATGTTGTAATTTGGTGAAGTGAAGTTGGGAGGGAAGCTTATTTAAGCTTGTATTTTTATGTAACTTGACGGTTAAAAGAGGAAGGGTTTACCTTATTTATATGTTAAAGATGGGGGGGAAACAAAAAGAAGAGTTTAATTTTAATTTTGGAGATGTTGTGATATAATAGACACATTTAAAGTTGTTTGAGTTAAGTCTGGGTTGTTAATTTGAATTTTGAAGCATGTTCAAAAGAAGGGAAAGTAGAGAATGTTCTCTCAAGAGTGGAATAATGGGTTTAATAGCTAAGAGTAATGAAGTTCCATTATTATTAGAGTTTGGGTTTTATTATTCATAAGAGGGATTAAAGTTTAAGTTTTTTATATTTCAAATTTTGCAGTTCGAGATTATGTTGATTGTTGTACAAACTAAGATGAGATTGATATGAAAAATTTGTATTGAATGAAAAACTAGAAAATTTTTTGTAAAGTTATAATTGATGGATATGTTTGGGCATTAGGAGGAGATGAAGTGAATAATTTGGGAGATGATAAGTTGGAGAAAGATGGATAAATAAAAGATTTATAGGTTAGTGAATAGCATGCCATTATAATTTTTATAAATGACATATATTTTTCACTTGTTACACTTTTAGTTTGATTACTGTATTTCTTGAGCATGATTCCGCCAAGGAAAGTTTATCAGTTATGTCATTTCTCATTGATATTGAAGTGAACAAATGATAAGGATGCTTATTCAATGTTATTATTTGTCCTTTTTTTTCAACTTCTTTTTTTTTTGATAATAGAAAGTTTAGGTAGGTTCGGTACCAGTCTCCTACCAAGGCCAGGGCACGGCCCCAGGGCTCTTCGAGCTTTTACAAGGGACTTACGAGATCGCCTACCAAAGAGGTCTCCCCATCGGTCAGAGGGTTCGAACATACTCCCTTGTGATCAGGGTGACAAGATCTTAACCAATTGTGCCAAACCTCATTATGATGAACTTCTTTATAATGAACATATTGCACATGAGATTTGGAAAGAATATAAATTTGCACTATGATAAATTATTCTTGCACTTAAAAATTAAATATAATCCTTGAATCTACAAACTTGCGAAGTATATGATAATTGTGATTCATGCATGGAGATGGTCAAAGGATTGATTCTGAAAAAAAAAATTGTTGAATTGTATTGAAAACAAATATATTTAGATGATGTAGACTCCATGCGATGTAGACTCCATGCATGCTTGAAAGTTGTTTTTGAGATGTTATTTGCAAACCTTCATGATGGGATCCTTTATATGAATATTATTTTTCAAGATTAGATCTTTTTTGTTTATAAATGGTAAACTGATCCCAAGAATGCTTAAAAAGGTTTTTTAGAGGATTAAATATAGAACACAGGTTGCTAACAGTAGTACTATTAGTCCTTGACATTGCATTGCTTGAATTCAATATGCTGATCGAAACTCAAATGTCTTTGTATAAATAAAGCTAAGGTATGGGAAATTCCAACCCTTCTCTCTAGGAAGTGAAAGAAGTAGTTCCTTACAATCTTGACTAAGTTTTTCATAATCTTCATCGTAACTCTGATTTCCTAACTCAACATTTGTTTGGCTTGTTGTGAACAAGGTGGTGGTGGTTTCAGCCATTGGGGGTGATAGCTGGTTAGTAACCAGAGGCTTAAATTTTTAACTCACAAGCCTCCAATATTTATAGCATCACTTGGCTAGTGATGCGATTATTTGGGTACATTGAGTATGTGACGCAGAGGCATATGCATGAATTTTTGTAAGTGGAACATCATGTGTTCGATCCTGTTTGTGATTTTAAGTTGTTAGAATTTGCTACCCTAAATAAAAAAAATAAAATAAGGAAAAGAAAAAGGACACCCACAACAAAATTGTGTAAATATATTATAATGGTACCATACTAACTGCAATCCACCAAAATGACTTTTATACAAAATAAATAAAGAGTCATAGACTCAGTGACAATAGCTGGATCTATCATTGAGCATGTGAAATGGTGGGGGGACGTACACTGGCGGTCCATCCGTGCACAAAAGACGTTTGAATTAGCTTATTTAAGTAATTTTGAGATAAATATGTGAGTCAAGTTACATGTAAAGTACAGAAGCATTTGTTTTAAGCTAAGCCAAACATTTCTATAGAACATTTTGTGACATACTTTATGCCTTAAGCATGTATTCTAACATCTATATTTTGAGTTTTGTTTCTTGTTATAAATATCCTTATCTTAGTTTTGAAATTTTTGTTTAAAAATGAAATTTCAGTAGTGGAAAAATCCCTTTTTAGACCGCCACATTTAGACCGATTTTGACAGATAAGGTCTTAAAAATTTGTGCGGTGGCAGTTCTGTAATTATATTAAACTTTTAAGACTGGTTCTAAAAAACTGGTCTTAAAAAATTTATTTAGACCGGTTATAAATAAAAAAGGTCTAAAAATATGAAAAATAATTAAAAATTTTAACATTTTAAGAACGGTTTCTATAAAAACTGGTCTTAAATGTAAAACATTTAAGACCGGTTCATAGAAAAATAGGTTTTAAATGTTCAAAATTTAAGATCGGTTATTATAAAAACTGATCTTAAATTTAAAATATTTTAAATTGTTAAAAATTTTAACATTTTAAGATCGGTTTCTATAAAATCGGTCTTAAATGTTTCAACTTTAAGAGCGGTTTTTATAAAAACCGGTCTTAAATTTAAAATTTCACACTTTTAAGACTGATTTTTATCAAAAACCGATCTAAAAGGTAAGTTTTTTTGCCTATATTTTTACTCCAGCGCCCAGATTGCGTGCTCTATGAATCCTTTTTTCTCTTTGCGCTATTTCTTTGTGAGTACTTTTTGTGCTTGTTTTGAACTCGTCTATGGCGTCCCTCCCTTATTTGCTCAACTCTCCTCCGTCATTACCACTGTCGTTGCTGTGTTCGTCATCGTTGTTCTTTGATTATCGTCAGTCTTCTCCGCCGCCACCTCTATTCTCCGTAGTGACCATTCTCCTCTACCTTGACTTCCCTTTATCAATGTCGTGAATTTGAGGACTTCATTTTAACCTCAGTCAGCGCCACCGTGACTTTGGGTTGAAACTCACTCCTTGGTCTTCAATCAGGTTAGTATGTGTTCGATTTGTTATTTAGTTGTATGTGGTTCAATAATTAATAATGTTCTATGAAAAAATGGTTCTTGTTGGTGTTTTGAGCACTTAATTCCCACAAGTTGTTATTATAGTTTGTTGGAAATCCAACTGTTTTGTGATAACGTAATCTGGAAAAAATTTTGTACATTCTTGTTAGATATATGCTCTGACTTTTAATTACATCCCTGTGATTTTTAGCTTGGAGTAATAACACTCTATGTTCTGTTTTAATTTAGTGTGATTGTTTGATTATTGTCAATGTTATTGGTTTATTAAAATGATACTAGTTTCAAATGGTGCATGTTAATTTCATTGAAATCTCTAAACCTCTATAGTTGTTATGTTTTTGTCTATCCTTTTGTTGTTGGATATAGGGTGCTACAAGTGTTGAGATATATATGGATCATAGTTGGATAAATGCTAAACGAGCAAGTGTTGAATATGATAATGGGGTGAGGGGTTTTTTATACTTCACTAGAAGAAATGCCGATGATGGTAGTGGGAAGTTTTATTGCCCTTATATAGTATGTTTGAATGAGAAGCGACTAAGTACTACAGATATATATACACATTTAATTTGTGAAGAATTTTGTAAGAGTTATACAGTGTGGGTATGGTATGGTGAACAATTAGAAATGCCAAGTTCATCTCAACAGGGGGAGTGAACTTTGATGATAATGACACAGATACAAATGATCGGATAGAGGATATTATTCGTGATGTAGGAGAAGAGGCTTTTGAGCAATCACATGCATATGGTAATATGTGTAGTGATGCTGAGACATCGTTGTACCTGGGGTGTAGAAAATACCAATTGTTGAAAGCAGCATTGAAATTGGTAAGCTTGAAAGCATGACATGGATGGAGCGACAAGAGTTTTTCAAAAATGCTTGAGGCTTTTAAGGACATGCTTCTAGATGATAATGTATTGCCTTCTCAATACTATGACGCTAAGAAAATATTGTGTACACTAGGGATGAAGTATAAAAAGATCCAAGTATGCCCTAATGATTGTATATTGTATAGAAAAGAGCATGAAGAGGAACAACAGTGTCCGATATGTGAAACCCTGAGGTACAAATCAAATAACGCTCCTATAAAAGTGTTGTGGTACCTTCCAATCATACCAAGGTTCAAGCACTTGTTTGCTAGTGAAAACGATGTAAGAAATTTGAGATGGCATGTGGATGAGAGGATATCTGATGGAAAGCTTCAACATCTGGCTAATTCTTCTCAATGGAAGATAATCAATCAATTATTTCTTACCTTCGGTGAAGAGTCTAGGAACCTTAGGCTTGGGTTTAGCACGGATGGCATGAATCCTTTTGCTAGCTTGAGCAGTATTCATAATTCATGCCTGTTCTGTTGGTAATTTACAACTTATCTCCTTTGTTATGCATGAAATGAAAGTATATCATGTTGTCTATATTGATTTCGGGACCAAAACAACCCAAAAATGACATAGATGTTTACTTGGAACCCTTGATCGAAGACTTGAAAGAGTTGTGGGAAGAAGGTGTTAATGTTTTTGACGTGAACAAGAAGGAAGTTTTTAAAATGCGAGCCATGATCTTTTATACTATAAATGACTTCCCTGCATATGGAAACTTGTCAAGATATAGTGTTAAAGGCCATAAAGCATGTCCAATTTGTGAAGAAGGAACATGCTACCATCAACTTCAACATGGAAGAAAGACAGTTTATCTAGGTTATAGGAGATTTCTTAGACGGGGCCACCCGCATTGTAGATTAAAGAAATTTTTTTTATGGCAAGAGTTTGAAGATGCTCTGAAGGCATTGACTAGGGAGCAAGTTTATGAAAAGGTGAAAAATATGAATGTTATCTTTGATAAGACTACAAAGAATAGTAATGAGAAAAGTAAATGGAAAAAGAGGTATGTCTTCTTCAATCTTCCATATTGGCTGACTCTTGATGTGAGACACTGTATTGATTTCATGCATATGGAGAAAAATATTTGTGATAGTATTGTCGAGACACTGCTTAACATACAAGGTAGTTCTACGGATGGCGTGAAGGCAAGATTAGATTTGTAAGAAATGGGGATACGAGAAGACTTGTATCCAAAGCCATATGGTAAGAGAACTTTTTGTCCTTCAGCTGCTCATACTTTGTCTAAGGTTGAGAAAAGAAGCTTTTGTGAGTGTTTACATAGCATGAAAGTTCCTTCAGGGTATTCTTCAAATTTAAGGAAGCTTGTGTTGATGAAAAATTTGAAGTTAGTAGGGCTAAAGTCTCATGATTGTCATGTCTTAATGCAACAACTACTCCCAATAGCCATTCGTGGCATTACTGATATGATCTTCAACATATTTTGACTAGACTTTGTTTCTTCTTCAATTCTATTTGTAGTAAATTCATTAAGACAGAAAAATTGGATGAACTGGAAAATGAAGGATATCTGATCTTGTGCCAGCTTGAGAAGCTTTTTCTTTCTTCTTTTTTTGACATCATGGTACATCTAATTGTTCATCTAGTCAAGGAGATCAAGTTGTGTGGCCCTATCTATTTATGATAGATGTACCCAATTGAAAGAACTATGAAAATCCTAAAAGGGTATGTAAAGAAACCTAACCGGTCTGAAGTATCTATTGTTCAGAAATATGTTTCTGAAAAAGCCATGAAGTTTTGTCAAGATTAGTTGTCAAATGTAGGACACATTGGACTTCCTGAACGTTATGACGAAGAAGGCGATAGACACGGGGCTTCAGTAAAGAGTGTGGATCCTGATGAATTGCAACAAGTCCACATGTACATCTTGAATAATGTTGATGAAGTTCAAGATTACATTAATGCTCATAAAGAAATTGTACGGAAAGGAAATAGTCGAATGACTAAACAAAGGTAAATTATGGAGCATAACAAAACTTTTGCACATTGGTTCAAACAAAAGGTTGATGGCAAATAATGTGTTTCTGATACAATTAAATGGTTAGCACGTGGTCTTGAGGCTGATGTCATAAGTTGGACTTCATTTGTTATCAATGGTTATACGTTTTACACGAAGTCCCTTGATGATAGGAGCATCATCTATAACAGTGGGATTATGTTAGTTGCTGAATCTATGCACTTCTCTAGTTTAAAAGATAAGAATCCTAGATTGGTAGCAATACCTTATTATGAGGTTATTGAAGAGATTTAGGTGGTTGATTCTGTTAAAGTTAAACTTCCCATTTTCAAATGCAAGTGGGTTGATGTCAACAATAGTGTGATGATTGATCAGTTGGGATTTACATTGTTTGATTTGATTAGTAGAAGTTTTGGAGATGAACCTTTTATTATGACATATCAAGCAAAACAAGTGTTCTATGTTACTGATCATGCAAATAAAATGTGGTCTGTAGCTTTCCAAGGAAAAAGGGTCGTTGATATTGATCAGGAAAACCATTCAATGAACGATCTTCTTGAGACTCCTTCTTTTTCTAAGGGTCTACCAGAATTGAATGAAGAAGATGAAGCAGACAATGAACGCGGCACAAGAAACAATCATCATGAAGGGATATGGGAGGATATCCCTTTATAAAACTACATTGAAGGTTAGTTAGCTAAAATAATTATCATGAACTATATTTGAATTATGTATATTGTTATTGGTGTATATATAAAACTACTTTTTTGTTGTCGTCACAGGAAATTGAAGAATATGAGGTGTACATCTTAGTGTAGATTCTTTGAAGCCAGCTAGTGATCATCAACCAGAGAAGAGTGAGTATAAAGTATTTTGGCCATAATGAATAATAGTATTGTCATTAATGTAATGTAATCTTTGATGTATGTATGTAATTGAAAAGACAAGGAACTTGGTCAAAACAGCATTGCCATGGTTGTATATGATTTCCTTACATTACGATTCTGTCTATGATTGTGAGTTTATTCATGGTTGTTTTCCTTGCTTTTGTTTCGGCCAGCACTGTTTAAGCGTAAGAGAGTTGAGTTTTAACTTGTTCCAATGAGTTTTGAGTCTCTCACATGTGTATAAGATGTTAGTTATAATCTGTAAGACAAGAATTTATTTGAATGTTGTTGAAATGACTACTGCTTGCTGAGTGAAACGTTTTAATAGGAGAAATGGCTTGCTGGGTAAATGTTTTAAATGAAATTTTTTAAAGAAACTACTTTTAAGAACGGTTCTCTCCAAAACCGATCTTAAAAGTACATTTAAGACCGGTTTTAGAGAGAACCGGTCTTAAAGTAATAATTTTAAGACCGGTTTCATAAAAAACCGGTCTTTAAAGTATTACTTTAAAATCGGTTTGGTAGAAAATCGGTCTTAAAATTACAACCTTTTAGACTGGTTTCTCTGATAACTGGTCTGAAAATATTCATTTTGAGACCAATTTTATAAATAACCGGTCTTAAAACTTATTTTTAAGATCGGTTCCATAACCGGTCTAAAATGTGGCAGACTTTTAAGACCGGCTGTATTAAGACCAGATCCAGAACTGGTCTAAAATGTCTTTTTTTAACTGGTCTTAAAAGTGATTTTTCTACTAGTGTTTGATTTATATTGTTTTTCCTTTTAAGCTCTTTTGTGTAATAGGTTGAATATATTGTTTTACATCCAGTATCCTAAAAGATTTTGTTCATATGTATCCAATATCCTCAAGTATTTTGTGATCCATCTAACATCCTAAGGTATTTTTTTTATGCATCCAGCACCTTAATGAGAATTACAAAAAATATTCAAGATATAACCTTTTTAGCCAGTTTAATCCTCATATTACCCTTGCACTTGAAATATCACGTTAATTAACATCTAATTATGCCCAAATTAGTGAATTGAATCCCACAAAAGCTTAAGATTAATTGTTAAAAATATACAAATATTAAGCTCTATCAATCTTACCTCTTTGCATTCAATTACAAAGGCAAGCAATGCATGAAAAGAAAAGACCAGGCAAGAGACCACTGGTAAAAGTACTCTCTCACAATCTTCAATTCCTTGTGATCTTGCCAAGTAGTAAGCACAATATATAACCTCTCTACATGTATGGTGTTATTCCACATGCCATCCATCGTATGACATTCCTCGAGCCAATTAAATCTAAAACTTCCAGATCAATGAAGTAGATAATAATTTCTCCATGCATATGCTTAATTCATCTTATTTAAGCTCTGCTAAAATAACTAAGCAGTAACTAATATAAAAAATTAAGGGTCAACAAATAACTCTTCAACAACCCTTGGATATATATAATGCCTTACTTGTCAAACCAAGCCAGCTTAATGTTTGTATCTGATTATCAATCAATACAAGAAAAATTATATACCTTGTTTCAATTTATTCATATGAATTAGGCTCTAAAAAGAGAATGCAATATGCAAATTGGATATCTATGAAGTTTTTTTTTGTTGAACAGTGGATCAATTATCTTTAAAGGATAAAACCAGCAATAATATCTACAAACTAGAAACAACTGCATACACACAACCCCATAGAAGGATAAATTATTACACAAGCAATATAAAATAAAAACAACATGAAAGAAAACAAAGAGCCAAAACACATGAACCAAAGTTTGGCTTCTCAAATCATCTACCATGATTAAAGTCAGAAGAGAATGGGGCTGTAAAACCCAATCTTTCGAGTACTTCCTCATAAGAGCTTGATAAACCCATATTTTGTATAGTATACTAATACTATTTTGGGGATTCTCGGCATGTATTTGGGCCATTATTGTACAACTTGTAGATAATTTGAATCAAAGAGTGATTGCATAAAAAAATAGGGTTAAAAAGGGCACTTTTTGTCATATATTGTGTAATTACTCTCCTAATTAATAAAATTCTTGGGGGCCTATTTTGCTATTTGAGTTTGAATTATTTTGTAGGAACCTTTAAGAAGAGCATTTAAGATGCAAAGAACCAAACAAGGGATAAGTTGGACCAAGGAATCTAGCCTCTCCATTATGTGTCATTCATCATATATTAGAATGCATAGTTTGGGACTTTGGTGCAGAAAAACGGATGATCCATGTCACATCCATCATTTTGACACTTTTATCATATATTAAGGATCCCTTTCCATTACAATTTGCAAACTGGACATTTATCAAGTATTAAGGAAAAAATGAATATGATGAATGTTTGGAATCCTAGAGACTTATGATGACACGCAAGTCTTCAAATAAGGGAAAACATGATGCATACTGCATACATTCTACAGATAGCAATTGTTGCACGCCCAAATAGTTTAAATGGATGAATAGAACTATTAAAAGGACAAACCAGAACCACCCAACTTATCTTCTATCACTTTGGACAGTTTCTCTTCCATCCAAGGGAAAGAATGATTCAACCAATCTCCTACCACACCTTCCTAAAGAAGTCTTTGTATTCATACCTCAGCAAAAATTTTCCTATCTTGTTTACCTCCAATTCCTTCATCCTCCCAAAGTCACACAGCTCAATAATCTTTTCAATAACACCATTTTCTTCCTCCTCTGAGTCAAACGGGTAATTCAAGAACTCCGTAATTCTTTTGAAGTTGAACTTGATATTTCCTTTCAATCGTCATACTTTAAAAACAAAAACTTGTTTGGTGTCTCTTGGCTTCCCCTCCAATAACTCAAAATATGTGTCCAAAATGGACCAAACTCAATAATCCTTTTGCAATACCTCTCAAAGGCTTCCTCACATGATAATTTGGGTAATGATGGTTGTTGAACTTTGTTGAAGAAATACCAAGAAGACAAAAAATGGTCAAATGGGTTAATATTTACATTTGGACTTCTTAATCGAATCAGGCAATGAATAAAATAAAACATGTGGGTCCTAAAAAGTCTTGGTTCAGGAAAGTTGGAGAGGATAGGAATTTGTTTATTTTCATAAATGTTGAATTCTAACTGAGGAACAAGATCGTGAGCATTGGAAATAAGCAAAGGATGGTTATTTTGTGAGGGAGGGAAATGATTTTGATTCATAATGGCAAAAGTAAGGGATTTCAACCAAGTATAGTTCCTGATCTTGGTATAGAAGCTATAATAATATCACCATCTTTTGCTTGAAATTTCTTTTGAAAAGAGCACATGGCTTGGACTCAGGATGGTGGATGCCAAATGTCTAGGTAGAGAAAAATACATGGGTTAATCCAACCATTTTCTCTAGGAAGAGAAAGGAGCAGTTCATTTTCAAACTGAGCATTTGTTTGGTTGTTTGTTAACGAAGGGATGGTTGTTTCATCCATTAGAGGGGGTAGTTCACTGGTAATCAGAGCGAGGCTTGAATATTTAACTAACAAGTCTCATATATTTATAGCATCAGTCAAAATCACAACGTGAGGTTTGTCTATTATTTGGGAACATTAAGCATGTGACGCGGAGGCATATAAATAACCCAAAGGACCACACTATTGGAAGAGCAATCCATATTGAAGGGTCCTCATTATATCCTACAAGAAATTCACCAATCAACCCAACATGCACCCTATGATATAGGGCAATAGGTGGAGAAGAATTAAGTCTAAAGAAAAGTGTTATCCATACTTCAAAAACATCGTGCACTATTTTCTTCTTGTATTCTTCAAAACCAGTCCTACCAACACAATGCGTAAGAGATGTAATATTTTTTCTAAATATAACTTTATTGATGAAGATAATGAGTGTGAGCGAAAACGAGTGGGGAAAGAGAAAATAGAGAATGAGTGAAAAAAAGATATAAGAGAGATATGTAATTAATTGGGGTTAAAATAGAAAAAGTACATTAAATTTATAAACAAAGCCTATATGAGAGAATGTTGCTTATAAATAAGACTTGAGGGAGTATTGTGCATTACGGGCATTAGAGAAATCAATCGTTGTTCCTAATCACTTTCTCTTACTCTTGTAATATCATCCTTCTAACCGACATATTTTTGTGGTTCTCTTTATTTCTAGTAAGAACTCAGTTCTTATTGGCAATGTGTTCATTCAACGAAATTATTACTAGAGTAAGAAAGAAAACTTGATGCATACTTTCTACAGGAAGAAATTTTTCCAAGGATGAAGAAAGCTATTGAAAAAACAAACCAGAACCACCCGAATTTTCTTCTATAAATCAGGACAATTTGCCTTCCATCCAAGGGAAAAAATGATTCATCCAATCTCTTACTTCACCAAAACAAGTTCTTGTACTATTGGCTATGTTTTTCATATTCCTCATCATCATAACTCTCAATTCGTAAACTCAACTTTTTTTTTGGTTTTCTTTGAACAAATTGGTGCTATAGTTTAAGCCATTGGTAGCTTGTTGAACGATTTAACTCAAAAATTATAAGTCAGCCTCTCAACAAAACATGAGGAAGTGATGTTGCATGAAGAAAAAGTAGATAACGATGCAAGAGAAAAAAGATAATGAGACCAAGGATTTTTCATTATAACTATGGCCCGCTCGTAATTGGAATCCACTAAGGTAAATTAAGAGTTTCGTTTGGTGGCGTCCGTGTTGGGGACCATTACTTTTGGAATATTGTAGCTTTCATTGTGCATTAGAGAGAAATTGAGTACTTGTTCTTTATTCTCATGGTCTCAATTTTATCACTCCTATAGAGTCAAACTATTATGTTGGTTTCCAAACACTTGCCAGTGGTTTATTTTCATGGAATATACTCCTTTCATCATATAAGAAAAGAAGCAATGCTGGCAAGAGGTAGTTCGAATAGGCCATGGAGTCAATTCTCAATCATGGATATGCCTTTGGGACTTTAATGATATAGCCTCACCATTTGAAAAAAGTGGGGGACCCAAAATCGTGGTGCAAAAACATTAATTTTCAGAATTTCATATTTGATTGTTCTCTCTTGGATTTGGGTTATAATGGGTATGGTTTCACTTGGTGTAACAACAGAGAAGCACATGCTATAGTATGGGAAAGATTGGACAGAGCGCTAGGGAATGTACCTTTACGTGAACAGTTTCCTTTAATTCAGGTGTTTCATATTGATCCTGTTGGTTCTGACCATCACCTTTTCTTGACTAACTTCAACTTTAAGTGAAAGAAGGGTACTCGTCCATTTTGTTTTGAAAGCATATGGGTTTCTCATTCTAATTTCCATCACACTGTAAAAGCAAGCTGGGGTATGCAATCTGTTAATGATGGAACTAATATCAATTCATTTTGTACCTAATTGAATATGTGTAGGGAATCTCTTATTCAGTGGAGTAAAATAGAATTCCCCAACAACAATAAGAGAATAAAGAAGCTCAAGGCAGAGTTGTCCATTTGTACCCAGGGTGCCTGAACTATTGATAATATACAAAAGGCAAATACTATATTGGCGGAACTTGATGAAACATTTGCTAGAGAAGAGCAATACTGGTGGCAGCGCTCTCAGATTGATTGGTTGAAAGTGGGGGACAAGAATTCAAAATTCTTTCATTTATCAATTATTAAAAGAAGGCAGCAAAATAGCATCTTGCATATCAAAAATGATGACGGAGTATGGCTATCAGAGGAATGTGATATTGCTGGAAATATCTCTAATTTCTTCTAGAATCTCTTTCACCCATCAGACCAACATTCATTTGTAGCGGTGTTGAGTTATATAGAACCTATCATCACATATCAGATGAACTCAAGTTTATTAGCCCCTATCTCAGTAGAAGAAATCAGAAATGCAGTGTTTAGTCTGAGCGGTTCAAGAGCACCAGGCCCTGATGGTTTCTCAGGTAAATTTTATCAATCATCTTGGTCTAAAATTGGTGATAGTGTTTGTAAGATGGTACTGGAATTTTTTATGGGCAAATCTGTGTTAAACTAGATAAATACCACAAATGTGACCTTGATACCAAAAATTCTGAAACCAAAACATGTGTCACAATTTCGTCCGATTGGATTATGCAATTTCTCATATAAGATTATTTCTAAAATTATAGCTAATTGGATGAGACCTCTTCTAGATCATTGCATCTCCCTGAATCAAAATGCCTTTGTACCTGGTAGATTAATTCATGATAATATTATTATTACACATGAAGTCTATCATTATCTTCAAAGAAAGAAAACGGGGGGCAAGTATGAATTTGCTTTGAAAATGGATATGAGTAAAGCCTATGACAGGGTGGAATGGGATTTCCTTGAACAAGTATTGCTGAAGTTTGGTTTCTGCTCTGAATGGGTCAATTTGATAATAAAATGTGTAACGTCAATCAGTCTGAATCTATGTATATCAAGAGAGAAAATTTCTTCTTTTGAGCTGGGTAAAGGTTTTCGCCAGGGGGACCCTCTCTCACCTTATCTATTTATATTGGTTGTAGAGGTTCTATCAATCATGATCATAAAAAATCAATAGCAGGGAACACTCAAAGGTATTAAACTTAGTATTTCATGCCCCGAACTCTCTCATAGGTTTTTTTGCTGATGATGCATTATTTTTTATGAATGCTAAAAAGAGTAACTGCAATAATCTGGCTCATCTTCTTTCTATGTATTGCTCTGCTTCTGGACAATCTGCCAACTTAGAGAAATCCATTATCTTCTTCTCAGCAAACATACCGTTAGAGGTGAGGAATAAAGTTGGTCAGCTTCCAGGAATCTCGACAGCGGAGGATCTAGGCAAATATTTGGGTATTCCTAGCATTTGGGGTAAGACTAAATATCAAGCTCTCTCATACATCCGAGAACGGGTGAGATCAAAGGTACAGGGATGGAGTATATCTACTTTATCATATGTTGGACGTGATATCATGATCAAATCAGTGATTAATGCTCTCCCAATTTATCCTATGAATTGTTTTAAATTCCCAGTACAGACTTGTAAAGAGTTGAATAGCTTAATTGCTAATTTCTGGTAGGCCAGTAGTCCGAGGGAGAATAAAACACATTGGAGGTCATGGGAGCATCTTACTGAGGATAAAAATGAAGGAGGCATGGGCTTCCATGACTTTACCATTATGAATAATGTGCTACTCGCGAAAATAGCTTGGCGGGCTATGAAAAATCCAACTACGCTATGGGTTCGGGTACTGAAAAGTGTGTATTTCCCAAAGGCTGAATTTATTGATGCAAATAGAGGGCCTAAGGCCTCTTGGTGTTGGTCGAGCATAATTGATGGACGTGAATTCCTCCAGAAAGAGTTGATGTGGGACATTGGTGACGATAAAAATATCCGAATTTGGGGAGATAATTAGGTCCCACATACTATATTCCCTGAGACTCCATCTAGCAATGCAGATCATATTGTAAAATATGGGAGAGTTAGTGACCTTATTGTAAAAGGGCAATGGAATCTTGACCCTATACGTAATTTTGTCTCAACAGAAATTTTAAGTGCAAGTGTTGAAATTCCATTAGCCAACAATGGAATCGAAGATAAACTTATTTGGACCCCTGCTACAAATGGAGAATATTTAGTCAAGGTTGGATATAAGGTTGAGAAGAAACGTGTGCAAATAGTGAATCAAAGGCCAAGTACATCCTGTGTCCTGTATCAAGCATATTGGAAGCAGCTATGGCACCTGGATGTCATACCACGAGTTTAACATTTCTTATGGAGAGTGTTAAACAATGCCATTACCACCAATCTCGGTGTTTTCAGGTGCAAGAGATCCCCCATTGCCACATGTTCAATCTGTAATGCTAAGGAAGAATCCATTGAGCACTTATTTTTTCTTTACCCTTGGACAAAATATGTTTGGTTTGGCTGCAATCTTGGGTTTAGAATTGAAGACAAACAGGTTCAAAACTTTAAAGTTTGGTGGATAAACATTTCAAGTAAAAACTTCAATCTTTCAAGGCATGAACTATCCTTTGTATGCTTACTACTCTGGTTCATTTAGAAGCATAAGAATATGAAGGTGTTTGATAATGAAACTCCCAATCCGTTGTTGGTCATTGAATCTACTGCAAGATTGAATAATGAGTTCTGGAACCAATCTCCCCATAACTCGATTGGGACTGTAATAACATAAACCGGTAACAGTGGTGTACATTGGTCACGGCCCCCAAATGGTGTTCTCAAGATCAACAGTGATGGTGCTTTTAAATCACCCTACTTGGATGCTGGTGTTGGTGTTATTTGTCGTAACGACCTAGGTACCTTTAGTTGGGGTTTTGTGGAAAGGTAAAATCTATATCAGCTTTCATGAAAGAAGCCTTGGCCTTGAAAAGAGTGCTAATGCTAGCAATTGATATGGGACATGATAAAGTTATCTTCAAAACTGATTCTCAAATCTTGCTCAACTGCGTGAAGATGAAAAAACCAGACCATTATGAGTGGAAAAGTTGAAGTATTGTACATGATGTGATTAATCTCTTGGACTCCAGAGCTGGCTTTTCTCTAAAATTTACCTTTAGAGAAGGTAACAGTGTAGTTGATCATCTTGCAGATGTTGCTTGTAAGGGAGTAAACCCAATCAAGTGGGTTTTAGAGCCAGCACTTTCTTTGTCTACCATTCTAGCTTCAGAAGTTATGGAGGTTGATAATCCCTTCATCACGACTTCATGACTTGGATACTGTATGTCTCTGGTTGAGGTTGCTTTGTGTGTTGTGTGTATGATTTCTTTGTCTTTTAATTTATTATTGCTCTTGACTTTATTCTTATTTCTCATGTAAGTTTCAATTCTGAATTAATATCAGTTGAATCTTTTGACCAAAAAAAAATCATATGAGTGACTTTCAAGCAATTCATGAGAGCTAAAGCATCAATTTTTAGTTTAGTTCCTTAAGTTTATAAAATGTATTTTTAGTCTCTTAATCTTAGCACTGTCAGTCTCGGTTGACAAAAAATGCTGATTTAGCAAATTTAATTTACAATTATGTAATTAAATGCTAACAAAACATGCTTACATTTTAATTTTGAATTTAATAGTTTTTATATTTTTAATAGTTTAAATTGAAAAACATTATTTTAGTAAAAAGGCTAAATTCAACCTTTGGTCTTTATGTTTACCCTCGTTTTGATATTGGTCCTTCAAGTTTTAAACAATGGTTGCTAGTCCCTCTAGGGATAAAATGATCCAGTGTCACACCCTTATTTTTTTTGACTCATAGTGGAATAAAAATGCACAGTTCAGTAGGTAACACAGGAATAGCATAAATATACTGATAATAAATACATGATTACAAAAATTCCCCATAAGGATTCATACTTAATAATTACAATTAATGTAACTGTGCAGGGCTACTTGGGTGTCTAAACCCGGCCCAGTGAAATAGAGATATCTTCTCGTCTTTGTTCCACCACTGCAATCCTCTAGTATAGTTCTCTTCTCTGATATCTACATGCCTTCTGTATTCACCTGTCTAAATTGTTGGTAAGGGAGGGTGAGATTCGAGAGAATCTTAGTAGGAAATAGTACCAATATGCATGTAGGATAAGTGCTTAATGCATGACAAGCTTGCATTACATGAACTCATGCTAACATAATGACACATCTATGTGCTCAATGTTTCAAACAACATACTTATGGCTATAGCATAAATAGAAATAGAGCTTCAAGTCATTCATATATGTTTCATATAATCAAGCAAAACAATAACATGGATCAATACACCAGGACAAATATCAAATAAACGCAGGAGAGGTAAGTTCCCTGCCTTAAACCTTTTTAAACTTTGAATTATGTGCCTCGTAAAGCGTGTGGCAATTTAGCTATCCACTTGGTCCTACAATTCCAAATGTACCATTTAAACACTTCCATAGTACTTCTGTGGTAATATGAGCCTATTATGAAAATTTACCAAAATGCCCCGGGGTCCAACCCAGCCTAGCCGTATTTGTTTTGACTATAGTTTTCTGAAATTTTGACTAGGGTTATTCTGACATATTTTCACCCAAGGAATAAATTTCCAAACTCAGAATTAATAAATTCACTTTTAAATGACAAAAATTCCCTTGACAGTCCCTATTTCAGGGTTTCAAGGGTGTTTTGGTAATTATGCTTTTTCGGGCTTCTCTGAAAAAGTGACCAATTGTAATCCCACCTAATTTTCCCTCTTAAACTAAATGGAATCATCAAATCATTGAAAATCTAACTTTAAGGCTCCTAACTAGAGCTGGCCAAAACTTATAGGTACTTCATGGAAAATTGGGGTTTTTCGATTTCAACTTCGCAAACTTGTTCCTTTCTACTCCTAACCACTTTATTAACTATTTTATTATGTTACAACTACCATTTAGACCAAATTTCGGTAGCATAACCCTTCCAACAACCCATTGTCCATTTTCACAAACAAAGACAATCTGGTGAAATTTCATCAATTAAATTATCCACAACAGCCAAAACAATCAAAGATTGAAGTTTCAGAAGTTACCTCAAGCTTCCTTTGGCTTTTCCTTAAGGTGGACGGAAAAACCCTAACTCCTCACACCAAGATTTAAGCTTCAAACACCTTAAAATACATGAAAGAGAAGCTTAGGAGAAGGATTATACACGTTAGGTACGAATTCACCGAATAAATGTATATTCATGGAGTAAATGGGAGAGCATCCTTCTCTGACAAAAGAAGGATGAGTTAGAGTTAAGAAGAGGGCATCTTTTCTCTGACAGAGGAAAATGTTGTATTATTTTTTAGAGTTAATTTCATGTATTGTATTATTTCTTGCATGCCTCTATTTTGGACGGCTTAGGTAGACCTCCTTTATAGACGGTATAGGTAGTCCTCCTTCATGAATGGTATAGGTTGTCACCTACATGGAAGGTTTTACCTCCTATGAGGATGGCTAGATTTCTCCATTTTAAAGCATCTTGTGGCTGTATCTTTATGTTTTAGAGTTTAATAATCCAATTTTATGCAATAGTTATGAAGTTTTCAATTTATTTGGGTTTTGTTTTTAATTTCATCATGAGCTAAACTTTTATTTTCCTAGGGTAGCAGTATAGAACAATAACTTATTTCAATTTCAAAATTCAAAAGCAGCAGTCTATAGCAGGACTAAATATGTACCCATCTCAGTGATGTTAGAGAGAGATATTGTTGGGTACTTGGGTTCATAACAGCAGTCTATAGCAGGACTAAATATGTACAGAACAATCACTGATTTCAATTTCAAAATTCAAAAGGAGGACCAATTGACAGCAGTAATGAATCTTGAAGCAACAGAGAACAATGCAAAATGCAACGGATGAAATGGAGTGCATGTATTTGTCTATCTATATATGTACCTATCTCAGTGATGTTAGAGAGAGATATTGTTGGATACTTGGGTTCATATCACCTCAAACTTACCCAAGCACGGTCTTTAGTGCAAAATTCATATGATCATTCTCATTACTTCCGAGTTAAATATTAAATGCCAACTCATTCCTTCAATCTTGAGACATAGTTCAAAGTAAAGAACTCTTAATTCACATATCATAAATGCAGACTAATAATGCAATAGCCCCACCAATATTGAATCCGAATAAGTTTAATAATATCTAACACAACTCTCATCCAAAACTCCTTTTGAAGGAGTAAATAACTCATGCTCTGCTTTCTTTGCTTTGTTGTCATCTCCAACCAACATGCTCATTTGTTAAAAGCAATTTATTTTATTTACCTGCAAATTGATTCATCGATAAGGAGTTTATATAATGATCATTTTACTAGAATGGAGTTACTTAACAAACAGAAAAATAAAAAAAATCACGATTCACTCATCAAATTGAATCACAACAGGCTTCAATAATCCACGGAGCACTATATGGAACTCCCTAAGTATGAAGTAAGTAATAGATTGCATAGAAGCAACATAACAGATTTCACAAAAGCAAAGACAGCAGCAAGATCAACAACAAGCACAAATAAAGGTGTAAGCCAGGTGACTTTAAATAAACTTCCAACAAATAGTAATTAGTGTAGAATAAGGTTCAAGATCAAATGTCACAATTTAAGCAACAAGTTAAAATCAGATTCTAGGAACTCCAAATTCACTCCATTTCTTGTAATTTCAATATGCAACATGAAGTTGTCTAAAACTAAAAACATGAAGGAATGTCAAAACAGAAGAATTTGATCAGAAATGGATGCAAAACTTTGAAATGACAACGGCAGCAATAAAATTCAAGTATTGATACAAGTAACAGCAGAAATTCCTCAACTTTACAGAATACAAAGGGAAGAAAAATTACAAAGGTCAGTCCCTCAAACACCATGCCTCCTGTATCACCCATATCACAGAAATTGTCCTACACAAATACATAAACCTTGTTAACAATACATATAAGAACAATAATGTACAATGTAACGATGGATTCAAAAACTCACTATTTTTGTAATAGCTCATAGATGAATTCATCACAACATGTGCGAATGAAATCAATATCTTCTTTAGGAAAGGGATCAGCAAGATCAAACATCTGTAACACCAAAACCAGATGAAACATTGACTTAGTAACTTAAAAACAATAAAGTAATACAAAAGTTCTGAAATATAAATTTACCTCTTGAGTAAAATCAGTCGTGCCTAGAGTGATAATATTGTAAATATGTCTCAAAACATAAAAACCACATAAGTTGGAACCCTGTGGTTGCCTACGGCTCTAAGAAAAAACATGATATCATTAAAACAAATATAAAGGCATGGCTTATTACATTCTTTAAACAAATCAATATGTACTAATCTTTGGCATGATCCATGTAGGGTCCTTTAAGTCACGAACATGCTTAGTACAAGCAGTGTGTAGGAATGTCCGCATAGCCTTATGATCATCACAATGACAAAGGTTATTGGTTTTACAAAAATTCCATAAACTTTGCATACAAAAGGTAATAATGCAAGAAAACTAACGAATTCATGGTAAAATCCTTGGTTTGAAGTGGAGGGAACATAAGAGGATGACAGTGTAACTACTCTTGCATAGAAGAAGCAACTGCCAATGATCACTGAAAAAAATAAGAATCTTAAGCAAACATAAAATATTATATAAATTATAAAATATCAGTTTGTTTCTTACCCATGCACATATGGAGCCAAGAAACACTCAGTTCCAGTTTCACTAAGCCTCTCTGATAAGTATCTATGTCTGCTAGCAGCAGTGGTCCCTTTCTCTTGGATGTGATGGGGGCATAAGAATCCAAATTTTTTACTTTTGCCAGAGGAGGCCAACCTACGATGCATGTACCTACAATAATGCAAGCACATAAATAAAAGGTAAACGGTGAAACTTTTAAAATATTTACTTTGAATTGCAGAAGCTACTTACATTAAGAAAGTTGGACAATCCCAATCATAAGATTTTGTCTAGGAGCTACCAGGGACATCAAATCATCCCTCTCAAGATAGCATGTCACCCCTGACTGTCCAACAATCGAATCCGTAGGCCACTCCCTTATTTTAAAGGATGTATCATATGCCATCAGAATCACTTGTTGCATGATATTCAATGGAGGCTGTGAAACTTCTTGCTGAGTGAAGGGAGCTGGACTTGGTGGGGCTTTGATTGGACTTTCCTCGGCTCGAACATAAACAAGGTTCGTTGGCTACAAGATGAACGTACCCAGGACATCGCTAACGATCTTGAATTCATCTGAAGGGATAGGGATAGGTGCATCTGCAATAAGCACCTCGTCAACTGACACTCAGACTTGATCACCTTCCATTTGTCGGTAGTGGACAGTTGATCCCAGGTTATGCATACTACCCTGTGCAGCTAACCGTCTCAGAGGATCCTCGACAAAAAGATCACAAAGCTACGTAATTTCTGGGTTAAGACCCTCTGATGACTGCCCGATGTTGCAACAACTACCTTTAGTGCTTTACTTCTTAGGATCAATCGATTGTGGCTGGGGAGCACTGGTATCTTGTCTTGAGCTCATAAACACTATCATTTTCTCTTTCATCTTGCTCAACCGGGTCTCTAATAGTGCATCAAATGATGCTTCAGCCTCGGCCTTTGCTTCTGCTCTTACAGTAGCCAACATAGTCTCCAATTCCTCCCTAGTCACGATGTTTGATGAATGGTGTACGGGGGCTCCAAAGTAATCTCGTATCCCTACCCCTCCTACAACTCCCCTGACACAGCCTGGATACTCATGTTTGCTAGTAGCAACTGTTAGAATATCATTCCTGCCCTCCGACTTAAAAGAGCCCTCAACTTGTTTTTTTCTAAGTTCCTCCTGTAAGATAGTACAAAATAACAAACATAAGTAATTATGTACGTTTCTTATGTAATTAATAACAGTAATGATATGTACTTACAATTCTTTCACCTACTATACAAGATTGTTTACTCGTATAAGACCCACTCCTCTTTTGGTGGGCAAATTGCCATTTTTCTTCTCGACGAATCGGAGATGGTGGAGAAAGAAGAACAGAAGGATCAGATTGAGATGCTTCTTCCTATCTCTTCTGTTTGGCCGCCAACAAGTCTCTTTCAGCCTTTGCAAAACCCCTACGAGACATTGTATAAGAGCAATCATTCTTTCTACCACTCTCTTATGCTTTTTGCCTTTTTTCCTGCGAATAAGAAATGATACAAAAGGAAAGTGTTATATGTAATATCCCAAAAAGGTGATTAAGGGCTAATGACTTCAGAAGTGGATGTAATTATTGTTGAATAAAAACTTTTAGAGAATGTGTGATGAGAATTTGGATATTTTAATGATTCCAATGGCTTCCTTGTGAAAATTCATGTGGGGAGAGTGTTTATTGTGAAAATGGAACCATTGGGAACAATTGTGCAAATGTTGAAACTCTGTACAGGGTAGCCGATTTTTATGGACGTTTTAAATAGGTAAATGGTGTCTAAAATTCTGAAATTTTCCAGTCTTAAAGTTCACATGTCATGCTTCAAAATGGACATATAATTTGTATCATTTTGATTTTTGAGCTAAGAGTTATGGATTTTTGAAGTTTGCCCAGCGAAATTAATTATTTTCTGGAATAGCATGCAAAGATTGAAATTCTGGGAATTTTTTGATTCCATGCAGAAATATTCTATATTTTTCCTTAAAACTAGACTCAATAAGGGTTCCATAGGCTTTGGAATCACTCCAATTAAATTTTTATAGAATTAGTTATGATTTTTCAAATTTTGGGCAGAAATCTGCCAGAATTTCTGAAAAATCCAAAATTGTTGGAAATTAATCAATAATTAAATATCATATAATATATGATATTAAATACCATCAGCCTTCCTTCTACAGCCATTTTCGTGCAGTTCAAGACCTGAAACAAGAGAGAGATGGTGAGAGAGTTTAGAGAGAGAAAGGGAAGAAATCTCACAAGGTAAGCCGA
Source organism: Inga leiocalycina (assembly GCA_963242795.1). Classification (NCBI taxonomy): domain Eukaryota; kingdom Viridiplantae; phylum Streptophyta; class Magnoliopsida; order Fabales; family Fabaceae; genus Inga; species Inga leiocalycina. Next base: position 20,640,918 of record OY725329.1, on the reverse strand, counting down.
TTTCTCCGACGGTTTAGCTCCTAACGCGTATAACTCCGACTCTAAGCTACTCATCTTTATTCTTTAAGGTTTTGAAGCAAAGAATTTCTTGGTTCAAAGAGGCTAGGGTTCAGCAAAATTTGGGAAAAGCTAGTGGGAGCTTGAGGTAACTTCCAAACTTTCGTATATTGCTTATTCTGGCTGCTGTGGGCAATTTAATCGGTGAAATTTCGCCGGATTGCCATAGGTTTTAAAGTTTGGAAATGATATGGCCTAGGGGTTATGCTACCCAAATTGGGTCTTAATGTTAGTTTTAACCTAATGTAATGGTTAATAAAGTGGTTAGGAGTAGAAAGGAACGTGTTTACGGAGCCGAAATCGTAAAACCCCGATTTTCTCTGAAGAGCTCATAAATTTCGGCCTTCTCTAGAAATGGGTCTTAGAGCTGGATTTTCAATAATTTGATGGTTCCATTGAGTTCAGGAGCGTAAATTAGGTGGGGTTATAGTTGGTCACTTTTTCAGAAAAGGCCGAAAAAGCATAATTACGAAAACGCCCCTGAAACCATTGAAGTAGGGCTGCCAAGGGTAAATTTGTAATTTTACATTGAATTTGATAATTCTGAGTCTGAAAATGGATTCCTTGGGCGGAAATATGTTAGGATAGCCCATATTAGAATTTCGGGAAAAGTGCAATCGGACCGGGTACAGCGGGCCCGGGCGGGTCCCTGGGGGTATTTTTGTAAATTTTCATTATAGACTCATATAATCCCAAGAAGCACTATGGAAGTGTCTAAATGGTGCATTTGGAATTGTAGGATTCAATATTTGCCCTATTCATGAACCACCTGTGCCAGAGTACGTTCGGAAAGAACCAGGTAGTGACTCTTTCTCTTATACTGTGTGTGAAACATTGTATGTATGTTTGTCATGCATTGAGAATACTTTTGAATACATTGTGATGCTTTGAGTTCGCAGCGCAAGCTGACGCATAGTGATACCCTATGATACATAGAGATCGTAGTGAAAGCTGACGCATAGATATTACAGTCATGAGTGCTGTTGTTTGTGGTGAAAGCCATGATACATTGTGATGCTACTTAACATGATCATATATGCTATGTGTTTATACACTGTGTGAGTGATTTGTTACTACAAAGATTCTTTTGAATCTCATTCTTTCCATTGACTAACATTTCAGACAGGGCAAGTAGCTCCAAGGAGAAGCGAACCACCAGGAGTGGCTAGGATCTCTTAGAGATGTGTTGTTAGGTTGTTGGTTATCTATTTTGGACTTGGGATTACTGTTTATTTTTTAAATGTAGTAATTACGTTGATGTTGGTCATCTAATCCCCTAGTTGGAACTTACAACCCTTAGTTTATACATGTATGAAACCCGGGAGTTGCCGGGAATTTGGCTATGCACTCTGATATGTATAAATGTGATTGAACTGCGCTGAGTAATTAGATTCAAAAGATGAATCTGAGACCATGTTGAATGAATTTAAGAAAAGAGATTTGAGGAAAACGTAATCGTCGGTCTCTAATTCCTTTAAATTACGTATTTTTGAATCTTAATTACGGTTATCAAGGTAGGGGATTACATTTATGGTATCAAAGCCATAGTTTCTGACAAGGGTAGAGTTTGCTAGGATAGATCCCTTAGTTGGCTTTAGGGATAGAAGATCATCTGTAGATAATTGTTGTGTATGCACATGTATGTTCTATGGATATAGATATATATTTGAGACTTGTGAATATATGTGCATACTATCTCTGTAATATTAATAGGGTAAGTTGTTTATAGAATGAAGAAAACTAGAGGACGCCCCAATGTTCCACATGTAGACCCAGAGGTGGAGGTAGTCAGTGACAATCCACCAGATCCAATGCAAGAGCTGATGGGTCTAATCCAGGATCAAAGATATATGATTGCTGAGCTAAGAGAAGAGCTTAGAGTAGAGAAAGCAAAGAACAAAGAGGACCCGATTCAGTCTACTCTAGTGGAAACTCAAGAAGAAACTCATCATGAGGACACTGCTGAAGGGTCAGCATGACCGCTAGAGTCCCCACCTCACACTATTCCAAACCAAGAGTCTTATGGAGTACCTGTAAGAGAGGGTAGGGATCTTCAGTTTTGGGTTACCAGATTTTGCAAACATCTGCCTCCAGTGTTCAAAGGGAGGTTTGATTATCAAGTGGCGGAAGATTGGTTGAACCGTCTCGAGAAGATATTTGAGGTCCATTGATGTCCGGATGAGGTGAAGCCACACTTGGCAGTCTACAAGCTCGAGGGTGATGAGGACCGTTGGTGGAGAAATATCTCTCACATTACGAAGCAAAAATGTGCTATTGACTTGGGAATTGTTCCAGTAAGAATTCACTGAGAAATACTTTCCCAAATCAGTGCGGCTCGAGAAGGAGACAGAATTCCTTAACATTAGACAAGGGGACACTGAGAGCTTTGATGATTATTTGTCCCGTTTCATCCGTTTATCCCGATATTCCTCCTATCTCCGATACAAGGATGACGAAGAATGGAGTTTAGATATGCTCATTCGTGGCCTAAGGCGAGAGTTGAGGAAATGGTTGGTCACTCACCAGTTCACCAAGTTCAACAAAGCGGTGGAACAATGCAGGATTACAGAGAACAACTTAAGAGAAGTATATCCTACTAAAGCTACTGGCCACCGCAGTGAACCCAGTAAGAGAAGTACTTCACAGAAGAAAAAGGGATAGGGATCTTCATCTGAGAGTGGTAAAAAGACCTACCAGTCTGGGAGCCGTGATCAGCAGAGAACTCCTTTTACACCTTGGATCTGTCTTTGTTGTAATCAGTCACATCATGGTAAGACTTGTGAGGGTCGAATAATATACTTCAATTGTAAACGTGTGGGGCATACTGCTGTTGAATGTAAAGAGCCACGACCAGACCAGAGGCCTAAAACTCAAGGCTGAGTATTCGCTATGACCCACGAGGAGGCCTGTAAATCTCCTAAGTTGATACAAGGTAAAATTCTTCTTAATGGCTATTTATTGCAAGTTCTGTTTGACTCAGGTGCAAGTCACTCCTTCATTGCCTATGATTGCGTGAAGTTCTTGGGATTGCATGTGCATAAATTACCATTTGATATGATAGTGTCAACTTTGATGGGTGTTAAGGCTTTGACTACAGATGCTTGTCTGAATTGTGTCATAACTTTAGAAGGGCACCAATCTACTATGGATTTAATTTGTCTGTCGCTTTACCAATTGGAAGTCATTTTGGGTTTTGATTGGTTAACGACAAATAATGTGATGCTTGATTGTGGGAATAGGAGGATAGTATATCCTGCTTCTCAAAGGGTTGAAGTTGTAAATGGTAGTATGAATTTCCTTTCTACGGCTAAAGCTGAAAAATATCTTGAAAAGGGTTGCCAGGGGTATATGGTATTCTTCTCTGTCCAAAGGGAGATTAGTGAAACTGAGTAGTATACCCGTGGTAAATGAATTCCTTGAGGTATTTTCGGATGATCTTAGCGGATTACCTCCAGAAAGGGAAGTTCAGCTTCCCATTGACATTGTGCCTGGAGCTGGTTCTATATCTAAGGCCCTATACCGTATGTCCCCAAACGAAATGGCAGAGTTAAAGAAACAAATAGAAGACTTGCTGGAGAAAGGGTTTATTAGACCCAGTGTATCGCCTTGGGGAGCTCCAGTGTTGTTTGTGAAAAAGAAAGACGGGAGTCTTCGTCTATGTATCGATTATAGAGAATTGAATAAGATTACTATCAAGAACAAGTACCCTCTTCCCATAATCGATGACCTTTTAGATCAACTATACGGTTTGTGTGTATTCTCAAAAATTGATCTAAGTTCAGGGTATCATCAACTACAAGTAAAAGCAGAAGATGTTCCAAAGACTGCTTTTTGGACTAGGTATGGTCATTATGAGTTCTTGGTGATGCCATTTGGGCTAACCAATGCACCTGCGGTTTTCATGGATTACATGTACCGTATCTTTCGACAATATTTGGATCAATTTGTTGTGGTATTCATTGATGATATTCTGATATACTCTATGTAACCCCCTGACTTTAAACACGTAATTATAATTCGATAACACATATTTAAATCGGATTAGAGACCATTGGATGCTTTAACCTCGTTTTAAACTTTCTGTCTCACAGTAAAATTCTTACAAAACTTTCAAAACTCTTTTTCCCATCCAGGTCTCAATTTCAATATGCGAATATAATTACCTGTGCAGTTAATATACATTCAATCATATCAGAGTGTATAACCGCATCCACGGCAACTCCTGGGTTCTATATATAAAAACCTGAAGATTTATAAGTATACACTAGGGGATTACACAACCAAAATCGAATGTAGTATTCCTGATTCAGAATATACAGTAATCCCGAGTTCAAAATACATAACCAACATTTCCAATTCAACTATATACCCCCAAGGGTCCTAATTGCTCTGGGTTGGCCGCTTCTCCTTTGAACCACACGCCCTATCTGAAATGTTAGTCATAGGAAAGAATGAGATTCGAGAGAATCTCAGTAGTAACAAACCACTCACACAATGCATAAACACAAAGTATGTACATAAATCACAAACAGCAACAGCAACATCAATCTCAAAGATACATGGTTTTCACCACAAACGACAGCACTCACGGCTGTATACACAATATGACAGCTCTCGCTGTAATCATAATCACGACAGCTTACGCTGTAATCACAATAACGACAGCTTATGCTGTAAACAACAGCTTACGCTGTAAACGACAGCTATCACCAGCTGTAACCATAGCAGCATCAAAGATTCATCACAGAATAGTGATAACACACACATACAGAGTATTACACATAGTATAAGAGAGAGAGTCACTACCTTGTCCTTTCCTGACGTCCTTCGGCGCAGTTGGCTCCCGAGGGCGACAAATATCGAATCCTACAATTCCAAATGCACCATTTAGACACTTCCATAGTGTTACTTGGGGTTATATGAGTCTATAATGAAAATTTACAAAAATACCCCCGGGGACCCGGCCCGGGCCCGCCGTACCCGATCCGGCTGTACTTTTCTTGAAATTTTGACATGGGCTATCCTGACATATTTTCGCCCAAGGAATCCATTTCCGGACTCGGAATTATCAAATTCAATGTCAAATTACAAAATTGCCCTTGGCAGCCCTACTTTTAGGGTTTTAGGGGTGTTTCCGTAATTATGCTTTCTCGGCCTTTTCTGAAAAAGTGCCCAACTGTAACCCCACCTATTTTCGCCCACTGAATCCAATGGAATCATCAAATCATTGAAAATCCAACTCTAAGACCCATTTACAGCCTTGGCCGAAATATATATGTTCTCCGGGAAAAATTGGGGTTTTTTCGATTTCGGCTCCGTAAACGCGTTCCTTTCTACTCCCAACCACTTTATTCACTATTACATTAGGTTATAACTACCATTTGAACCAAAATTGGGCAGCATAACCCTTAGGAAACTCAATTTCCAAAATTTAAAACCAATGGCAATCCGGCGAAATTTCATCGATTAAATTGCCCACAGCAGCCAGAATAAGCAATATACGAAAGTTTGGAAGTTACCTCAAGCTCCCTCTGGCTTTTCCCAAATTTGGCTGAACCCTAACCTCTTTGAAGCTTCACAACCTTAAAGAATAAAGAGGAGCAGCTTAGAGTCGGAATTATACGCGTTAGGAGCTAGATCGTCGGAGAAATCGGCTTACCTTGCGAGATTTCTTCCTCTTTTTCTCTCTTTTCTCCAAGCTCTCTTCACGTCTTTTTTTTCTTTGAAATGGGTCGGGAATGGCTGATCAAGATGATGGAATTGCTTTTAATTCCATGTTGATGTCACCTTACCACATGATGATGTCATAATTTCTAATTTCACATTTTCGGATTTTCTGGCAGATTTTCTGCCCAACTTTGAAAAATCATAACTAATTCTAGAAAAATCGAAATGAGGTGATTCCAAAGCCAAATAAAATATATTTAAGTCCTATTCATAGGAAAAATATTGGCCATTACTGAAAATCACCACAAAATTCCCAGAATTTCAATCTTTGCATACTGTTCCAGAAAATAATTAATTTCGCTGGGCAAACTTCAAAAACCCAAAAATCTTAGGTCACAAATCAAAATGATACAAATTATATGTTCATTTTGAAGCTTGACATGTGAACTTTAATACTGGAAAATTTCAGAATTTTTAGACACTATTTGCCTATTTAAAACGTCCATACAAATTGGCTGCCCTGTACAGAGTTTCAATGGACAGAGTTTTCAACTTTTGCACGATTGTTCCCAATGGTTCCAATTTCACAATAAACACTCTCCCCACACGAATTTTCACAAGGAAGCCATTGGAATCATTAAAATATCCAAATTCCCATCACACATTCTCCAAAAGTATTTATTCAACAATAATTATATCCACTTTTAAAGTCATTAGCCCTTAATCACTTTTTGGGATATTACACTCTAAGAGTAAAGAAGAGCATGAGCATCATTTGAGAGTTGTATTTAATACATTGCGTGAGAAGCAGCTCTATGCCAAATTGAGTAAATGCGAGTTTTGGCTATCGGAAGTAAAATTCCTAGGCCATGTTATCTCGCAAGAAGGGGTCTCTGTAGATCCTAGTAAAGTGGAAGCAGTACTGGACTGGAAAAGGCCAGAATATGTGGTAGAGGTACGCAGTTTTCTGGGTCTTGCTGGTTACTACCAGAGATTCATTTAGAATTTCTCACGTATTGCTTTGCCAATGACCAAGCTCACAAGGAAGGATCAGCCTATTTGTATGGGATGAACATTGTGAAAAATGCTTTTGTGGAGTTGAAAGAGAAGTTGACTACGGCACCTGTGTTGATTATACCTGATCCCAGCTTGACCTACATTGTGTATAGTGATGCGAGTAAGCAGGGATTAGGGTGTGGCCTTATGCAGCAGGGACGTGTGGTGACCTACACCTCTCGACAGCTCAAACCTCAGCTCAAACCTCATGAGGTGAATTATCCTACACATGATCTGGAGCTTGCGGCCATTGTATTTGCCTTGAAAATTTGGAGGCATTATCTGTATGGTGTGACGGTAGAACTGTACTACGACCACAAGAGTCTCAAATATTTGTATGATCAGAAAGAATTGAATATGAGACAACGACGGTGGATGGAGTTGCTTAAGGACTACAACCTGGAAATCAAATATCATCCAGGTAAAGCAAATGTAGTCCCAGATACTCTTAGTCGAAAGACAATGTTGGTGGCAGTAATGATGATTCAAGAGGGGAAGTTAATAGCGGATTTTTGTGATTTGAATCTGTCAAATCAGATCCTCTGTGCCAATTGTACTATTTCCCAAGAGGAAAGTGACTTGAGAATTGAGATTGAAGAAGCTCAGAGGCAAGATGGCTTGAACAGCGTAATCTAGCTCGGATTAAACGGGGAGAAGCTCAGGGCTATGATCTATCACCTAGTGGATTGGTTCGATATCAAAAGAGAATCTATGTTCTACTTAAGGTGGAGTTGAGACAGAAAATTTTGGATGAGGCGCACAATAGCTGTTATACTCTTCATCCTGGTATGACCAAAATGTACCATAATCTGAAGTCTATGTATTGGTGGCCGAGTTTGAAGAGTGATGTAACGAAATACATGGCACGGTGTCTTACTTGCCAGAAGGTAAAGATCGAGCACCAGAGACCGCCTGGGTTGCTTCAGAGTCCTGAGATTCCGGAATGGAAATGGGAAAGTGTAACTATGGATCTGGTTGTGGGATTACCCAGGATCAGGATTTTTGATGCGATCTGGGTAATTGTGGACAGATTAACGAAGTTAGCACACTTCATACCAATCAATGCTGGTTACTCTCTGGATAAACTAGCAGAGATTTATATCTGAGAAATTGTGAAACTCCATGGTGTACCAAAGAACATCATTTCTGACCGAGATCCCCGATTCACTTTAAGATTCTGGAGGGCGTTGCATGAGGCCCTGGGTACTCAATTGAGATTTAGCATGGCTTATCATCCTCAAATGGATGGACAGTTAGAAAGGACAATCCAGACGCTGGAAGACATGTTACGGGCCTGTGTTCTAGAATTCAAAGGGAATTGGGATTGCTTTCTTCCACTTGCTGAGTTCGCCTATAACAATAGCTATCATGCGAGCATTCAGATGGCTCCGTATGAAGCGTTGTATGGAAGGATGTGCCAATCACCTTTGTGTTGGAATGAGTTATCAGAAAGGAAGCTGTATGGACCGGATCTTGTTGATCAAACCTCAGCACAGAGTCAACAGAAAAGCTACGCTGACAAGAGGAGACGGCCTCTAGAGTTTGAGGTTGGTGATCATATATTTCTGAGAGTATCACCAGTCACTGGCATCGGGAGAGCTATCAAGCAAAAGAAGCTGAGCCCAAGGTACATAGGTCCTTTTGAAATCCTTGAGAGGATTAGGCCTGATGCTTATCTAGTAGCCCTACCCCCGAACTTGAGCAGGCTCCATGACGTGATTCATGTTTCCCAATTGAAGAAGAACGACGGCTCAGACACCAAAACATTCCATTTGTGAAGGTGATATGGAAGGGAATGACTCAGAGGGAAGCAACTTCGGAAGTGGAAGAGGATATGTGAAGATGTTATCCAGAGTTTATGGCTCAAGTTGTGTGACAAATTTCGAGGACGAAATTTATTTTACGGGGGGAGAAATGTAATATCCCAAAAAAGTGATTAAGGGCTAATGACTTCAAAAGTAGATGTAATTATTGTTGAATAAACACTTTTAGAGAATGTGTGATGGAAATTTGGATATTTTAATGATTCCAAAGGCTTCCTTGTGAAAATTCATGTGGGGAGAGTGTTTATTGTGAAAATGGAACCATTGGGAACAATTGTGCAAATGTTGAAACTCTGTATAGGGCAGCTGATTTGTATGGACGTTTTAAATAGGAGAATGGTGTCTAAAAATTCTGAAATTTTCCAGTCTTAAAGTTCACATGTCAAACTTCAAAATGAACATATAATTTGTATAATTTTGATTTTTGAGCTAAGAGTTATGGATTTTTGATGTTTGCCTAGCGAAATTAATTATTTTCTGGAACAGCATGCAAAGATTGAAATTATGGGAATTTTGTGATTCCATGCAGAAATATTCTATATTTTTACTTAAAACTAGACTCAATAAGGGTTCCATAGGCTTTGGAATCACTCCAATTAAATTTTTATAGAATTAGTTATGATTTTTCAAAGTTTGGGCAGAAATCTGCCAGAATTTCTGAAAAATCCAAAATTGTTGGAAATTAATCAATAATTAAATATCATATAATATATGATATTAAATACCATCAGCCTTCCTTCTACAGCCATTTTCGTGCAGTTCCAGACCTGAAACAAGAGAGAGAAGGTGAGAGAGTTTAGAGAGAGAAAGGGAAGAAATCTCACAAGGTAAGCCGATTTCTCCGATGATTTAGCTCCTAACGCGTATAACTCTGACTCTAAGCTACTCCTCTTTATTCTTTAAGGTTTTGAAGCAAAGAATTTCTTGGTTCAAAGAGGCTAGGGTTCAGACAAATTTGGGAAAAGCTAGTGGGAGCTTGAGGTAACTTCCAAACTTTCGTATATTGCTTATTCTGGCTGCTGTGGGCAATTTAATCGGTGAAATTTCGCCGGATTGCCATTGGTTTTAAAGTTTGGAAATGATATGGCCTAGGGATTATGCTGCCCAAATTGGGTCTTAATGTTAGTTTTAACCTAATGTAATGGTTAATAAAGTGGTTAGGAGCAAAAAGGAACGCGTTTACGGAGCCGAAATCGTAAAACCCCGATTTTCTCTGAAGAGCTCATAAATTTTGGCCAGCTCTAGAAATGGGTCTTAGAGTTGGATTTTCAATAATTTGATGGTTCCATTGAGTTCAGGAGTGAAAATTAGGTGGGGTTACAGTTGGTCACTTTTTCAGAAAAGGCCGAAAAAGCATAATTACGAAAACACCCCTGAAACCCTTAAAGTAGGGCTGCCAATGGTAAATTTATAATTTTACATTGAATTTGATAATTCTGAGTCCGGAAATGGATTCCTTGGGCAGAAATATGTTAGGATAGCCCAGATTAGAATTTCGGGAAAGGTGCAACCGGACCGAGTGCAGCAGGCCCGGGCCGGGTCCCCGGGGGCATTTTTGTAAATTTTCATTATAGACTCATATAACCCCAAGAAACACTATGGAAGTGTCTAAATGGTGCATTTGAAATTGTAGGATTCGATATTTTCCCTGTTCGTGAATGACCCGTGCCAGAGCACGTTCGGAAAGAACCAGGTAGTGACTCTTTCTCTTATACTGTGTGTGAAACATTGTATGTATGTTTGTCATGCATTGAGAATACTTTTGAATACATTGTGATGCTTTGAGTTCGCAGCGCAAGCTGACGCATAGTGATACCCTATGATACATAGAGATCATAGTGAAAGCTGACGCATAGATATTACAGCCATGAGTGCTGTTGTTTGTGGTGAAAGCCATGATACATTGTGATGCTACTTAACATGATCATATATGCTATGTGTTTATACACTGTATGAGTGATTTGTTACTACAAAGATTCTTTTGAATCTCATTCTTTCCATTGACTAACATTTCAGACAGGGCAAGTGGCTCCAAGGAGAAGCGAACCACCAGGAGCGGCTAGGATTTTGTAGAGATGTGTTGTTAGGTTGTTGGTTATCTATTTTGGACTTGGGATTACTGTTTATTTTTGAAATGTAGTAATGACATTGATGTTGGTCATGTAATCCCCTAGTTGGAACTTACAACCCTTAGTTTATACATGTATGAAACCCGAGAGTTGCTGGGAATTTGGCTATGCACTCTGATATGTATGAATGTGATTGAACTGCGCTGAGTAATTAGATTCGGAAGATGAATCTAAGACCATATTGAATGAATTTTAGAAAAGGGATTTGAGGAAAACGTAATCGTCGGTCTCTAATTCCTTTAAATTACATATTTTCGAATCTTAATTACGGTTATCAAGGTGGGGGATTACATTATAATCAATTAAGATAATTACTAAGTACATAAAATGAAAAATAAGTCAACTAAGCAAAGATTCTGGAGTAGTCCGAAGCCTAACAAATGCTTGCCAAGTTGCTTGATCAAGAAATGTATACTGGTCACACGGATTAGGATGAGTTTTGTCATTGTCTTGTTGTACAAGATCTCACTCTGAGGAACATCGTAGGTGAGCTGGAATGCATGCATTGAAGGAGTAAGTGACAATTTTGTGACATTTGATAATAATTAATTACATACAGAAGATAATTGTATACCTGGATAGTGTCCCAAATATGTTGCTTCACCTTTACATCGACATTTCTCCACTCCTCTATCAAGATGCTTGGCTTGTTTCGTGCAAGGAGGCCGACAAAACTCCTATATCGTTGTGCATTAGGCCCGATTGGTTTCCAATATCTATCAAACTCAATCGGTATCTTTTGGCCTATACTCTGACTGAGGGAGACGTCTGTCAACTGTGTGCCACGTCTACCCCTCCGTACAGACTGGCTATTGCGCTCACTATGACCCTGGCTCCGAGCATTGCTAGGCTCGCCCTGATTAACACTAGGTGGCTGACTCTCTTGAGCACTAGGTGGCTAACTCTCCTGAGCACTAGGTGGCTGACTCAGAGGTGTAGTAAGTGGCTAATCCTCTGCACTGGGATGCTGGGGATTCATCATTTACCTGTAACAACAACAAAGAAAGATAAATCATAAGCTATGACATGTGAAGACTATATCGATAAAATAACTAAACATATTCTTCGGATATAAATCATAATCATAATTACTTTAGTTAATTAAGTTCAAAGTAGTATCATAAAGAGATATCCTCCCATATTCCCTCGTGATGATCATTTCTTGTGCCGTGCGCATTATCTGCTTCATCTTCTTCGTTCAGTTCTGGTATACCCCTGGAAAAAGAAGGAGTCTCAAGAAGATCATAATTTGAGTGACTTTTATCGTCGATATCAACGACCCTTTTTTCCTTGGAGAGCTACAGACCACATTTTATTTGCCTGATCAGTGATATAGAACACTTGTTGCGCCTAATCTGCCATAATGAAAGGTTCATCTCCAAAACTTCTACTATTCAGATCTACTAATGTAAATCCTAACCTATCGATCTTCACACCATTATTGACATCAACCCACTTGTATTTGAAAATAGGAAATCTAATTTTAACATAGTCAACCACCCAAATTTCTTCAATCACCCCATAATAAGGTATGGCAGCCACTAATACAACACCACTGTTCTGGACGGTGCTCTTATCATCTAGGGACTTCGTGTAAAACGTATAACCATTGATCACAAATGAAGTTCAACTTATGACATCAACTTCAGGACCATGTGCTAACCAATTTATTATATCAGAAACACATTCTTCTCCGTCAACCTTTTGTTTGAACCAATGTGCGAAAGTTCTGTTATGCTCCCTAATTAATCTTTGTTCAGTTATTCGACTATTTTGTTTCCATACAATTTCTTTATGGGCATTCATGTAATATTGAACTTCATCAACATTGTTCAAGATGTACAAGTGGACTTGTTGCATTTCATCAGCATCTATGCTCTTTACTGTTGCCTCGTGTCTACCCCCTTCTTGATCATGACGTTTAGGAAGGCCAATATGTCGTACATTTGACAAATAATGTTGACAAAATTCCATAGCTTCTTCAAAAACATATTTTTGAACAATAGATGCTTCAGGCTGGTTGGGGTTCTTCACATACCCTTTCAGTATTTTCATAGTTTTTTCAATTGGGTACATCCACCGAAAATAGATAGGGCCACACAACTTTATCTCTCTCACTAGATGAACAATCAAATGTACCATGATGTCAAAAAAGGAAGGAAGAAAAAGCTTCTCAAGCTGGCACAAGATCATATATCCTTCATTTTCCAATTCCTCCAATCTTTTCGTGTCAATGACTTTACAACAAATGGCATTGAAGAAGAAACAAAGTCTAGTCAATATGTGTTGAAGATCATATTCGGCAATGCCTCGAATAGCTACTGGGAGTAGTTGTTGCATTAAGAGATGACAATCAAGACACTTTAGCCCTATTAACTTCAAGTCTTTCATTGATACAAGCTTTTTAAAATTTGAACAATACCCTGAGGGAACTTTAGCGCCATGTAAACACTCACAAAAGCTTCTTTTCTCAACCTTAGACAAAGTATGAGCAGCTGGAGGACAAAGAGTTCTATTACCATATGGCTTTAGATGTAAATCTTCTCGTATTCCCATTTCTTGCAAGTCTAATCTTGTCTTCACGCCATCCTTAGAACTTCCTTGTATATTGAGCAGTGTCCCAACAATACTATCACATACTTTTTTCTCCACATGCATGAAATCAATACAGTGTCTGACGTCAAGATTGCGCCAATATAGAAGATCGAAGAAGACGGACCTTTTTTTCCATATATTTTTCTTATTTTTACTCTTAGATGACTTACTAAACATAGTATTGATATTTTTCACCTTTTCATAAATTGTCTCCCTAGTCAATGCCTCTGGAGCATCTTCAAACTCTTGGCCACCGAAAAAAGCTTTTTTGAATCTACGATAAGGGTGGCTTCGTCTAAGAAATCGCCTATGGCCAAGGTAAACCATCTTTCTTCCATGTTGAAGTTGATGGTAGCATGTGCCTTCTTCACATATCGAATAAGCTTTGTGGCCTTTAACGCTATATCCTGACAAGTTCCCATATGCAGGGAAGTCATTTATAGTACAAAAGATCATTGCTCGATATTAAAAGTCTCCTTCTTGTTCGCATAAAAAACATCGATACCTTTATCCCACAACTCTTTCAAGTCTTCGATCAAGGGTTCTAGGTAATGTACTTTCGTTTCATACATAACAAAGGAGATAAGGTGTAAATTACCAACAGAACAGGCCATGAACTATGTATACTGCTTAGGCTACCATAAGGATTCATACCGTCTATGCTAAGCCCAAGCCTGACATTTCTAGGTTCTTCATCGAAGCTAGGAAATAATTGATCGATTTTCTGCCATTGAGAAGAATCAGCTAGATGTCGAAGCTTTCCATCAGAAATTCTCTCATCTACATGCCATCTCAAATTTGTGGCATCAATTTCATTGGCAAACAGGCACTTGAACCTTGGAATGATTGGAAGATAACACAACACTTTTGCAGGGCCCTTATTTGATTTATACCTCAGAGTTTCATATATCAGACATTGCTCCTTCTCTTCATGATCTTTTCTATACAATATTCAATCATTAAGGCAAGCATGGATCTTTTTATACTTCATCCCTAGTGGACACAGTATTTTCTTAGCATCATAGTATCGACAAGGCAACACATTATCATCAGGAAGCATGTCTTTAAAGGCCTCAAGCATTTCTGAAAAACTCTTATCGCTCCATCCATGCCGTGCTTTCAAGCTTACCAATTTCAATACAACTTTCAGCAATTGGTATTTTTTACACCCTGGGTACAGCGGCTTCTCAGTGTCACTGCACATATTACCATATGCATGTGATTGTTCAAAAGCCTCTTCTATTTACCAAAAAAAAAGACTCTTCTCCTACATCACGAATAATATCCTTTATCCGATCATCCATATCCGTGTCATTATCATCACAAGTCACTTCCCCCTATTGAGATGCACTTGGCATTTCTAATTGTTCACTATGCCATACCCATACTACATACGTCTTACAAAACCCTTCACAAATTAAATGTGTACATATATCTGCAGCACTTAATCGCTTCTCATTCAAACATTTTACACAAAGGAAATAAAACTTCCCACTATCATCATCGGCATTTCTTTTTGCAAAGTCTAAAAAACCCCTCACCCCAACATCATATTCAACACTCGTTCGTTTGGCTTGTATCCAACTACGTTCCATATATTCCAACACCTTTTTTTTGTTTTCTACTTTTTCCCTAGGAAAAGGCAGGATATGATGAGAGCATGCAATCATTACACCCAAGTACCTAGTTTAAATACTACATAATGATAACGTGGGCTTGCAAGTTGAGTTGAAACTTGTCTTACTATTGCAAGTAATCAAAGAAAATAAAATCAGAGAGGCAATTTGTAGGCGATGGAGAGGGGTTGGTGTGTCTAATTTCTTGTGTTGATTGAAAAGGTTCACTAGTTGTGATCCATTAAGAAATCAAATATAGAGAGAGGTCCTAATTCTTTTTAGGAGAGGTCCTGTAGGTGTTGGGTATGTTCTAACGCACTCATCACGCTTAGTTGACAAAAAGGGGCTCTTTTGTTTCAGTGTTCACTGGCATGCACAGATACAACTTGCTTCCAGAGCTCAACGCCATTCATGCATATTGAATGTGTGATGACAAGAGCATGGCAACATTATTGCTCTTATAATTAATATTTTAATTGATTAATTAAAGGCAATGCACTAAACTATCATTAAAGGAACACAAACTCATGTCGCATTGCCCTTGTACGTATCCCCCCATTATATATGCTCATAAAAAAGCAATAATGAATAATATAGCACCCGGATTATTACCTATATGATATATTCCTATCCTTCCCAATTATTTATGTTCCTATATTTTATTCATCATAATGGGTCCAAAAGTAGTACACAAAAACATAAAACAAGTTTATTAATAAAACAACTATAAATGGTCCCGCTGGATCCAGCACTTGCAAGCAAATAATTAGATTAATGTAACTAATCATATTGAAGAATCGTGCCTTATGACTTAACCGCTAATGTTTATGGATATAATTATAGAAACTAAGCACTTGTTAATAGTGAGCTTTTCCTAAAAGAATGTTTCAATATAAAAATTAAATTTTTAGTGCTCATCATCTCAATTTCGTTGACTCAATATTCAATGTTTAGAAGTTGAAATGGCAAACCAAATGGAAATTGATGCAGAACGGGGAACGGGAAAAGGGAGAAGAGAGAAAGAGATTTAGAGAGAAGAGAGAAACTCAGAGAGAGAAAGCAAGAAAAATTTTTATTCAATCATTTAAAGGTATTAAAAATGAGATGTGTTCAGAGCTATTTATAGCCTCAACTCTAACCCTAGAATTTAATAGTAGAAGGTTCTGGAATGCAATTACAATGATTAAAGATTCAAAATCAAAATTAAAATAAATTATCATGGTGATAATGACAATAAATCAACCTTAAGTTTGATGATATTCAAATCTTCAGCATTAAGTTTGATGGTTTTCGAATTTTCAACATTAATATTAAGTATGATGGTTTTCAAATCTTTGGGTATCCTAGCTTCTAATCTTCTTGACTAAGTTACTAACTAGTTATGCTACAATAAAAACTTGACCCAAACAGAAAAGTGAACAGGAAACAAAAAAAAAACATGATCCAAAACATAACACGAGACCCAAACTAATTGAGGTACACCACACCACACCAATACATAACAACAATAAAAACTAAAACAGCAAACTCAAACAAAAGGTGAAACACAGGAACTGTAGAGCCATCATATTGAGAGTTTGGAAGATGATGTCAAGATAGGAGAAAATCATCCTAGGAACCTGTAACATTGGTAAAAGGCAAGAACAAAAGCCATACAAATATATCTTTATAATAGACATGGCTATCTTATAGGATACTGAAAAGAGCTACTGGCAACATAAACTAGAAGTGGATCAGAGAGCAGCAATGCAGTTCATGAAATAGCACTATAGCTCGCGCAATAATGATCAAGGAATGAACATATGGACACAATAAACTATCAGACAGGGGAGCCAAAGGATACCAAACACCAAACACGCCAGAAAATTTATATTAAGCTACTGTTTAGTTGAGCCCCTTGCTAGCCTAGGCCGATGACCAAATCTGGAGGTAACAGCTTCTATATAGTAATTGTAGAGGACGATGAAGCATACCTGAAAAAAGAGGATGAAGACGTGAATGAAAGTGACCAACGAATGATAGACAACAGCACCAATGATGACAACCACGAGTAGCTGAAGCAGTGTATGAAGGCGACTAAAGAGCGACGATGGACTCGATTCAGAATATATGACAGCGACCGACAGTAACGACGGACGGGGAGTCGACGGCTGAGGAGAGAAAAGATTAGGAGGGATTTCAGATTGGGAGAAGCGGGAGGAGGCACGGCGTGAAAATCATATTAGGGAAAACTTTTTAGACCGGTTAATTAGATAACCAGTCTAAAATAAAGGATTTTAAGACCTGTTAAGACCGGTTGTTAGGGAATCGGTCTAAAAAATAATTTTAAGACCGGTTCCCTAACAACCGGTCTTAAAAGTAGACTTTTAAGACCGGTTATTATGAGAACCGGTCTTAAAACCATATTAAAATTATTTTTAAGACCGGTTCCCTAACAACCGGTCTTAAAAGAGGACTTTTAAGACCGGTTGTTATCCGAACCAGTCTTAAAACCATATCTTTTAGACCGGTTCTATCAGTAACTGGTCTAAAAAATAAAATCCTTAATTTTTTTAGACCGGTTAGTATAGAACCGGTCTAAATAATCTTTTTTAGATCGGTTATTATAATAACCAGTCTCCCAAGTTGTTTATAATTATGAAAATGCCACCACACATTTCTTTTAGACTTAATCCACTACAATCGGTTTAAATGGCCCGGTCTAAAACGCCTTTTTTGTACTAGTGATAATTACAATACATTCTAGGTGAATAAAATTTGGGGTGTTACATCTAGGATATTATTAAATTATAGAGATCAATGTTTTAAATGGAATTAAATTTAAGGGACAAAAATCTATGATTTGAAACTATATTAACCATAATAAAAATAACCCTATCTCTGCATCCTAAGTAGGATTCGAACCTATAACCAGTCAGTTAACAGTCGACCGCTCTCGAATGTTCTAGCTAGGGTTTTACATCAACAACTCATCCCTATCTCATTCAGATGGTGCAGCTTGAGCCGTTGATGTCTGCAAGCCTTATTGAGAACGACAGTAATGGATTCGAAGATGTGGTTGTTTCAATACCCAGGTGGACTTGCAAATACTTGCAAGTATCAATTTGAGTCCCTTCAAGACCAGCATTTGCATTTCAAATTCATCGGCTCAATGTAAGAATGTTATCATTGGGTTATTTTATTTTCGACAATTTTAATTATCAGTGTCTACACTACTTCCAGAATATCATCTTTCCAACAATATTTTTGGTAAAATATACATTTTCATTAAGGAAGAGTTGTTCTGGATGGTCTCTAGGAGCATTTCACTAAAGTATCATCTCTATGAGCTATGTATGAGTTGTTTGAAACCCTAGAACAATTTGCAAAGCTATAGCTTTTTTATTTAAATAATATTTTTCAATTTACATCATTTTAAATATAAAATATTATATTTAAGGCTAAAATATATTTTTGATCCTTTAACTTTGCCGCAGGTTTGCATTTAGTCCCTTAAGTTCAACCTTAACACTGTTAGTATTACTTAATAGAAAATAATAACTCAGCAATTAAATACTAAAAAAACATGCTTAAATTTTAAAATATAAAAATAATTATATGAGTCAACCAATTAAAATGCAACACCTAAAATTTTTTCATGGGTTATTATAATTATGATTTGTTTGCAAGTTTGAAGTAAACAGAAAAAATGCTGCAGCTTTGTAATTTCAAAAGGATAATAAGAAAGAATTGAAGAAATTAATCAAAGAACACATAAAAAATCATGTAACCATGTAATTGTATCCCCCCTCCTCTTGAATCTTCCACAATTCAATTCATATTTAAAATTTTGAGCCATAATCTTATTTTTGGCCAAAAAAAAACAAGACGAAGAAGAAAGAAAGAACTAGAATGATGTCGATCTTCGTTCTCAACATATCGATATGGCGTCCAAAGGGCGTCAAAATGGCGTCACTGATGATACATCAAGGTCGCCAAAGTGCGTCACCAAATGGCGTTCCTGATGATATATTAGGGGAGCCCTTTGGCGTCTCTAATTATTCCTGATTGTTTTCAAAAAAATTTATTTTTAACTTTAGACGTCCCCAATGCATATAGGGACGTCTAAAGTAAAAAAAAAATTAACTGGACAAATTTAGGCCTCTCTAAATTAAATTTGGGACATAAAAAATAATTCAAATTTATACTAACAGTCTTTATTTGTCAGTTTTATATTACTTTTACACTCATCTTTCTCTTTCCATCGCCGCAAACACAAGAAGAGTCATTATCACCACGCCTTTTAGCTCTTGCTTCTTCTTCTTTATATGCTCTTTTTAACACTTGCTTCTTCCTTTCTCTCTTCTTTTTTCACCTCCAGATCTGTTATGCTTTCTTACCATTTTTTATTATTTTATCTTTTTTCTCTTTTTTCTTTGGGTTTTCCTTCTATTTTATCTTCTAACTCGTGTTGTTATGGCTTGTAGATCGAGACTCTAAAACATGCTTCATAGCCACGGTCCCACTGAGAAAATGAGGTTCATCTCTCCCTGTCGCTATTCTCTATTCATTAATACAAGAAAATGAATTTTAATAATAGAAGGAGATAAGTTTTTTGTAACTGATTCCTCTTATTGTTTTCATCTTCTGCCTATGAGATTTCAACTTTGAAGTTATTATTGTGTTGATTTTGGATTTGGAGTTCAGATACTAGATCTATAATCTTATTGACGATAATATGTAATTTCTGGTTTTAAATACTGTTTAGTCCAAATCTATAATATAAATGATTTTTTTTAAAAAAAAGAGCACTTTAGGCGTCTCCATTTTAAATTGAGAAAGTTTAAAGTGGGACTTTAGACTTCCCTATTTTAAAATGGGAACGTCTAAAGTGCTACACTGACACTTTAGACGTCCCCATTTCAAAATGGGGACGTCTAAAGTGTCAGTGTAGCACTTTAGACGTCTATTTTTAAAATAGGGACATCTAAAGTGTAGACCTTAGGCGTCCTTTTATTTGCGGAAGTTATTGCCATTTTTTATTATGTCGCTCACATAGACATCCTCTTATTTTCAAATATTAAAAGGCCTAAAAAAGGAACATTAAAAGCGTCTTTTGTAGTAGTGAAATATGTTTAAAGCAGGATATATTTTCGGCAGACAACAAACCTCTATTGCTTAAGGTGAAATTCTGCCAAAAAGCAACAATAGTTCAACAACAAAAATTATGCAGAAGAACAAAGCTGCATCAATAACCTCCAAAATGTATAGGATCCAGTAAATTATTTTGCTACAAATTCAAATTCATTAAAAATTCCATCAAATGTAGTCTAATTCAAAGATCATAAAAACACTAACTTTTTTTTAATACTTTCTTGGGTCACCCAATTTTCTTTTGTCTGGGATTTGAAGTAAAAACAATGAGCCACAATAGTATCATTCTATGTAACAGACTTGAGTGGTTCTTATCCTTATTTACCTAAGTTACCAACTATTTTGTTATCCTTATTCAGTATAGTCAAGAGCTCCAAAAGCATTTTTACCTCTCTAAATATGAAATAAATGTAAAAATAGAAAAAACTACAAATAGTTTTATAAGTTACAATTAACATGTTAGCATATATTGTACTAAACTAAATAAAGAAAAAAAGGCTCACCGAATCATATAGAAGAGGAAGCCAATAGCGTTGAGGGCTTGACAAATCGTCCTTTATTCACTACAAATTAGAAAGATGTGTATCTTATTTCATAATGGTAACCTAAAAATCCAAAACTAATAATAGTTTCCAATACAAAATACCATGGAAAGGAAATTCCATATTTTTAGTGCATTCTTATTGTTAGAAAGATTGCAGAAGTTTATTATATGTAGCAAACAAAAAAAAATATCCACATAAATCTTCATTTTCAACGATAAAAAAACATTCATTTCCATCATATACCCTTTTTCTCAAAACTTTTTACAACTCTGACATCAATACAAATTTCTCATTGTCGCAAATTGCTGCAACCCAAGAGGCCAATCTCACATAATAATCTGTATCTTCCTCTACTTGGATAAACTATAATTGTAGGCCATATGCATTGGATGAGGTTCTAATACTTAAAATCAAATTTAGTAGTCTAGCAAATAAAATGACAAAGGAAATTTAGCGGTGGCAAGATTTAAATTAAAAAGGAACAAACCAATCTGGGAATTCATGATGAAACCTGAATCCAACTCTTTCAACGTGCTTGTGCGTAGGTTTGAAGATTACAGAAGCACCTGAAAGTGACTAAGAGCTCCAAGCACCTAAAAGTAGCGAGAATGGCGACGAGTAATTCAGATTCTCACGCTAATTTGTAACTAGATATAGGTAGTAAATCAAAGATTCGAAGTTCAAACTTCAAACTTCAAACCTGAAGAATCGGGATAAAGAGGAGAACACTATGAAGTCAAGTGGAGTGGGTGAGGACTTAAACTAGCTGAATCTGTGAGACAAGAGAGGGATTAATGATGGTGGTGACTGGTGATGGCCTGATGGTTGCCGAAGGAAAGCCAGAGTCGGAGAGGACGACTGGATTTGGAGTACTGGACAAAGAGCAGTAAGATGAATTAGGGATTTAGGAAGTAAGGTGAGACTTGGGAGAAAATTTGATAAGGTCTTTAGTTATAAAAGGCGGGATATGGAGGGAATTGCAAAATTTTTCGATCAAGGGACATAGTGAAAATGTTAAAAATTGGAGTCAGAATTTTCAGGGGTGAGGGATTTATTTATTTATTGAAAAAAACATATAGCTTTTCCATTTATTTCTCCTCATTTTTAATAGATTTAGGATATATTTTTAATATATTTCGAGAGTTATTTATTTAGTTTTTAAATAGTAAATTATTTTTTCCTATTTCATTTTATACACCTATATTCCTTTTTACAAGTTAAAATAATTATTAATTTTTCTATATTAAGTTTTCTATTTTAATTTATCGTTACTAAAATCTTACAATTATTTTACCACTCATGTTTTGGATGTGATGGTCTTCTCTAACTTGCTTATGTGTTCTTGTCAAGCCTGTTCTTATACATTATTGCTAAACTTGTAGGTTGACTCTTCGAGTTTATCATTTTTATGTTTTTAACTTATAAAATTGTGTTATGTCATGCTTAAACTTGTGTAAGTTATAAACTTGGTTAAACTTGTAAGTTTACATGTTGAGTTTACCATTTTTACGTTTCAAACTTACAAAATCATATTCATTCTAATTCAAAATTCCCTTCAACACTAGCTTGGTTAATGACCATATAATGGATGTGTATGCCTATACATCCATTTGTCATGTATTATTCCATCAACATATTGTTGATTATACAATCCCTTCTTCATTTATTATATTAATTTTTAAATGAGAGTAGTCCATATATTATTTTCTTATTTGTTTAGTTAATATGAAGCAGTCATAAGACAAATCCATTTTAATGAAATATGAATGCATTTCCTAAGAATTTGTCTCAATAAGTTTTAATGATGAGATGATGACGATGCCCTTCTCAATAATATGCCCCCTACCCAGTGAAAAAATATATATTTAAATAATTATAATATCATTAATTCTAACTTGGCCAAAAAAAAAATAATTCTAAATGATCAAAATTTAAAAATTTTCAATTTAGCAACGACATTAGTGACAGATTAAAGATGAAAAGTATAAGAGATGGAACTTAGAGAGAATATGTGAATGTTTTGGAAGAACAATGGTTTCTTGTGGGAAAAAAAGAAAGAAGAAGAATAATGGTTTCTTACATACTAAATAATATATTTAAATTGTTATAAAAAATAATATATTTAAATTTGAATTTTATAATATTTAAATTTAAAGACTAATTCCATGATGAAAGCATAATGAGAAATATAATCTTAATAACTTGTATACTAGATAAGGGTTTGTATAGAAAATATACAAGAGGAGTATTAAGGAGCATTAAATGTGATAATTCTACATCCTAAATTAACTCCTATGATTTTGTCTAATTGCAGTAATCAATTTTTTTTTTCGGTCCATGGTGCCCTTAGTTGGGATAATCAAATCTAATCATATCATATCTTAGCACAAGTCAAAAAAATTAAAAGCTAATCAAGAAACTTCTTAAATAGGAAAAGTAGAACTTCAATATAATAACTCAATAAAAACGCAATATTAATTTAACTTATCATGATATATCAAAAAATAAAAGAAATAAAGCTTTCATTATCAATTCAACAGTAAACATTCAAAAATGATAAATTAATTCAGACAAAAAATTTTATAAATTAATTATCAATTCAAAATCAAATTATTTGGATAGATTATAATTCTTATTTCTTTATTCATTAAATATGTTTTAATTCATTTTTTACTAACTTATATTTAATTCATTAAACATGTTCTAATTATTTACATGTTTTTATGTATTGTTTGAAATTGTAGAATGCATTATTGCAATTTGTCATAAATTTTATATTTTATAAATAAATTTATGTGCTTAAAACTCAAGAAATAAGTTGTGTTGTTTATACTTTGTAAATTGTATCATGGGTTGTTAAGAATTTTAATTGTTATATATTAGTGTTCTTTGTTTCTATTTTTGTTTAATTTTTATTTATGTATTTCATAACTATATATAGCTTCCAAAACAACTATTGTATTTTTATTTCATTAAAGAAATCGTATTGGTAAAACTAATAAATGAATGAATGAATAAATTGATTAGCAGTCTAATAAATTTCAAGAAATTAGTGCTACTACTACTACTATCTAATTGCATTTTAAGTGCAATGAATGGTTATATTTAGAAAATTATGTATGTATGTATGTATGTATGTATGTTAATTTGAAGATTTTTCTTTTTAAAATTCATTAGTCACGACTTTATTATTTGCTTTCACATATTAATTACTAGTCTGATCCTATTTATTTGCACTTGAAGAAACTAATGACAAAAAGGTTTTAAAAATTTAATGATCGATTCACTTGGATATACATGCCCTTACATCCATTTGACGATTTATGGTTTCTATCATATCTTTTTCCAACAGAATATTATCTGTAATGCCCCAAATTTTGATTAAGGGATAATGACAATTATTATGGATTATTTTGAATTTAAATTGGAATTATTAAGTGTTTTGTGACAATTTTAATTAATATGCCATATGTGGTGGAAAATTGAAAGAATGGAATTATTGGTCATAAGTTAGTGATTAAGGAAAAATTAATTACTAGCTAAGAGAAAAATGAGATATGTAACAGAATAGCTAATGGAGTAGTTAGAGTAATTAATTAGTTACTTATTTGAGGAGAGCCAATGGAATGGTGACATGTGTCAAGTGTAAAAGAAGAGAGAGTAAAGGGAAAAGTAAAATTGAATTTTTAATTATTTCTCTCTCCTTTCTCTCCTTCATTTTCGGCTGATGTGCAAGGCTAGAGGGAGTATTATCATTTGCATCATCCTTTTCATCTCTCATCTTTCTTTCTCATGCGTGCAGCTATTGTTGGCCAAGGAAGAAGAAAAGCTGGAATTTGAGGTAAGTTAATGACCTCTAATGGAAAAACTCACTTCATTAATGTTGATCCTTGGAGTGAGAGCTTCATTTTGATGTTTATAGTGTTCCTATTAGTGTTGATATGTGCCCATACGAAATTTTGGAGGTGGTGAATCAAGAAATCTCTTTGGCAAAGTGAAAGAGGTAAGTGAGACTAATCTATCTAAGTTTTATGCCAAATGGTTTAGTTTGAAATTTCTGGAAATTTTGGCCTTTAATCCAAAAATGATGACCACTGGGCTTTTGGCATAGTAATGGTATATTGGGAATGTATAAGGATAGATAGGATTGTTTGGGAATTAAATGATTGAGTTTAGTGATTTTGGAAAATCGGTGATTTGTGTTGTCCAAAACCAAAGCATGATAATGGAGCAGGATTTGAATAATTTTGATGATTCCATTGAATTCCTTGGATGTTTTTGTGTAGGAGTAGCTTTGGTAGAAGTTTTGGGTCCATTGGGATCAATTGGACAAGTGTTAGAAAATGTGGTCAGTTTTGCTGCGTTTTCTGGTTTCTGATAAAATCACTCGAGTGAGAGTGAGTACACTTGAGTGAGGGATGAACATTACTCGGGTGAGGGTGAGTTCCCTTGAGTGAGTTAGTGTGTTTTTCCTTTCTGCTTCTAATTTCTGTTGCACTTCCGTGGATAACGGCAAGAGTGTACCTTAACACTTGTGAGTGTTAAGCCATCACTTGAGTGCTTTGTGCTCCACTCGAGTGCTCCTAATCCTTGAGAAATTTTGTGCTCTCGGGTCTTCACTTTCTGTGCTTCACTTCCTAGTGCTTGAGTGAGCATTTGACTATCACTCGAGTATTGCTTTCTGTGCTCGAGTGTTCTTGTCTCTGAAAAGTTTCTTGTGCTCTCAGGTATTCACTCGCTGTTGTTCACTCTCTAGTGCCCGAGTGTAGACCAAACCATCACTCGAGTGAGGTCTCTTTCACTCGAGTTCCGTACAATATCACTCGAGTGAGGCCATCTTCACTGGAGTGTCTCAGTGAAAAATATCAGTTTTGTACTTTCAAAAAAGGGAATCTTTGGGGATAGTCTTCCAACCCTTAGAGCTATTGATAGAGTTATTTGTGGGTACTAAAAGAGCAATAATGATAATCAAATTAAGTGTTAAGATGTCATTGAGAGTTGGAATAGAGAATTGACTCTTCGTCCCTAATTATGAATCGTAGGATACGATATTTGCCCTACTTGGGAGAGACCAGTGCCAGGACACGCATGGAAAGATCAAGGTAGTGACTCTTCTCTCATGTTGTGTATGATGTTTTGGTATGCATGACTTATCATTGAGTTTTGTGAACTGTATCTACCATGGTCCATTACAATGTGAGCATTTCAGCATGAGCCGTGTAGGGATTGACGCTGGTCATCTCTAGCTCGACTGTTGAACTGCTATTGAAATCAACATGGATCTTTGTGAATCCAACCCATAGGACGGCGTGTTGTGAATCTAGCTATGGGCTATGTGTTATATATCTTGCCTGTATGGATTGCGTATGAAATGCTTTATCTGAATCCCAGTTGTAGTGAAATATATTGTGTGAACTGTTGTGGTGCAATACAGCATGAGCAATTTAGCATGAGTAAATGTAAGGGTGACATGAGTTATACCTGCCCTTTGCCGCTGTAATTGCCATTGTAGTTGCTATGTGTGTGTGATGATTTGCTTTCATGCCTTATTGTTGTGCATACTATGAGTGATTTGTTAATACGGGGATTCTTTAGGATCTCACTCTCCCAAAAATACAAATTTTAGACAGGGCTAAAAGATCTAAAGGAAAGCGGGAAACAAAGAGTGGATAGAGCTCTTGGCTAGGAGTTTTATTTTAGAAAATTGGTTATCATTTTGTAAACCATTTGGATATATTTTGTTGGGAATTACATATACATATTGGATAGTAATTGTACCTTTTAGATCCTTAATTAGTCAATGAAACCCGAGTGTATCGAAAATTGTATGCTATACTCTGATATATATGAATAAAATCAACTTGTGCAGGCCATTTATGTTTGAAAGGTGAGTATGAGACCATTGTGAAACAGGTGTTGTAAAAGTTTTGAAAACCCTGATTTTGGGAAGTTTAATTTTTTTTACAAGTCCCAAATCATATATGGTCTTTAATTCAAATTCAATTACATTTTTACGAACTAATCTCGACCTAGATCGTGAAGGGGGTTACATGATCCATTATAAAATTATTTTTTCTTCATTTATTATGTTAATTTTTAAAAGAGATTACTTCATATGTTATTTCCTTGTTTGTTTAGCTAATACGAGGTCACATGATCAATCCGTTTTAATGATATACGAATGTGTTTCCTAAGAATTCATTAGCATGATATTTCAAAAAGTTTTAAATGATTATATTATCATTTATTCTCTAAATGATGAAAATTTGAAAATTTCAAATTAGTGACGGAAATAGTGAAGTATTAGATATGGAAATAATTATTGACGGACATTAGAGACTGAATAGTGACAAAATTTAGAGATGAAATTTTTTCCATCGCTAATTTTCGCAAAAAATATGGAATTATCTCCAAAATTAGTGACGAAATAGTGACAGAATTTGTGATGGAATTTAATAACGAAATTTGGTGACGGCTTTGAGATGGATTAGTGATGGAAATTAGAGACGGAATATTTTTCGTCGCTAATCTGTCCCTAAATGAAATCAGCGACGGAAATTAGAGACAAAATAATTCCATCTATAAATTCCATCGCTATTCCGTCTCTAAAGTTAGCGACGGATTTATTGACGATTTAGATACAGAATTGCGATGGAATTAATTCCGTCGTTAATTTCTGTCTCTAATTCTCTGCCTTTTTGTAGTGATTAGATACTAAGAAGTAATTAAAGCAATAATAATTCAAGTCACTGCTTAAAATTTAGAATCACCCTTAGCTTAGCCTAAACCATAGTTAGATTGATTTTTCTTTTTTTTCCTAGTTAGCTTTTATCTTTGATTCAAATTGTGTTAACTCAAATTAAGCAAAATTATAAAATTATTGAACAACTGAATTATTAGTACCAAGTCCTCGTAGAAATGATACTTTTCTCATCACTTTATTACTTAATACAACCCATATATACACTTGCGGAGTCTTAGGCTACACATTTCAACATTTTTTCTCCTCTTAATTTCTGCTAAGAACACATCTCATTATGATAAAGGACGTTGCATTTTTCCTAAAAAGGAAATGAAAAATAATTTCACCTTTCTAATTTTAATCATTTTTGTTTTAGGTTTTTATTCTTTTATAGCATACTTCAAACAAGAAAATTTAAATTTTGAAAATAAATATTTGAAGGGAAATTTCGAAAACAATTTTACATATATTTATGTGAAATAAAAAACTAAGTTACAAAATAATTCAAAATTTCTCAGTGGCGTCATTACAAGATTGATTTTTTTTTTTAAAATTTTATTCGAACAAGATTCGATTTTAGAGACTAACGACTAAACAAAAAATATTAAAATCTGAATTACAAAATCTCTAAGGGAAAGTTCTAAAGGAAGTGATAAAATTGATTTTGAATTTTCGTAATCTTAGCAAGGAAACAACAACAACAACAATAATAAAATGTTGTTTTTGAACGACAATTTTAAGAAGAGAATCAATTGTTTCGTTTTACTTTTTTTTTTTTTACTTTTGAAGGTACGATGATATTTTATTTGTGTCATCTTTGTTATGGACAAAATTATGGGCATGAGAAGTTATTTATTGGTGATTAAGCTAAGAAACTGTGCGTGTTTGCATTATGGGCATGAGAGAAACTGATGGATTAACTTTTTTCCAGCAATGGAGAGAAAGTGATTGCTGTTTATATTCCCTTTCTCTTACTCTTTAAATCTTATTGTTGGGAATTGGGCTTTATCCACCCTTGGTGGATTAGGCCTATGACCATAAGCCTTGAGGCCAAAGTAAAATATTCAAATTTTATGGGGTATTTATTGGTAATATTCCCAAATCATTTAAATTAAAAACTGGTGGGAACAGTTTTTCCGCATGTTTTGGGGCGAACAGTTTATTACGTGAGTGTGAATAAAAAGTAAAAAACTGCACATAACAAGAACTGTAGAAAATCCTTCCTTCCCAATTCTCTCTTTTCTCCCAATGAATTTGTTGTGTATTATAGCTAGAGTCCGAGTGATCTAGTTCGTGTGGGTATCTCGAGAGTGTGAAACGACACTCTAGGTATGCCCGGAATTCTACATTGGTGTCAGAGCATTGGTTATTATTTGTCCTGGATTGAGTGTTGCTTCTGCTGAACCAGGTTGAATTCACTATGTTCAAGAATATGAAAGCATGTATATATAGAAAAATACTCTATCCATCAGTTCAAGTTCATGGATATATGAGAATATATGAATGCCTACTCCAATATATGTCTTTTTGTATGAGATATGTTTCTGTTCTTATGTTTAAATGGTGGATATATTTTTTTCTCCATCTGAATTTTTTTTGGTACATTTATGTGAAACTCCAGTTTTGGACAATTCCTATACTTTTCATTTATACCTTTGTTCTTTGAGTATTAGTGTACTTAGAAGCCTCTTTGGCACACCCTTATCTTATTTTAACCTTTTGTAGAGTATTTGCGGAAAATAATACGTAGTTCGATGGGTAACACAAGAATAGCATAAATATACTAATAATAAGTGTAGAATTACAAAAATTCCCCATAGGGGCTTCGTACATGATAATACAACCAATGTAACCCGAAAACGGCGACATCTTCCCATCTTCATTCTACCACTGCAATCCTCTCGTATGATTCTCTTCTTTGTTCTCAGCATATCTTTTATCTCCTCCTATCTAAATTGTTGGTAGAGGAGGGTGAAATTTGAGAGAATCCCAGTAGGAAAACAATACCAATATGCATGCAAGACAAGTGCTTAATGCATGACATGCTTGCATTACATAACTCATGCTCACACAATGATATATCTACATACTCAATGTTTCAAACAACATACTTATGGCAATAGCATGAATAGAAACAAAGCTTCAATCATCCATATATGTTTCACATAATCAAGCAAAGTAATAATATGCATCAATACACCAGCACAAATATCAAATACATGTAGGACAGGTAAGTTCCCTACCTTAACCCTTTTCGCTACTTGAAAACAGCTCCTCAATATGCGTGCCAATGACTCAGGTTTTCAAATCAGTCCTAAAATGTCAAATATACAATTTTAGGCACTTCTAATATGCTTTTAGTGGTTACATGAGTCTACTGTGCAAATTTACGAAAATGCCCCTAGGACCCTGGCCTAGCCTCGCCGTACTCGGTTTGACTGTACTTTTCCCGAAATTTTGACATGGGCTGTTCTGACATATTTTTGCTCTAGAAATCCATTTTTTTACCTCAATTTTCTCAAATTCCAGCCTCAATTATGAATTTACCCCACGGCAGTCCTATGTAAGGGTTTTTAGACTATTTTTGTCATTTCACTTTCTAGGGCTTTTTTACCTATCACCCAACATGAACCCTACACAATTTTCCATTCTAAACATAATGGAATCATAAAAAATACCAAAATCCAGTCTAAACGCAGCCCAAAACAGATTTGGACGAAATTCCATAAAAATTGGGAAAAATGGAATTTTTTGATTTCAATCCTTAAACCACATTATTTACACCTCTAATCACTTATTTAACTACTTAATCACATTCTAAACATGATTAGACTAAATTTGGGCAGCATAACAGCTAGGGTTTGAGCTTCCAAACTTTTACAAAATCCATAAAAACAACCACAAATTAAGCCAACAACAACAATAACCACCATCACAACATCATATTAACCAAGAGGATCTAAGTTCTTGAGATTACTTATTGATTCTCAACTTTCTCTCAAACTTTCGCCATCTTCTTTCCCTCTCTCTTTTGAGTTTTCTTCTTGCTTTACATAACTTCAAGAAGGTTATGAAGATTAGAGAGAGTCTACAAGAGATTGACAGCAAAAACAAGCAATTACCTCTACTACTTACTAAGTTCTTGCCTCTTGGTTCCCTCCTCCCTCTTTGTTCTCTATTTTCTATGCTTTCTCTCTCTTTCTCTTCTCTTGGTTATGCTTGCATAAAAATGGCTAGGAAAGATATGAAGGGAGACTTTAAAATATCCTACCACCTTTCCTAAATTAATAAATAGTGACTTATTTCATTTATGACATCATCTTATACTTGGTCTTATCTTCTTCCATTTTGTGTCATACATTTCCATTCAATTAATTTTCTATTCTTCCCTTGGCCCATGAACATGCCATTTAAGGGTCCTTTATGACCCAATTGAGCTTCTTTCATTATCCTAACTAATTGCACATTTATATGGTTATTTTATGATAATAACACATGTGCTCAACTTTAACAATTATAATTTGATCCCTTGGCTTTTTGAATAAGCCATTTCCACCTCCTTTAATATTTTTAACAACAAATATCCACCAATATAGGGAAAATGTGGGCTTTTACTTTATTCCATAATTTACCCAATTGCCATGACATTTTTCTCCAAATTTGCAATAGTTGGCCTTCTTGGCAGATTTTCTGCCTTAACTTTGAATCATCATAACTAAATTTATAGACATTGTTTCAGAGTGATTCCAAAGGCTATAGAACCCTTATTGAGTCTAGTTTCAAGGAAAGATATAGCCTTTTACTAGCTAGAAGTGCAAAATTCCTAGGTTTTCAATCTTTGCATGCTGCTCCAGAAAATAATCAATTTCGCTGGGGAAACTTCAAAAATTCATAACTTTTTGAATGTAGCTCTAATTGAGTCATATGTACCTATCAAAGTAAAGCTTGAGATGTCTACTTTCACTCTATAAAATTTCATAATTTTTTGCATATCATATGATCAATGAAATGAATTACACAACAACACTGCCTCACTGGAAGCAATAAAACGGAATGCACTTGCAACTCCAAAAAATTCCATTTTTGTATACAAACTTTCCATGCTCTTTAATTCACTATTTTATTCCCTTTAATACTTCAAAGATATAAGAAATACAAGAGAATAGATTTAGGACATCTACTAAACCGGGGCTTAGCAGTCTGCTTAATTTAGGCTTATTCCCAAGGCTCCAATCCCAAAATTCGGGATATTATAGTCTTAATACATATAATAAGGCTATAGAACAAAAGAACTTATAGGTTGAACGCAATCTTTGAAACAAACCAGAAACGAAACTAAATTCAATTGGGTCATCTAAAAATGAGCGATTTAGATTTTCAAACTGATCCCATTGCATAGAGCTTGAAAAAAAATGGAAAATGACACCAAGAACGCGTAAAACAGATGTCGGATGGAGAAGTTGTAAAGGAGAGAAGAAACCTAGTCAACGGACCTGCCCCATGCTGTAACCGGGTCCAGGTCGACCCGACTAGAGGTTAAAGACAACCTCCAGTACCCCAAAATGGCATTGTTTTAAGCCATATTAAAAAAACTGAATAGGTTAGTAGCAAGTCAGATACAGGATCTAACCTGAATAAAAAAAACCGATTGGGTAGAATTTAAAAAAATGGTTTCGATTGAGTTGGCCCAACCCAAAAAAAAAAAGGATCGAGTCAGTGGGTCAGAACCCAACCCAATCCCAACAAAAAAAAAGTTAATTTAGAAAGGGGACATAAATGCCATGTGGTGAGTGAGGCCATGTGGCATACTCGTTTGACACATGGCGGACATAGGCAGACTGCTGATGGCTCGTGGATTCCAGATCGCTGGCGTGTGTGGTCATTGGAGTGCTCTAGGGTGGTGAATGTAATACACACTCCTCCAGCAAGAGTGGGATTCTGGAAATTTTTAATTTTTTTAGATTTAATCTTCTAGAAGCGCGTGCAGGCTCGTGGGAGCTCTGTTTGAGATGGGATTTGTTCCTAAAAATTCCTAAATTCGAGATCTTCATAATGATATGCTATTAGCCTATTTTAGAGGCAATTCAGGATTTTTTTGTGATTTTTTAGTGCTTATTTAATTTTTTTTTATATATTTAAAAATCCCTAAAATTACAATAATGAATCACATTTATTTATTTAGGTCAAAATGAGGCAAGAGGCTTCTAATAGCACTGAAACACATGAGTATGGGTTATTGAGCATTGAGTTTGTAGATGAAGAAGCTCATATAGATGATCCTAAAGAGGATCTTGAGGAAAATGAATTTTTTGAGGAGGATCCTGAGGAAGATTTTCTGGAGTCTATCCCAAAGGAGCCTTAAGTGTTCTACTCTGATTCTAGACCAAAGTCCTTACCCTCCTGTCCTGATGAACCTCAAAATTTAGAAGAAAAGGTTGACCAACCCTATTCTGCTACTATGGCTGAGAAGGTAGCAAAACTTGATGTAGACAAAACAGCTAGAATAAATAATATAAAAATCATATACTCAATCATTGCAAACTATGTAGAAAGCATAACTAACAAAAAGAGTGTAGAGTTCTATGTGAGTGTAATGATGAAATATTTCGCAGTTGTAAGGGTAAGGGGTACCTTCCCCATGACTATTTCTTGGGTTGATGTTGTGGCAAAAACAAGATTCATGAAGAAAAAGAGCAAATTTTTTAGGAAATGAGGAAAGCCATCATTGAATACTGTTGTTCTGACATTTAAATGGTGTATAATGTTCTTGTTTCTTTTATGTTAGTTGTATTGATAATATGACTTTATGTGTTATTATTTGTATCTTTTATATATGGACATGGTATTTTTTGTGTAATGAATTGTGTTTAGTAGTTAATGCTAATTTTAATTGTGCAGTATAATACCATGTATCCCTGATAAGTGGGAGCTTTTAGAAGGTGAAACTTCTAAAAGTTGTTTTAAAGTACTTATATGAAGTTTTTGATAGAAAATAATAAAGTTGCTAGTATTTGTGTGATGGGAGGTACAAACATATTCTCCTAATCATAGATCTAAGAATAAATTTATTTTCTGGTCAAGAATGATATAAGTACAAACATTGTATACCATGATGTGTTATGTAATCGTTTAGTTCTAAAGAGAACAACATTTTTAAATGTGAAAAATGTTGCTCTAGAATTGACAAATGGACATGAAAGGCATTATTGCTGAGCTGAATAAGGGGGGAATTGAATGGCAACAATTGGGACATCTGGCACTGTAAGGTGCAGTACATTTTAGAGGAATAGGAGGTTGTTGAGCCACTAACCACTATTTTGGTGGAACCTGAAGCTAGGATGACTACTCAACACAGGAGAAACTTGAAAGCTTGCCAAGCATGAAAAAAGAAGAACATCATTGCAAGAATCACCTTGCTGAGCATTACAGAGGACAACCTAATGTACCAATATGAGAAAAATCAAACTACTCAGGCTATGTAGGCTACACTCAAGGATAATTTTGGTGGCACACATCAACCACTAAGCTTAGAAGGTTGACAATCAAGTTTGACACCTACAAGCTTAGAGGGAATACTTTTACGAAGCAGCATTTGAGAGAGTTTTCTAACATGATTAGAGAACTTCAGGAAGCTGGACACACCTTGAATGATGAACATCAAGTTCATGCTATAATCAGATCGTTTCCTTCTAGCTGGGAGCAAATAAAAGTGAACTTGTCTCATAATGACAACATCGTCACTCTTGATGATGTAGAGAAACATCTTGAGTGAGGATGAATGCTTAGAGGCATATAAGGCTTCTAGATAAGCCTACTACACTGAAAATACTGGTCCTTATAATGCAAAGCCTGATTCCAAAAAGGGCAAGAAATCTTAGAAGAGAGGCAAGAAGGATGGCTCTAAGTTCAAAAAGGGCATAAAGCAATTCAAAAAGAATGGAAAAAAGGGCAGCAAGAAGAAAGTTGACCTAAATAAGGTCAAGTGTAATGCCTACCAGAAAATGGGTCACTTCGCATAGGGCAGGTCAAGTGTAATGCCTACCAAGCAAAACGACCGTGAAAAAGTACTAGTGGATTATGTGAATTCACACATTTCTTTTATGTTAAGTACTTCTTTTCTAACAGAACCTGTTTGTTCTTCTTGGATTTTGGACTTAGGCTCAGCAAACCATATGACGAGGGATCGGGGATCCTTCGTGGAATACCATTGGTTGCGGCATCTAAGCAAATGGCTTTACATGGGTAACAATGTAAAGATAGAAGTCAAAGGAATCGGCACTTGCAAGTTAGCATTACGTAGTAGGAAGACTTTGATTCTACATGATGTTCTTCATATACCTGACATTCGATAGAATTTAGTTTCAGTACTTTGTCTTTTAGATTATCGGTTTGATGTAAACTTTTATGGCAAAGTTGCAGACATTTTTAGCAACAAGACCTTTTATGGTTTAGCTTTCCTTTCTAGAAAGTTATTTGTTATGGATATTGTTGGTGATTTTTATATGCATGACTGTTTCATTATTTTCTCTAATATAACTATTGATATGAATATTTGGCACACTAGACTAGGACACATTACCCAAAATAGAATGATTAAACTAGCTAGAGAAGAATTGCTAGGTGAAATTTTGAATATGGAAATATCTTTATGTGAGAATTGTCTAGCTGGTAAGGCAAGTAGGAAGCCTTTCGGTAAGGGAACTAGAGCTGAGATTCCATTGCAATTAATTCATTCCAATATATGTAGTTCAATGAGTGTGAGGGCGAGACACGGAGTTTGGTATTTCATTACCTTCATTGATGACTATTCGCAATATGGTCACGTCTATTTGATCTCATACAAGTCTGAAGCTCTTGAGTGCTTTAGATGATACATGAATAAAGTAGAGAATCAAACATATTGTAAAATTAAAGCTTTGCATACTGATCAGGGTCCTGAATACTTATCTGATCAGTTTAAGGGCTCTATGAAGAAAAAGGGATAATTAGGCAACTAACCATCCCTAGTACTCCATAACAAAATGGAGCTATAGAAAGAAGAAATAGAACTCTTCTAGACATGGTTAGGTCAATGATGGCTTAAGCAAATGTACCAATTTGATATTGGGGTGATGCTTTACTGACGGTTACCTTCATTCTTAACCGTGTGCCCTCAAAATCAGTTACTTCTACACTCTATGAGTTATGGACAAAATGCAAGCTAGATTTAAACATGCTAAGACCCAAGGGGTCGGCTGTGTACATTCATAATGATTCCCATAGGTATGGGAAATTGGATCCTAGAGGAAAAAATTATATCTTTATAAGGTACTCTTAACAATCAAAAGGATATGTTTTCATAGGTGAAAACAAAG
Organism: Inga leiocalycina; assembly: GCA_963242795.1. Taxonomy (NCBI): domain Eukaryota; kingdom Viridiplantae; phylum Streptophyta; class Magnoliopsida; order Fabales; family Fabaceae; genus Inga; species Inga leiocalycina. The sequence continues at coordinate 20,605,201 of OY725329.1, read as the reverse complement.
ATAGAACAGTTACTGAAACCAAATCAAGAGATACCATATTTCTAGCAAAATGAATTTCCTAGAAGGGGAGATATTGATCATATAATATCTCTTTATGAGACACAAGAACAAGGTAGTTTAGAACAAACTCAGACTAATGATCTTAAATCATCTCAATACATTGACTTGAGTGGGAGCTCAGAAAGGTCTCTATAAAGGCCTAGACAGGAGAAGTGAAAGAGACAAGAAGCTCCCATAAGGAGTGACAGGGGAAATGTACCCAGGAGACGCTTCTCAATAGAAGGAGAGGCACTTATTGCTACTCCAGACGGAGAAGATGAGCCACGTTCTATGTAAGAAGCCTTATCAGGTCCTGCTAAGGATGATGGAAGAATGCAATGGAAGAGGAAATTAATTAAATGAAAAAGAATCAAGTTTGGGTACTAGTTGATCTACGAAAAGGGCAAAGCCATTGGGAACAAATGGGTTCTCAAAATTAAAAGAAAAGTTGATGGATCAATTGACAATTTCAAGGCTCGAATGGTTACAAAGGGGTATACATAACAGGAAGGTATAAATTACGAGAATACCTTCTCACCTATTGTACGTTTCAATTCTATAAGACTTATTCTAGCAATAGTAAATAGTTTAGATCTGGAACTACATCAGATGGATGTAAAAACCATATTTCTAAATGGTGATCTGGATGAAGAAATCTATAGGGAGCTGATAGAGCTTAATATTTATATATTTTTATTAACTAAATCTTAGGCTTTTGTGGGACTTAATTGAATATTTTGGGCATAATCAAGTGTTAATATGAGATTTTAGTGAAAGAATAATTTGGGAATTATAGTGGTTAAATTGTTATATTTTTAATTAATATTTGTTATTCTCATTATTCTTAATTGTGAGCAAAAGATATTACCTTTGTGAATCTAATTTTGTAGGTGATGATGCAGCACAACTTTTGTCAAGTGGTCAAGGTCAAAGATGTCATTTTGGAGATTAATGAAGGATAAGAATAGAACATCATAAGTGCAGAATTTATTTTTACATTTTTTTCTAAGAGGAGGTTAAATGAGTAAGGGCCTTGTTTGGTAGTTGCAATTTTGTGCCTAATGCCAAAACATATTTTTACCTCTTCTCCAGACATGACACAAGTTACTCATTTAACCTAGAGAGAATTGATTAAGAAAAGTAAGTGGGGACCATGATTTTTGGAAGAGGTGGCGGCTGAATATAAAAAGATTGGACCAAATTGAATAGAACTTAGCTACTGGACCAATTGAATAAAAGAGGAGGAGGCGGCTGTGATAATAGCATAGAACAAAAAAGGGGACCGGACTGACCTGTCAAACCGGGAACTCGTCAGTGGCCTGGTATGGTTTGATGGTTAAGCCGTGAAACTAGTTGAACTGGTTTGAAACTGGTTTGACCGGTCAGAACCAGTCAAAACCAGTGGTTCAACCGGTTTCATTTTTTTTATTTTTCTAAGTTTTTATTTTATGATTTTTAAGGGAAAATGGAAGGTTGAAGACCAAAATGAAGAGACAAGTAGGTAAAGAAAGAACAAATCTAAAAAAAATGAAGAAGATAATGAAAAAATTTATTTAAAAAGATATAATAATTATAGAAAAGGAGATGTCATTGCATAAGTATAGGCATTATAACTAATACTAATAGATTTTAAGCATTTTTTCCTAAAAATCTTCATTTTTATCTATAAAAGTTTAAAAATATATTAATATATATTGCTACTAATAAATTATAATATTTTAATATGATCGGTTCAACTATCGGTTAGACCTCGGTTAAACCATTAACCCTTGAAGCTGTGCTGTGACTGGTTCATTGCCCAGTCCGGTTTTTCGTTCCTTGGATAATAGATGAACCGGACCTACGATACAAAAAGGGGGATGAATAAAGAATATAAAAGAAATGGGTGCTGACCGAATTGATGAATAGAAGAGAAAGGAGGGAGTTGACCATATGGAATGAGAATTGAAGAAAAAGAATAATGAAGAGAGGAGCAGCTGAATCGAATGGGGAAATGAAGAAAAAGGAGAAGGAGCAAAAATTGGTGACCAACGAATTGAAGAAGAGTGGACCGAATTAATAGAAGAAACTGGACCAAATAATTGGGAGGAAGGGAGAGCACCGAAATGAATAAAGAAAAGGATAAAGAGGGCTGATGTAAGGCTGGAGATGAAGGAGCTACAGCCAACAATTAGAGAAAGGGAAGAGGCACTGTGAAGATTGGAAGAAAGAGGGAAAAGACCGAATAGAAAAGGGGGAAGGCACTGTTGTTGCATAGGGAGAGAGTTGTTTGGTCCTTTGATCTCTATGGCCGATTATTCATTCTTTCTTTAAACTTCATTTTCTCCCTTCATGAATAGCTAAGCTTTGGTGATTTACTTGAGTTGGGTAATGGTTTGAGCTTTTAAACTTCAATGGAATTCCTTTAAGCTTTCTTTCTAGTTCATAATTATATGGTTGGTTAAGTATATGGTTATGATCTAGATTGTTCTATGCTAAGTGAATAAACTTGGTGGTTGAGGAAGCTTTGTATGATTCAAATTAAGAGTAGGTTAAGTTGTTTATTCCAACTCGGTTGAGTGGATTGTAAATGACTAAACTGAATGCTTTGAACTTTTGTAATGGTAATTACAAGCTAGAATTAGAAGCTAATTATTCATCCCTTTGAGTCTGAATTATTTGGTGGTATTCATTTAATTGCTTAAGTATAATGAATTAAATGATTATTGCAAGTATGGAGTTAGTGGTAGCTTAGTTCCATCCTCTTTACTCATATTATGAAATTCATATCATTAGCAAGCAAGGAAGACTAAAACCTCAAATCAAGGGAATCTCATTTCATGATTATACTAGTTAATTGAATTTATCTTGTTGTTAGTGTTAATTTCAATTCTGTTTGCTTCTTTGTCTTGAAAACCAAAAAATACAAAAATATTGAATTAGATTACTTCATTAGTTTTATAAACAATTTCTGAAAATAGAAGTGAAAGGAAGGAGTTTGGTTGAATGGAATCATGAAACACCAATTTTCCCAAATATTTCTAGATTCTCGTCTAGACCTATTTTGGGTGTGTTTAGGCTGGAATTTCATAGATTTGATGATTCTATTATGTACTACATAAAAATCTACGTAGGAATAGCCTCTGGCATAAATTCTGGATTACTGAAATTTTGAATGTAAATTGTGCTACCATTGTGTTTCTTGTGTGGCAGTCTAGTTGTGTGATGTTTTTGAATAGGCAAATGATGTCCAATGAATATGAAAGTTTCCATAATGAAAGTAAACTTATCAAGCTTTAATTTGAGATGTCATATACGTCATTTGGAGCTGTACACTAAGAGTTATATATTTGTGAAGTTAGCTATGTAAAACTGGCAAGTTTGTGTCAGTGTCTAATAAATGGTAATTCTAGAATGCTATGCATCTAGTTGTCTAAGGACAACATTTTTCCTTTACAATAGACTTAATAAGGGTCACATAGCCTTTAGAATAACTGCAATTGGAAATTTTTAACTAAAGATATAAATTTTTAAAGTTTGATGAAAATTCTGTCAGCTTTTAATCAATGTGCAAAATTAAAAAGGTAATGGTAAAATGTAAATACCTTGAACTCTAAGGGTAAAGATGACCAACTATATGAGTTTAGAATGGGAACATGAATGAGTCATAACTCATTTATTATAAATTTGGAATTTTAGGATTGATCAGTTGCTTGAACCAGACAACAAGTAGTAAATTGATAGCTAGGCAGTGAAAGGTATTTCAGGTAGTAACTCATTCTTTCACACACTATGTGATTGTTTATATGATTTATATTGCCATGTTCTATAACATGATTTGAAGACACATAACTTGGTTGTGGTGTAGGAAAAGTACAAGTACCACCTAGTGGGAAAAGCACAAGTACCATTAGGCCTAGTAGGATCCAACTAGGCTAGTGAGACAAGTCCAGGCAGAAAGTCATCTACACTGAAAATAGTACAACAAGTAGGGGTCATACAGTCATATGATTCTGAACAGTGCATAAAGTAAGCCCAGTAGGGGCATAAACATTCATTTGTACTCGACGCCGAGCAAATAGATAGATTTACTGTTTTATAATTTTGTTGCTTATATGGTGAATTGCGTGTTTATTTATCAGATTTTTTTTATGATTGATTGTGTGTTACTACTAAGATTTGTTCAAATATCACCCCTTTCCATAAATTTTAATTTACTCAATTGGTGGAAGTAGCTCCAGGGGCAAAGAGGTAGATATCGATAACAAAGTGGTCCAGTTCAAATCAAGCAATGTTGTTTGTTATCTAGAGTATCTTTTGATATTTTTGGTTATTGTAAATATTTTGTTCAAATCTTATAGGAATTTCTATAAATGTAATCAAGTACTATGTATCAGTATGCTTATGTTATTTTTGTATGCCTATTAAACTATGCATGGTTATTCTGTTAATTACTTAAATGTATAGGGATTTTACAAAGAAGCTTTGGAAATAGATCCAACTCCTAGCACAATGTCAATAGCAAATTCCACTTCCCTATCTAAAGGCAATCTACTAATGTCATATGGAAATACCTTAGGGAACTTATTCATTACTAGTATGTTCTCAAGTGTTGCTTCTACTTTAGTCTGCACGAAGAAAAATACCATGTATCCTTGGCATCCCCTTTCTAGGCATTTCTTAGCTTCAGCTACTGAGAGAAAATTCAAATTCACACTTGCATTGCCATCCTTCTATGGGTCAGAATACATAAGCCTCTTAATACCGCAGTCCAGCAGTACCTTATTTGCTATGGCAGCCAATTCAACCCTAATGTGACTTCGAGGTTATAAAGTGACAGATAGATTAAATCTACCATAGACTCATGCCACATAACATTCACCATACAATTCAGACATGCATTAGTAGTAATTGTCTTGACACTGATAAGTGTTGAGACAATCAAAACATATGGCAGTTTATGAGTACTCAGTCCTAGGCATTTAGCATAATCACATGCAATGAAAGAATGACTAGCATCCAAATCAAATAATGCTTGCAAAGTATTACCATAGAGGAGGATAGTACCTCAAATCATTTACAAGGACTTCTGGCCCTCCTTATGGGTAATAGCAAAAATTCTACCTTGATTTTGGGGCCTGGGCTCAGCTGCTCATTGTGGACAATCTTTGATAAAGTGTCTAGACTTCTTACAAGAATGACAAATCAACTACCCATCACAACACCTACTAGGGTGTGTCCTTCCGCACCGAGGACATGGTCATGATGTCTGAGTACCTTAGTAGCCTTTCTTCTCATATTGGGAGGGTTTCTTGTTGTCCCCTCTAGATTTTAACCCCTGCCTTTTACATTTCTTAGAAGAATGTCCCCGATTGGGCTCACTTCGACTAGCGACATTCTAAGTTGGGTACAAGGCTTCCAGATTATTTTCAGTGATTCAACATTCCCCCACCACCTTGTTGAATTCAGTAAATTGTCGGGGGACTATTTTCTCCTTCAGTTCATGCTTTAATCCTTTTACAAGCAGATCCAAGCTTAGTATCTCACCATCCTGAAATCTCAAATATTAAGAGTAAAAAGATAATCGAATGGATCGAGCAAGATACTCATCAAAGGTATCATGGCTATTCTGCCAGATTGCTATAAACTTTGCTTCTTTTTCTATTCAGATGGATCTTGGGAAATACATTTCATTAAATTTTTCTTGGAACAATTCCCAAGTAACGGGAATATTCCATGTTTAAAGGGTCTTTTCCATATTCTTCCACTAGCAATTTGTATCCCCTTCAAGCTTATATATGGTCATTTGCGCCTTTACTTTAGTTAGGCATGCCAGCCAATCTTCAGTGACCTGGGGATCGAATCACTCTCAGAACACTGGGGGTTGGTGTTTACCAAATTTTGTAACCTAATATTGTAAGTTTATCTGTTCTTGAGCTAGCTCTCTGTAAAAGCCTTGACTTGGTTCTATTTGAGACAGAGAACCTGTTGGCTGAGTTTGTTCTTTCTCTGTATTCACTTTAATATTCTCTGTTTCTTCTCTATCTTCATTCTATTTCTCTTTCACTTCCCTGAGTTCCTCTCGAAGTTCGGGGATTATGGCCAACTATTCCATCTGCATGCCAAGTATCTGCTGCATGGGATCGGGTGGGTTTTATTTTCTCACCTTCCCAACTTTTGGTTCTGCTAGTCCATTTCTTGGTTGGACCATTATTTGTTTTCACTATTAAAAAGGAATCATACTATTAATCTCACATTAGCTTGTTTATATATATATATTCCTTAAACTTAAATATCACCACATCGGCATAAACAAGAATATACATATATTACTGCAAAAAATCATATTTACATCAAAAGCAATTTTTACTACTTTATCATTACAAGCCAAGTACATACTAGTGCTACACTCATCACATATATTGCCACACATACTCAATCATATGCCAACGAAAATGGAAAAACTCAAAACAGAAAGCAGTGTTAAGGAAGAAGTATAAGGTGGTCCTAATCCATATACCATCAGGCATCCCTAGCACATATAAAAACCCAATCCCAATATAATGACTTCACCTCGACTAGGAATGCTAAGTAATGAGTTGGTGAGGAGGGTTGTTCATCGGAGGTTTTCCACTATATCTCATTAATATACTCCTACAGGCCTTGGTCAGGATGTAGATTTTATGCCAGTTTGATAGATTAAGCCCTAATGCTGCATCTCTCGGTCAAAACGTGTCATGAAGTCAAATTGGATACTAAAAATAGTTTTCAACCCATTTGGAATCTTGACTTCAATACAGGGTTCGGTCTTGTATTTAAGTGGGTTTTCAAAAAGGTTTTCAAAACATTTTCCTTGTGGTCTCACTTTCATTTATCAAATCTAGTTGACTCATTCAATTATATTTCCATTTGTTAATATCAAAGTGCTTACCGAAGTTCTCAGTGGATATTCTGGATAAATTCATTAACTAAAAGATCCACATTGTATGGTTACCCTATTATAGTTCATTTACTATGATTATGTACTAGTGTTTGAGTTTACAGCTAGTGGATATACTATACTACAAGTATTAACCTTACTATTACAGTGTACTTATACATATCATATTTAGATCCTTAACAACCAAATAACCAAAAGAAAATAAACTTTAAGTCTTCAACTCTACTTGTCCGTGATATGTAAAATATTTGTATATTTATTTTCCTTTATATGATGATTTTGTGGACAATATTTGAGCTCAATTTGATGAATTTAAGTGTAATTAATAAATAAATGAATAATGATTTTGGCATACAATTGAATTTCTTGAAAAATACTAAATAGACCCTTTTTCTATTTTTAGGCAACATCTAGAGCTCTATATGTCAGATTGGGACATTTTTTAAATGGATAAAAAGCTAAGAAAGAGTTCTACAACTTTTATGTTGAGACCAAAACCCAATTTTATCTCTAAGAGTTTTGAATTTTGCTTGGAAATTGAGAACGTAAATTTATTCAAGTGTGACCTTTGCCTACTAATTTGTCCATAACTGGATCTGTAAATATTGAAATGAGGAGTTTCCACTTGCGTCTTCAAGATAAAATCCAGAGCTACAACTTTCATGAACATCAAAATTTGAAATTCCACCAACTCCATCTCATCTACCATTTCACCAACCATCCCACCAACTCTATTCTTCCCTACATATAGCCATCCCCTCTCTTGTTAGAACCGGCTATCACCCAAGAGGGGGGGTGAATTGGGTGTATAATAAAAACTTAAGAACTTTAGAAATTTTTTCGTTTCTTAACGAAAGCGGTAAGTATGAAGGTTTATAAATCAACAGTTAGATTAAATAATATATGCTGGAAATATAAGAGCTTAGGGAAGAGAATATGCAAACTGTGATTTATCCTGGTTCGGTCCAATCTGTGATGGCCTACGTCCAGTCCCCAGGCTCCTCCTGAGATTTTCAAATCCACTATTTTCTTGTTTAATCCGGGCACAAGAAAAGCCTTTACAATCCCATAAGTTTAGTCGGGTACTTGTGTAACCTTTTACAAATCTCTCACTAAAATACTGCCCCTTACGGCAAGTCTTACTAGCAGAGCAATCCCGAAGATCTTCCTCTCCTGCTTACTCATGCAAGTCTTACGAGCAGCAATATTCTCTCCTGCTTACACCCCTGTAAGTCTTATGAGCAGCAACGTTTTCTACTGCTTGCACCTTGTAAGTCTTACGAGCAGAATGTCTTACCGGAAATTCTCTCTACAGCTTCTCCGTAAGAAAATCAACCCTCTCAAGGTCCCTCTACCTTGAGATCAACTCAGAAATATAGTTGAAAGTGTTTACAGACTCTCTCACAGAGTGGATATAATACTCACTGAAGTGCAATACAAATAATCACTCTCTCAATGATAAGTAATACAGAAACTGGAAAACAGAAAGTGTTTGGGTAGAAGCAGAGGATTCATATTTCTATCATTGTTCACGTAGTTGCTCGCTGTCTCTATTTTTCATCAACGTTGAATGCTCTTTCATTTATAGTTGATGAAGATGATGACCGTTATGAGCATTCGTCCGTTGGAGTCATTTTGACCGTTTGAGCATATTTGAAAAACAAGCTATCATGAGATTTTTGTTGCAAAGCAGAGCGTCTCGTTGACCAGCAAGAAGATTCATTTTGAGCTATACTTCATGTTGTGGAGCATTTTGTGTTTCAGACAATCTCTCATGGTGGGTCAGTTACTTGTCGTGGTTGGTAGCCGCCATTCGGTGTGTAATGATGAAGTTCACCGTAGTTGACTTTTATTTGAATCTGCAATCCGAACATTTAATATCCTGCTTCACACTTGAAATATATGTTACCTATCATTTAGAAACAATAACAAGTGAGAACACAATGATTCAATAACATGTAACCATATTCGGATTGTTCGTTGAGTGATGATATTTGCCGTACGTGGCCTCCATTCTTGAAGATGCAATCCAAATATTTAATCTCCTGTTTTACACTTGAAATATATGTTAGTTAATGGTTAGGAACAATAACAAATGCAAACATAATGATTGTATAACATTTAACCATGTTTGTGGTGATTGCTGTGAGGCTCTGTCTCGTTTCTGCATTTTACCAAGTTCTCACTCGAGTGTAGTATGGCTCACTCGAGTGCAGTTGATATTTTCACATTCTATTTTCCTCTCGGGTAAACACTCACTGCTCTTCACTCGCATCTGCTCGAGTGAATTCTAGACATCACTCGAGCACAACCAGTCATGCTCGAGTGCTCCTCTTGTTTTCATGTACATGCTTCTTCTCAGGTTAACACTCTCATGTCAAAACTTGCATGTGCTCGAGTGAGAAATAGTCTAATTCTCGAGCATGGATCCTAGTGCTCGAGTGTTGCAAATTTCTTCACGTTTTAGCTGCTTCTGGACATCACTCGCACAACTTTTTCAAAGAGTGCGTTTTTGCACTCGCGGGTGATGTGGGGCCACTTTAGAAAAAATTTGTTTATTTGATTCTAATGATGTATCAGAAGAAAGCTCTTGCCATATGCGTTCCAATGCAAAAAGAATCAACTCCAAACTCGTTGTATTCTGCAAGTTATGATTGAAAGAGTGTCTATTCTGCTAGACTGCACAAGGGTCAACTTCCAGAAGGCATAGCTCCTAGAATATACGTTCCAATTAGGCCAATTACCTATCCATGGAAAGCTCTTTGAGTCTAGTTTCATTTGGCACTAGTCTCATCTCAATCCGATGTGTGGTTTGTGAGTTATGCTCAAAATACCGAAACTGTGTTGAAACGTGACGGTGATTTCACTGTCTTCTTCCACAAATCATATCTCCTTCATTTGAGCTTCTTTCAATGTGATCGTGGTGCACATTTTACGTGTTAGAAGTCTTCGTTCATATTCCACCAGTTTCAGGTCAATCCGACGTGTGATTTGAGAGATATGGCCAAAATACCGAACCTCTGTCAGGCTGAACGTAAAACAGAGTAGAACAGAGTGTTCACCCCGTGCTCGAGTGAGTTCATCCCGTGCTCGAGTATTGAGCTCTATGCTCGAGTATAACTCCCCTAGAAGTGCCATAACTCACATATAAGTCATCTTAGCTTCGTATTAACCTATTCCAACCATCATTTGATCATAGAAACCTCCGGTATCATCATAGAAACCTCCAGAATCACTTCTAACAACTTGAATCTTGATATTCTTGATAAATCTTCCAAGTTCTTCATTCTTCAATATCTTTCTTTTTAATTTTTCTCTTGATAATCATTCTTCATAATCCGAGTAAGCATCTCCTTGACTATCTTCAATTTCTTTCTTCTTCTTCCTCTTGTTCATTTTCATTAATTCAATCTTCTTCATTCTTTGCTCGACTAATCTACAAAATATATAACATTAAATATAGTAGTTAGTCAAAGAAATACATTATATAAACTTTTTGCTCTTATCACTTCATATCTATATTTGACATCATCAAAACTAATCATATCTAACATCTCTCACATATGACACAATTTCATATCCAATACTCTCCTCTCTTCTCCACATACACCATCTTAAAGTAGTTTAATGCATTGTATTTGCTTCTTCATGCCTCCTATATGGAAGGCTTAGGTAGTCCTCCTTTATGGATGATATAAGTTGGTACCTACATGGAAGGTTTTACCTCCTAAAGGGAAGGCAAGATTTCTCTATTTTCATGCATCTAGTGGTTGTACTTTTATATTTTAGAATTTAATAATCAAGCTTTATGCAATGTTTATAAAGTTTTCAATTTATTTTGGTTTTTTTTTAAATTTCATTATAAGCTAAATTTTTATTTTCCTAGAGTGATGATGTAGCTTACTAATGACGAATTGAATCTTAACTTATTAAATCTAGTTTAAAATTTCCTTCATGATTGAGTTTTAGTTATTGGTCTTAATGCTTTCAATTGATTGGCCATCTTTTGAATGATTTAAATATGTATGTTGTGACTAGAAGGAAATGCATGTGTATAGATCCTATAATTAAAACCATGACTTGCATATGAAATAGGAATATATTCACATGAGTTGTATAGTCTTATTGAGTTTCATAAATATTAATGCATAATTAATTGCTTAAATTCATATAGGAATATATTGGATTAGCAATTAATTATAGAATTGCTTGACCTTAGAAGAGGTTAGTAATTAAATTAGGGAAACTCGACTATCACTTTGTGGAATAAATTGGGCTAGAATAGATAAGTGATTTAATCCAAAAGTTGTTAAGTGAAATTTGACCCTTAGGGCTTTTGCTAATAGTTGTTTTCATATTATTTACATTCATATTTAATCATTATTTATTTTGTACTTTCAATCACCAACTAATCGATTGACTAAATAGAATTGAAGTTAGCTATTTTGGTACTTAGTGATCACTCACTTATGTATACTTGTTTACAACAATGTACACTTGCACTTTCTAATAGACCATTTACACTCGTAACAGTCCGTAGCTACCTTCTTCCCCTGTGAGCTACTTGCCTATGCTGCATATTAGTTATTGGAAAAGGGTGATATTCAAAGAATCCCACTAGTAACAGTTAACACTCATATAAAATGCATACAAAGCAATATGCTACATCAACCATCACATACCAGACAATTCAATATTCCTTCAATATTCAGAGATGTGCCTAACAGCAAATAATTCTATTTAAGGACTCACCATCCTTTCCTACAATGCTGGTTATTCTACTGGATAAAAGCCTTTCTCATATGAATGCTTAACAGGAAATTCTGCCTAATTCATGTTTGTAGTTCAAGTATTCATAATGGCAATAATATGCATGAAGCATGATACATAGAATATAAGGGAAAATTTACTACCTTAGCCTTTCCAATCTCGTACTTGCCCTGGTTATAGCGCTTAGGGCAGATATCGAATCAAATAAATAGAATTTACGAATGATGAGTTATTACTTAGTCTAATTCTTTTATAATTCAAACACTCAAGTTGGTTATCATTAGGGTTAATATCTAAAGTCAAAGGAAAATTAAATGTGGTCAAACTATCCCAAAGTGATTAATTTTACCCTTGGAATTTAAGGTAATTACATTGTGCCATTACCTTTTAAATGTGGTCCAACTAAAAGCTGGCAAAAATTTCAACCAAATTTGAAAATTCATATCTTTTTGTGTAAATGTCCAATTGTAGTGATTCTAAAGGTTATGTGACCCTTATTAAGTCTAATTCTAGGGAAAAATACTTTCCTTAGCCAAATTGATTAACAACATTCCAGAATTACCATTCAATAGACATTATCCTGGAAACATGCCAGTTTTACATGACCATATTCAAATATGCATAACTCAGTGTGTACAAATCCAATTGAGCTATATGACCTATCAAATTAAAGCTTAATTAGTCTAATTTTATTCTAGAAAAGCTCATGATAATTGGACATTGTTTAGTTACTCAAAAACACAATGTAAACAAACTACCACGCAAGAAACTTTAATTGGCAGCAAATGTGCAATTTTAAAAATTGTGTTCCAATGTTCTAGAATTTGTAATCGGGGCCTATTTCCACATATTTTTTCATGTATAACACAATGGTAACATTAAATTAATCAAATTCTCACTCCTTCTTGATGTTCAGTTCAGACCAAAAATTAGGGTTCAACATAACAATCCACCAATTCATATTTTAACCACCAAACTTAGCTCATATGCTTTTAAAACATCATATAATTATATTTATATGATCAAAGCTGCATGAACCCTAGAAAACCCTAAATGGACAAAATTAGGGCAGCAAGAACAAACCCTAAAAACCAAACCAAACAAGACAACATATATGTCAAAATGATGCTCTTGCTCACCTCTTGCTCTTTCTTGAGCTCTTTTCTTTATTCTTCAACTTTGGCTCTTGGTAAAAGACTCAAAACACCTCCCCTTGAAATTCTAAAACCATAGAAATGAAGTTCTCATTAAGGGGAACAATGTTTATGAAGAGTATTTTAGCCATAGAAGTTATTCACGAGGTCAAAATCCAAGGAGAGCTTTAACCTTAAACTTGTTCTTCTTTTCTCTTTCCTTAATTGATTTGGCCAATATTTTCACAAGGGAGAGAGAGTGGGATGTTTTCTAAAATTTCCCTTCCCTTATCACTTAATACTTGGCCAAAAATTAGACAAAAGAGGAAAAGTGTGTAGCTAATGATTAGTCTTCTTGGAAAAAGGCTTATGGTAAATTAACTAATGTGTAGTTAGTTTAATTGAGTTGTATTTTTCTCTTTCCATCCTCTTTTTGCTTGGCTGAATTTTGACTTCAAAAAGGGAGGAGGAAATGTTGACCAACTTGCTACCCTTGTCTTGCCCTTGGTAATTTTTTTTTCTAAGTTGGAAAATTATATGAAACTTTGACTTATTTGACCAACTATTTTCCCTTCCTCATTTGCCCTTAATGAGGACGGTTTTGAGGCCTTAAGAGAGATAAGATTTGTTTTTCATTCTCATAATTACTTCTTACTTTAGAAGAGTAAATCTTGGCCCTTCATTTGGTCTTTCACTTTTAACCTCATGATCAAGTGGCAATTGGCTCTTTTACCCTTGATCATGGCAAATTTAATTAGTATGCCATTAGATCTTTTATTTCTCTGTGTTCACATAAATGGTGCCACTTTCTCCTCTTTGGGTGTTCAAATTAGGCTTTTGGTTATCTCTAAATTTAAGCGAAAAGACTAAGTAATTACTGCTTGCTAATCAGGGCTAGAGTCATTGTAAAATTTTTAGGGACAGTTTTGTTATTAATTTCATTAGTTATTTAGTGCATTTAGACATTGTGCACCTTTTAGTATATTATAGGTAACCCCTTTATTCTTGATATATTTTAAAATGTCATAACTAATTCTAAACAAATCAAAATAGAGTGGTTCAAGTCTTTATTTAAAGCTTTCAAAATTCATATCTTCCACTATTCATATCCTTTTTAAGCAAACCAATACTTGTTTTAAAGCTTTATATGTATACTATTAATCCCAAAATTTCATCATAAACCTCTGGTGGAGTATGGAAAAAGAATTAGTTATGATTTTATTTTTATTAATTAGGTTATCCATTAGGGATATTTAATAAGGTTATTTATCCAATAAAAATAGGATCTATTTATTTATTAATTTATTCGTAGTATCTCAATAAAATAGGATATCTACGTATGATCTTATGATTTGAATTTGAATTTGAATTTTAAATTTAAGATTTAGATATTTGAATTTTACATTGTTATTTCATTATTATTTTGTTATTTCCTAAGCTCTATAAATAGAGCTAGGTTTCTCAATTGTATTTAGCCTTGAATTATTTGAATAAATGATTGTTGAGTTTCCTCCTTCTCTGAATCCTCTCTCCTCCATTCATTCGTCTGGTTTGCCCCTCCTTCTTGCTGTCCTCCCCCTCTATTCTCTTCTATCTCTATCTCCTTATCTATCTCCCTCCTTTTTCTTCCCTATTCTCTTTTTGTCCTACATCAAGTTTGATGCAAGAATGAGTTACCACTTCTCTTATGCTCATGTCATCATCATAACACATTTTTTAGAGTTAAAGTTTGTTTTCATATGGCATATTTGGTATTTATCTTTGTTATTATAAAAAAAAAAAGAATGGAAAAAAATCGTGTGAAAAAAAAAGAAGAAAGAAAAAAGAGTAGAAAAAAGTGCAAAAAGAAAAAAAAAGGTAAAAAAAACATAACCCAAAAAAAGAGAAAAAGGGTAACAAAAAAAGTTTAAAAAAAGGAAAAGATGAAAAAGGGCCAAAAAAGGAAAAATATTGCTTTCATACAATATTAAACTTTATTATTTCTTATTGTTTTATTGTCATACTCAACCCTAGAACATACCTCACACATATTCAGTCTTATACCCGAGTCACAATTTATCCTAGGTTAGTCAAAGTTTCTATTGGTTTCCCTATAGTGTTTTTGGAACCCTATGAGGTCACTATAAAGATCTCACTCAGGTTGTTACTTGTTTAATAGGTGTAATTCCTGTGGAGCTGTAGTGCTCTCAAAGGATTAGGTTTGTTGAATAAGATCTTCACCTTTTAGGTGGGGCAACTTGGAAGCCTTTTTTAGGTCATTAGATCCACCTTGAAACCCTAAAAAACATGCACCTCAGTTGTAATTATGGGGTTTAGAGAATATTCATATAGGGAGGGTCCTTATGACTATGACACACCATATCGATATAATTATAGGTTTTACACCATCAATCGTCGATATAATTATACTACCTACAGCCAATATGAGCAATATGATGAAGAAGGCTACTATAAAGATAACAACTATAACTTCTTCCTAAATAAGTCCCAAACCAAAGAAGGTTATAGGATAGCGAAAGAATCTTCCAAAGATCTAGACTTGTACTTGGTTATGTTCATTCACCTCTAGGCTATTGAAGAATACAAGAAGGCTAACAGTGAACTCTATGAGTCTTCAACTAAATGCATCAACCAAGAATATGCTAGGGTATTTGAGGCCATCGAGAATATTCTCTAATTGCTTAGACAACTGTATCATCAAATAAGGAGTCAAGTAATCCAAACCCCTAAATCAACAGGAGTTGAAGCTCCATCTTTAAACTCAAAAGATGAGGTTGCATATCTAGAAGCACCACCCCCAACTATGGCCCCATCAACACTAGTCATACCACAGGCTTCGATAGAAGCTTTTATGATCGGTGTTAGTGGTGACACTAATCTTATAGACCTAAGCACTAAACGGTCCAAACTTGATTATCATGTCACGGTTACTATATATCAATAAAGGGAGCACCTTCCTTAACTGTGACAAATAATGATCAGGTTGTCAAGCATACATAAGTACATATGGCACCTCCTCAAACTATGGCCAACAGGAACCAGCTCTATCCCAAAGCAAAGCCACCTCATCTGAAAGCTGCATCCTTGAAGATCAACCTACAACTTCTTGGTTAACTCTAACAATATCTTGTCTTGCTAGTTATTATAGGCAATTCATACAGAATTTCTAAGTCTTACCGATTATTACAAGCGGTTCATACAAAATTTCTCAAGAATTGTTTTGCCTTTGACAAAGTTAGCATGGAAAAATCAACCTTTTGTATGGGACGATAGTTGTAAGAGGAGCTCCACAGAGCTAAAGAAGAGATTAACAACAACACTAGTCTTAACAATCCCAGATCCATAGTTGACCTTTGTAGTCTATAGTAATATGAGCAAACATGGATTGGGATGTGTCATGATGCAACAGGGCCAAGTAGTGGCATATGCATCTCATCAGATGAAGCCTCATAAACTAAACTATCTCACTCATGATCTTGAGTTAGCAGCAATTGTATTTGCACTTAAAATCTGGAGACACTATCTCTATGGGGCAACCATAGAGCTATACTGCGACCATAAGAGCTTGAAGTATTTGTATAATCAGAAACAATTGAACATGAGACAATGCAGATAGATGGAGCTACTTAAAGATTACAACCTGGAGATCAAATACCATCCAAGAAAGGATAATGTCATTGTAGGCACATTGAGCCGAAAGACAGTGCAAGTGGTAGCCCTAATGATTCAGGAACAAAGATTGATTGAAGATTTCAAAGATCTCAATCTGTTTAACCAGATTATGATCAGTGGCAGAAATGCCAATCAAGCAGAGAATGATCTAAGAGCAGCAATAGAAGAGGCTTAGATATAGGATAGAAGACCACAATCTATCCAAAACATGATTGAAATGAGAGAAACTCAAGAATATTACTTGTCATAGAGTAGACTAATCAGACATAAAAAGCAGATATATGTTCCACCGCAAATAGAACTGAGATGGTAAATCCTGGATGAAACACAGAAGAGTAAGTTTACTTTATACCCAGGAGCAATTAAAATGTATCATGACTGGAAGTCCATGTATTGGTGGCCAGGGATGAAAAGAGATGTGATAAATTTTTTGCTCCTTGTCTCACTTGTCAGAAGGTGAAAATCGAGCATTAATGACCATTAGGGCTCTTATAAAACCCTCAAAGTTCTAAGTGGAAATGGGAGAGCATCACTATGGATTTGTGATAGGATTACCCAAAATCAGAAATCACGATATAATATAGGTAACTGTTGACTGATTCATGACAATAGCCCATTTCTTACCAATCAATATTCATTATTCTCCTAATAAGCTAGCAAAGATATATATCAAGGAGATTGTGCTATTACATGGTACACCGAAGAACATAATTTCTGATAAAGATCTTTAATTCACTTCTCTAAGTTTTGGAAGGCAGTACACGAGACTTTAGGTACCAAGCTCAGATTCAGTACAACCTATCATCCTCAGATAGATGGACAAACAGAATGAACAATATTGATGCTAAAGGAATGTTAAAGGCATGCGTACTAGATTTCAAAGAAAATTGGGATCAGTTACTTTCACTTGTAGTATTTTCATGCAACAACAATTATCTTTTGAGCATTCAAATGGCTCCATATAAAGCGTTGTATGGAAGGAAGTATCAATTGCCCTTGTGCTGGACAAAACTGTCTGAGAGGCAGTTATATGGGCTAGATATAGTTGACCAAACAATAGAGCTGATTAAGCTGATAAAGTAGAGATTGTTAGCTACTCAAAGTAGGCAAAAGATCTATGCCAATAAGAAGCAAAAACCTCTCGAATTTTAAGTTGGAGGTCACATATTCATGAAGGTTTCACCTATTACTGGTATTGGTAGGGCACTAAAGGTGAAAAAGCTAAGGCCTAGATACATTGGTCCATTTGAAATCCTGTCAAAGATTGGGCCAGTAGCGTACTAGGTAGCTTTATCCCCAAGTTTGAGCAGATTTCATAATGTCTTCCACATCTCATAGTTAAAGAAGTATCAACCTAACCTAGAGCATGTATTCGAATACGAGGAGGTAGGCGTGCAGGATTATCTTACCTATAAGGTCACACCTGATCAAATCGTTGATTGGCAGGAGACACAACTCAGGTATAGGAGTATCTCATTCATTAAAGTAGTATGGAAGGGATTATCTCCTAAAGAAGCTACTTGGGAAGTAGAGGAAGACATGCAAAAGCGTTACTCGGAATTCAAGAATATGTACATGTAGCAAATTTTGGGGATGAAAATTTATTAAGGGGGTAAAGGTATAACATCCCAATTTCTCTTCACCAATATGCCTTGTATATTTGTGGCATTTAATGGAATAAGATGGTGAAGTATGGTGCACATACAATGACAAAAACATTTTAATTAGTGGTCACACACAACGTGACTAAGTTAGGACACAAAAGAGCAATTTTGTTCCCATAAAGGCCTAATATTGTAACCCAAATTGGAGAATAGAAGAGCACAATTTTTGGCCTAATAATAAGGCGAGTTTTGGCCAAAATGACAGGAAAAGGAAGAAGCCACAATTTAATACAAAAATTGGCAAAAATGAAAGGGCAAATTGGACATTTAGCAAATAAAACAAGAGGCATTTGTTTGCCTAATAATTAAGGGCCATTTTTAGCCAATAAGAGGAGCAAGAAGGAAATTAAATACTTGATCCACATTAAGCCAATGGATGGACCATTTTTAACCAAGTGAGAAAGAAGAAAAGTCAAAAAAGTAAAAACATGTGGTTAAATAGCATAAAATACAAATAAGTTAAGGAAGTGGATGGGGATGTTTTATAAGCATATTTCAACCTATTTTGGCTCTCAGTTTTTGCCAACATCAAGAAGAGAGAAGAAAGAGAGAGAGAGAGATAGCTAGGGCAAAAATAAGAACAAGAAGGAAGCTAGTGAAATCAAGAAGCAAACAAGGTAAGATTGGTAGTAAAAATGTGTGTGTTCATGTCTCTAAATGCTTGGAAACTCTCTCTAATCTTCATATCCTTCTTGAAATCATGTAAGGCAAGAAGGAAATGAAAGGAAAAGAAGAGAGGAGGTGCACGGTTTTAGTGAGAGAAACAAGGAAATTCAACATAAGCTTGAAAACTTGTTACCTCTTGTTGATTCATGATTGTTGTTGATGGTTTGTGATAGTTATTGGATTGTTTGCTTGGATTTTGTAATTTGGGATGTTCAAATCCTAAAGGGTTATGCTGCCCAAACTTCCACCAATCATGATTATAAGGTGTTTAAGTGGTTAATCATATGATTACAAGTGAAAAGGAATATTTTAACCAAGTGTAATCATGAAAACCCATTTTTTCAATTAATTTTAAAAGTTTTGGCCAAGCACAGTACATAGAGGTAGAGTTGGAATTTGGTCAAATTGATGATTCCATTGTGTTCTACATGAAAAACTATGTGGGAATAGCCCATGGTTATGAATTATGGGTAATTTGTAAAATTGTAAATTTCTGCCAGTGTGTTTTTCCTGCATGGCAATCTGGCTGTGTAATGTTTTTGAATAGGCAAATGATATCCAATGAATGTGAAATTTTCCATAGTAAAATATACTTATCAAGCTTTAATTTGATAGGACATATAGGTCATTTGGAGCTGTACACTAAGAGTTCTATATTTTTTAATTTAGCTAAGTAAAACTGGCAAGTTTCTATGACAGTGTCCAATAAATGATAATTCTAGAATTTTGTGCTTCTAGTTGTCTAAGGACAATATTTTTCCCTAAAATTAGACTTAACAAAGGTCACATAGCCTATGAAACCACAACAATTAGACATCTATAAATAAAGATATGAATTTTTAAAGTTTGATAAAAATTCTAGCAGTTTTAGTCAGTGTGTGAAATTAAAAGGTAATGGCAAAATGTAATTACCTTGAACTCTAAGGGTAGAGATAACCAACTATATGAGTTAAGAATGGGAAGATGAATGAGTAATAACTCATTTTTTGTAAACTTGGAATTTTAGGACTTATCACTAGCCGAACCAGAACAAGGATATTAGACAATAAACAAGTCAGGAAAGGGTAATTCAAGTCATAACTCTATCTTTCAAACACTATGTGACTGTTATTATGCTTTATATTGTCATGTTCTTTAACATGAGTTGTAGACACACAACCTGGTTGTGGTATGGGAAGAGCACAAATACCACCCAGTGGGAAAGCACAAGTACCATAAGGCCTAGTGGGACCCAACTAAGGCAGTGAAACAAGTCCAAGTAGACAGTCATTTGTGCCGGAATAGGACAACTAGTAGGAGTCATATAGTCATATGACCCTGAACAATGCACACAGTAAGGCCAGTAGGGGCACAAACAGTCATTTTTACTCGAACGCTGAGCAACAGCCAAATTTACGGCATTATAATTATGTTACTTAAATGGTGCATTGCATGTTTATTTATTGCATTTTATATTATTGATTGTGTTTTACTACTGATATTCGTATGAATCTCACACCTTACCATAAATTTAAATTTGCTCAGCTGGTAGAAGTGGCTCTAAGGGCAAAGAGGTAGATACCTAGAACTGAGGGTTCCAGTTTAGATCAAAAGTTATTGTTGGTTATCTTTAGTTTTATTTTGTTTCTTGTGGGATCTTTATATATTTTTCGAACCCTATAGGTATTCTTGTAAATGTAATCAAGTACTATGTATCAATATACTTATGTTATTTCTATATGCCTATCGAACTGTTGTGTTGTCACTCTATATATTATCAAAATGTTAAGGAGTCTGACATCCTCCCCCTGTATTCTCTTTTATCTCTATCTCTCTCCTTTTCTCTTCCCTATTCTCTTCTTCTATATCAACCTCCTTTTATTTGTCTTGTTTGATCCTTATTCAAATTTGCTCCCCATTAAGGTCATCCACATTGTTTATCCATACTTTATATATATGGGCAATTTACCAACATGCTATCACATAAACAAATTAAAGGCATAAGCAACCCGTACCAATAAATACAGATCTTCCTCACAATAAGCATACAAGCTTTAAATTCTTTAAACTAAAGTATTTGACTAGGAATGGACTTGTATATACTCCTGTCATCCTTCCACTTTCTTTACTTTGCCTTTGGATGTATGTGCTTGTGCCTAAGTAGATGTCATAGATAAGGGAGAGGTGAGATTTCTTAGAAACCTCATCTGGAGGCACTATGGTTCAAGTGAACATAGTTAATTGAAAGGCCATAATTCAAGACTTGTATCTTTATCCTTGAGTTACTATTAATTTGCGATTTCTAGTTTAGTCGTCCAACATTGAGAAGTCATAACTAATTCTAGAAAAATCTGTTGTGGGTGTTCTTCACCATGCTCAAGATAAAGATGCTACTCATGGCAAGCCAAAAAGTATAACAAAAAACATAAACACAACATAAAATACAAGAATGGGTAAAGTTGCTACCTTGCTCTTTATTTTCCTTAAGCTTTCCTTTACTTGATACTTAAACCCTTATAGGTATTGAACAAAGATTAGAGTCTACACATTAATGTAATTCAATGCATATTAAAAAAACTAGACGCATTGCAAGCATGATGCAATTAGGAAACTAAACCCCATTTACTTTGTCACTTAACCTTAACAATACACCTTGCATTCCATGTACTTAATTAATAATTAATCTAATGTAATACCTTATTCTAGGGTTACATATTAGAGTTAGTTAGCTATTTAAGAACCACATGTGACCCAACATGTATCTTTAGTTAAGATAAAATCTTAAATCTTTTTAATAAATAATGGGTACCATGAACTGATGAATTTACCAAAACTTTGAAAACTCATAATTAATTCAATATAACTCCAAAATTAGCAGTTCAAGCTCTATTTTAAGATCATGGAAAGCTCTTTGCAAGCAAAATATTAAACCTGGGTTAACCACTCAATAGCACATATTTGTATATACTTAATGGTCCATACTTAACGATTATGAGGAAAGTGTGAAATATAAAGAGGCAAATTTACGTGAAGTAAATAGATCATGGTTATTCCAAACAAACATGAAGTATATGCTCACAGATTTCACGATTGTATATAAAAACCATGAAATATTAGTTTCATTTTTCAGTTACTAAAATTGAATAGTTTACTTCACTGTTATAACTAAAACCGTAAAATAATGTTCAAATATATATCATGGTTGTTTGTAAACAACCATGAAATGTAGTGTATGTCCTCTGATCCTAGTTATAAGAGTCCAATAACTGAATCATGAGGTTTAGAAAGGCTATTAAAATTAGTTAAAATAATAAGTATGTGTTGAAATAAACATTTTCTTCCAAGTATGCCATAATTAACATGGGGCAAGTAAGAGACAAAATATAGTAAATATAAGTATCACCAACCCTTTAATTAATGCAATATATCTAATTAATGAGGGGCACAAATGAAAAAAAAACTCATTAAATGTTAAGACAACTTTTGTCAAGCTCTTATAAAAAAGACCAAGTCAATGCAAACGTTGGGCACTTATAAAAAGGACTGGAGAGAGTACTTCATGGTTCTTAATTAAACTTTAACCAGTAACTGTAGTCTTTTAAAAACCCTTACCAGACCCATTTTCGTTTGACTATTGAAACTTACTAAGTTATAAAGCTCTCACTCCCAATACCACCAACTACTCTATCCCAACTTCTCCACCTCCATTTCACTCTTCTCCATCATCGCTCATCATTCGTCTTAAAGCAGATTATGGGGCTCATGGGTTCGGAGTTCTTCTAGGTTCGTGGATTTATAGCTGCGGCTTCTCATGCCTTCAAGGTTCATCTCTTCTTGAGTTCATAGGTTCAATCTTTGAGCTTGTCTCTTGTTCTTCAATTCCTTCCTTCTTTTATTTGGATTTATTGATGCATTTTTTGGATATTGATTGGAGTAAAGAGTATGTAAATATTGTCTTTCGAGTGATTTTGTATGTGCATAAGATTTTGTCACTGATTTGAAGTATTTTTGTTGTTAAAGTTGTTATTTGATAGTGTTGATTTGAGTGAAGTTTTTAGAAATATTGTTTCTTGAGAGATTTTCTTAATGGCCCGTTTGGTAGCATGGAAATCAAGAGAAGGAAGTGGAAGTGGAAGTGAGTTCCACCATTTTGTGTGTTTGGTATCATAGAACCCAATTCTTGGTGGAACTCACTTCCGCAAAAAATAATGGAAGTGGCTTCCATCCTCAACCCCATAGAAGTGGCTCACTTCCGTTGGAAGTCAAAAAATTGGAAAACTTTATCCTCTGATTTTAGGAAGACGGCACTTGTAAGGACGCACTCTTGAAGGTCATTGTCTCTAGCCACCCACGCTGCATCTGCTCCATCGACCCTCACCGTCAACACCTCTGAAGACCCTTGACATTATCATCTCCAACAAGGAACTCAAAGGCGATGATGAGAGCAAAGGCGAAGGCGGACAGTGAAAGCGACGGCAAAGGTGTAGGTGGACCGCAATGGCGAAGATCGCGATGGTGATGGATTTGCAATCTCTATGATTTGTAAAGGCGACGGCGAAGGCACTCTGGTTCCAGAAAATCAGCCCTGCGATTTGCGATAACTGAACGAAGATGATGGTACTTCGATTGCAACGAAGTTTTCAGGTCCAGAAGCCCTCGATCTTTGTTCATAATTTTTTCTTCGATTCCATTCATAGTTTCTAACTTCGAATTCTGTGGTTATTTTCTTGCTTGATTTGGTTTGATTTCTTGCTTATGGTCATTTTAGTTGTTCTAATCATCCTCTTCCATGGCTACCGGTGATTTCTATGATGGTCGCCAACAATGTCGCCTGTTTTTCTGTGGAGGTTGACGGTGGTTGAACTATTTTTTTTTTGCCAAGTGATGGTGGTTGAACTGATTTGTTAGGAGGAAGCTTTTTTCACAGGGGTAAATCGGTAATTTAATATTTAAAATAAATGTATTAATTAAAAATTACATCATACTTCCATAGCCATACCAAGCACACTTTTATCCCTACTTTCACTTCCACCCCTACTTCTAATTCCATTTATATTTCCACTTCCACTTCCATTAAAAACTCTTCCATTGTACTAAATGAGGCATAAGTTGTTGTCACACATTTCCCTCTATATACATGATATGCTCTAGATGGAAATAAAGAATAGATGTATGTCAATCGTCTATTGAAGGAGTATTGGTATAGAGTAGGAGATTTCATAAGATTTGTGATTTATAATAGTACTGATGTAACCCCCTGCCTTAAATTAGCGTAATTAAGATTTGATAACACATAGTAAAAAGGGTTAGAGACCGTCGGATAGTTCAAAACTCATTAAAACACCCACTAAGTAGTAGGGAATTTACAAAATTTTCAAAACTTCCTTCCTATTCCGGTCTCAAGTTCAATTATCGAATATAATCACATGTGCAGTTAATTTACATTCATTCATATCAGAATATCTAATAGCAATCTCGGCAACCCCCGGCTTCCATTCATTCACTCCAAGGTTTACAATTCCCATATAGGGGATTACACAACTATATTCAACTACTAATTACAACCCAAAAATAATTTACAAGATCTCTATCCAACACGATTAACCAACATATCCAAAAGAAAATGTCCCTACAAGGTTCTAACCACTCCGGGTCATGCACTTCTCCTTGGAGCCACTCACCCTGTCTGAAAGGTTAGTTAAAAGAAAGGATGAGATTTAAAAGAATCCCAGTAGTAACAAAACATTTATACCACACATAAACACACAGCATGTAAGCACATCATCATACAGCAGCAGCAGCACAAATCATACTCCACCCTCATCCCCTTTCTCCGCCGGGAAGGCACACCGTCCTAACACAAACCGTTGTTAGTTACTCAGGGACTATTGGTGTGGCAGTGCATACACATAGCCTTATAGCTCATATAGCTATTCGGCTTACACAATTGGCCCGTCGGCCTTCACAAATAGCCTTTCGGCCTACATAATCACATATACCATACCTCATCCTCATCCCCTTTCTCCCCCGGGAAGGCACACAACCATTACCCGATCTATTGCTAGCTACTCAGGGACTGTTGGTATGACGGTGCCTACGTATATACACAAATGTCGCAGCATACGATTCATCACAAATCAATGATATAATACACATACAATGCATCATATATGATATAAAAGAAAAGTCACTACCTCGTTCCTTCTTGACATTTACTGGCTCAATGGGCTCACGGGGAAAGAAGATATCAAATCTTATAAACCAAAATAGGGACAATAGGTCAATCTCTTTTCCAAGTTTCCAAATTTTGTAATACCTTAAGTTGGTATTCATATGAACTCTTTAGGTGGCTATAATAGGCCTAAACATATCCCCAAACGGTTGGAAGAAACTACCCAAAAGATACATTTTTTGGATCCAAAACACCAATTTTGGGCTGCCTCACTCGAGTGATGCCCTCAATTGTACTCAAGTCCCAGCGAGTGAAACACAGAAAGTGTTTGCCCAAGAGCAAATCCTCAAAATATCTCTCACACTCACTCGAGCATAAGAAGCTGCACCCAAGCAATGACCTCAAGTGAACTCGAGCACCAAGAAGTGCAACACCAAGAGTGTTTGCCCAAGAGCATAGACCACTTCCAGGCAAGACCTCACTCAAGCATGCCCATGCCCACTCGAGCAGGATCATATCTCACTCACAAGTCAGAAAGTGTGCTCGCGGTTTTTGCCTGAAGACCTAACCAAATTACCCAGAATTTCATACTGCACTCGAGTGAGACCCCTTTTCACTCGAGTGAAGCTTATCAGAAGCCAGATCACAGCAACTGATACACTTTTCCAAATTTACCAAAACTAGTTCTAATGGTCCCAACTTTTATACCAAAGTTCATTCCCATTCTAAACTCCACAATGAACCTATTGGCAACCACAAAACAACCAAATTCCTACTCAAGCAACACATTCCCATCTCTAGACCACAAGATCACCAAAACCATAATTTGCCAAACTTCTTCTTTTCAATTCCAAACCAAAATCATTTACACTCATACACTATTTGACATCTATTCCACCACATTACACTACTCAATCCATGCATTTCAACATTGATCCAAAATTAGGGTAAAATCACAAAATCTCAAAACCAAACTAATGGCTAAAACAATCATACCAAAATGCACTAAATGATTACCTCTTCAACTTAGTAAGATCAAATCTCTATTTTCCCCAGTTTCAAATTTGAACAAACACCAATTCACCACCAATGAAAATTCTGAAATCATAGCCAAGAAGCCCTTACTATTATGAACAACTTTATAGAATAACATTTGGGCCAAAGAGATCATTTCCAAAGTCAAAACTCACCTTTGCTTTTCTCTTTCTTGGCTAGTTCAACGAAAATGGAGGAGGAGAGAGGAAATGAGATGAGAATGATGATGGCATATTTTCCCTTCACACACACACACACACAGCCGACTTAATAAGGGAAGAGAGAGGGAAAAATCATTTGACTTTTTGACTTCAAATCCAATGGCTCACATTTGAACACATGGCACAATCTTATCCTCCCTTCTATGAATTCATATACTCTCTTACACACTTGATTCCACTTCTTGTTCTTTCAATCCTAGCCACTGATCTTGATTACTAGGGAGTTTTCTCTCCTGTAACTGACCAATCAATAGGTAAATTTACCATTTTACCCTTGATTGCCATGACACATCTATCATCATCTATTATCATTATCAAACACATTTTACATCACAATATATTATTTACTTCAAAAGTGCTTAATTATCATTAATTACATCACTTTGAAGTTATTAAACCTTAATTACAATTTGGGATATTACAACTAACAATCACGGTATGATTATTGGCCCTTACGTAAAGTATGGCATTGTAAAGTGTAGTCATCCAGATAGCTGTGAGTCACACTTAGTGATGTATGGAATTGATTAGAGTTATACGTGTTGGACAAAACATGGGGAGACTAATGTGGACAATACTAGCCGGCCACATTTAGAACAGTGTGAATCGCCTAACTTTGTTATAACTACATATGAGGGTGCCCGTCTCAAAGATATGACCGATATAATTGAATCAGAATCTAGTGAATTCCCAAAAAAGTTTGAGAAGATAAAAAGTAATGTAGAGAAGTCTTTGTATGAAAATTGTACTAAGTATATACTATTATCTACAGTGTTGAACTTGTACAATTTAAAAGTAAAAAATAGGTGGAGTCAATGTTGTCAAAATCTTGACTCAAAAGTGCGATTTTACGAACCCGCCTAATCATTTTTTGTTAAATAGTGTGTAAAATCAAAAATCTAAATACTCGCATTTAACTTTCATTCTCGGAGGGAGTTTTCATCCAAGTTTCTTAGTTTTTATCTTACTATAACATAATTGGATATGTGACTGCCACGTACTGCACCAGAAGCATTATTTTTATCTTTAATCTTTTTTTTTCAAATGAAGCCTTATTTAGGTATTTCAATCAAAATTTTATATATTTTGCTATATACCCATGAAAAATCAATGTTTGACTATTCAAAATATTACAAAAGTAGAAACGTTGCATCATCGCTTTTGCTCTTATTTTATTTTAGTTTATTGTTATAATTTTATAAATTACAATAACATTAGTGAAGGCAAGTCTTTATAATCGTTCTTATTTTTTATTTTTGATAGATATTGTTCTTATTTTTTTCAAATATCAATTATATATAAACATTTATAAATTTGACATAATTTATATTCATCAATTGAATTTTATAACCAAGTCATGTAATATTGTGGTATTTACTTTTTCATGAATATTGACACAAGCTTCAACATCTACTTTAATACATGTTAGTTGACATTTGAATCACTAAATACTTCCCCTAAAAATTTTTTTCACAATAATTGCATATTACTTTTTTGTCATATTCCTATAAAAAGTAGAGATTATAATGGTGGAGGAAAAGAATTTGAAAATGATGATAAACCAACATTAATTAATTGATGATCTTTGTTGAATATATAATTATATTTTTATTTGATTATGTTTAGTGACTTTATATATGAACTCCATAGAAATTCCTATGATAGTAAAAATAAACTATTAATGTTGATGGATTTAATTTCACTTATTTGCGTTTGAAATATATTATAAACTAAATTGTGTGCCATTTTTCTTAAATTATTTAATTATATATTTTTAATATCTATTTATTGATAGATGTAAACTCTTGTGAGTTTACGATGTGAGTTCACATCCCTCTCACAAGTTTTGCTTAAACTCGTGAGTTTGATAATGTAAACACCCTTATTTATTCGATATTAACCAATGTAGCAATACGTATAGTGAATAGTGCACACAATATGGCCAGAAGGGTCAAACAATCATTTGATCCTAAACACCGAATAGACAAGCACAGTTACAAACAGGCATAGTGGCAATAAGTCTTAAAGTGCTTGTAAGCATAAGGATGATTCCCTAGGCAGTAAGACCAGGTGTGGAAAATTGCATGGGGTAGTGTTCCTAGGATATAAGATCCTATATGCCAGTTATGTTATAATGGACCAGTGTGTCCAGAGGCCCTAAGACCTACTAGACCAGTGTGTCCTTAGGCTGACAGATGAATTCAGAAATGTGACGAGCAATGGCTCAAAGATTGGGGGAAGAGACCCCCAGCTATACTATCTTATATGCTAGTTGTTTATATTGCATATTGATTGTTGAATGTGAATATTGAATGAAAAATGCTAAAAAGTATCAAAGATACAAGAACATAATGATTGTGTTGCATGCTCAGTGTGCTTACATATGAAAGAAATAAATTGAAGAATGACTTGTGCTGTATGCTTATTAAGCTTGCACACGAGAGGGATAGACAAAGTGTCTAGAATGATCCCCAAAGTGTAGACATTCAAATTTCGAGGATGAAATTTAGTGAACAGGGGGAGAAATGTAACATCCAAAATTTCAGTCACCAAAATTCCTTTACACCTTTATGGAATTAAAGGGAATAAAATGGTGAATATTGGCACACTTGAATTAGTCAACTAGTGCAATTAGTGGCCAATAAAGTCAAATTCTATATTGGTGTGCATCCAGATGACTAATGGCTATATTTATTTTCCTAGAAATAGACTTATTAGGGGTCACATAGCCTTTGTGATCATCAAAATTAGACATTTATAAATAAAGATATGAATTTTCAAAGTTTGATGAAAATTCTATCAGCTTTTAGTCAAAGTGGAAAATTAAAAAGGTAATGGCAAAATGTTTTAAGAGTAAAGATAACCAACAAAATAAGCTTAGAACAATACATGAATAAGTAATAACTCAATTTTTGTATACTTGGAATTTTAAGACCAGATAGTCGTACCTGAGCCGGATCAAGATAGTTAGACAATTATGCAAGAAAGCGCTATTCCAGTTAGTAACTCTATCTTTATGCACTGTGTGAATTTGTATATGCTCTGTGTATACCATCTTCTATGATATGCATAATGCACTCTCTAATTGGGGTAGGAAAAACACAAGTACCGCTCGGGGACAAAGCTAAAGTACCCCAATAGCCTAAAAGGGATCCAGTTATG
Source organism: Inga leiocalycina (assembly GCA_963242795.1). Taxonomy (NCBI): domain Eukaryota; kingdom Viridiplantae; phylum Streptophyta; class Magnoliopsida; order Fabales; family Fabaceae; genus Inga; species Inga leiocalycina. The sequence goes on along the minus strand of OY725329.1, from coordinate 20,575,769 downwards.
AGATTTAGTACCAAGAGGGTATATTGCCCAATCTGTGGTCATGAGCCCAGCTGAGGTACTGACTAGTTGGGGTTCTAACAGTTGTTGGTCCTAACTTGGTGTCTAATAATGGTTTGCCCTGAATATGTGCAAATACCAATGAATATGATTACAGTATTATTATTCTATTACGTTATGTGGTACCTAGCATATTTATTTGTTACATTTTATATGATCGATTGTATGTTACTACTAAGATTCTTTGAATCTCACCCTTTCCCCAAAAATTAAATATTCCAGCTACAGGAAGTGGCTCAAAAGGAAACGATGTAAATACCGGCAACTAAGAGGTCTGGTCTAATTCGAGTGCTAATGTTGCTTATTTGTAGGATTTTTATTATTTTATGGTCTATAAATATTAAGCACTAGACACTGTGGGAATTCCTATAATATAATCATGTCCTTTTTATTAGTATTTTTATGCTATTTTTGTGTGTCCACTGAACTGCTCACAAGCACTCTAAAAAATGTGAAAATACGATAAGGATCTTACAGGTGGAGTGACTCAAGCTTCACATAATTGCTTACACTTTTAAGAAGGATGCTATCACCAGGGAACAGTATACCAACCAAGACGTATGATGCAAAATATATAAGTGATGTGCATCACTAGCTTGAATTATGAAAAAATACTTGCTTGCCCCCAATAATTGTATTTTGTTCATAAAAGAATATAAATCGTTAACTGAGTGCCCTCAGTGTTATTGTAATATTCTGAATTTCGACCCTAGAGATTTGAGGATAAGCCCAAGTCAAGAAAACTACTAAGCCCAGTTTGATAAGAGTTCCATGGATAAAATGAGTTCCATAGGCACATATGTGACGTATTTTTGAAGATATAGACATATATGACTAATTAGTTGGATAAAGTATACCGATATAGGTGTGCACATGGTATTTTCAGGGTAGACATAAACATCCTACATCTTTAGATAAGACATAGTTGTGAAATACCATTTACAAAGGAATACAAAAGCTGAGCGATGTTTGTGGGTCACACCCAGACACTCGAGCTTATACTTGACAATTCCCTGAGACAGGTAGCACCGGCTGGAGCGTACACCACAAAAGTATCTTTATTAAAATACTTTATTAAAACATCTTTACTAAAGATTACCTTTTGACTTTTCTTTTTAACCTGCCAATCACATTGTGACAATTTTTAACCCTACTTTATGTTGGCCAATAACGCTGTGAGAATGATAAAAATACTTTATGGCTAACCAATCATATGGTGGCACCTCTTAAAGACACAATTGACACATGCGAAATCACCTAGACAATTCATCAGTCCTCAATCTGGACATAAGTCCGACTTTCTCCAACGTTGTACCTGAAGCCGGATGAATTCATTTGATTCCCTCTTCATTGACAATTGAATCATCCAAACATGAGAGAGGAGAAAAGAATACAGATTGTACAAGGTATATTGAATACCCTATAGTGTAAAGTAAGAACATTCGGTACACAGGATCTCTAGATACCCGGTATTTTCTCGACAAAGCACCGGACACCTTGGATTTTTTTTAAGCTTTTGCAACATGTTATAAACATCATTCAGTACATCCAAAGGCCATCAAAACCATCATAAAAATCAAGAAAAAAATCATAAAATTCTGAAAAAAAGAATGAGGAGAGAAGTTTTTCATGTTCTTCGCGTTCTTCATCGATTTGAAGCTCAAAATCGCATTTCCAACTCCCGAAGCCTTCACTAATCTTCTTCTACTCAATGAGAGCAATATTTCTACAATTTTGGATCTCTGATCAGAGGTGTTTAGTGACATCTTGTCAGTGGAAATACTGTCAGAATCAAGGACCAATTGGATAAACGCGTAGAGGTAATTGTAAGCTTCAATTTGAGCATGATCTCTTGCTATTTTGATGAGTAATTTTGAAGTTCTAGACCCTTTAAGGTTTCAACCAAGGTGTTGAAATTGAGCTCTAATGGCTGATTGGTGATGAATATGTTGTTCATTAAGGGTTTTTCATGGTTAATTACATGTTTAAAGGCTAAAAGTTCCAAGAACACAATTTGTGTTTTAGGGGTCAGGTTTGGTTGACCTGATTCATGGTGTTAGAGCTAGAATTGAAGGATTTAATTATTACATTATGCTTAGAATAAAAATTTTGTGGGAATTCATGTGTTTATAGTTTTTGGTTGATTCTATAGAAAACCTTGAATTTTGGAAGATGATGAATAGTTCTTCCAGATTCATTTTCCATAAACAAATTTGGTTTGGTGTGTTTTTGAGTAGTCAAACCAGGTACAAACCTTATGAATTTTACAGAATGAAAGTAGACATCCTAGGCTTTAATTGTATAGCTAAGATAAGCCATTTGGACTAATGGATTGAAAGATATGATTTTTCAAAGTTTAACTATGAATCTGAATGAATTTAGTAGTAGACTGGATTTGACAAATTTTTTCGAATTTTGTTGTTATAATTAGTTTTCTGTGATATTTTTCCTTAAAGAAGGATAGAAATAGATTTAAATAGAAACTGGAGTCACCTAATTTCAAATTTTTTGGATTTAGTGATGAATTTTCAAAGTTTTATGAAAATTCTGCCAACTTTTAGAAAATGTGTGGAATTAAAAGAAAAGGTAATGACACAATGTAATTACCTTAAACTCTAAGGGTAAAGATAACTAACAAAATGAGTTTAGAATAATACAGAAATGAGTATTAACTCATTTTTGGTTTTTGTTTAGGACCTAACTGAGATACACAGACAAGTAGGGGTTCAAATAGTAAGTTGACCTTGAATTACGTGCACATAGCGATTTATTGTGTTATTATTATGTTGCATTATATGGTGTATGGCATATCTACTTATCGCATTTCATATGGCCGATTGCATGTTACTACTGAGATTTATTCGAATCTTACCCTTTTTCAATATTTAAAAATATTCCAGTAGAAGGTAGCGGCTCTAAGCGCAAAACAGTAAATACCGGTGGTTGAGGGTTCCGATTCAAGCAAGAGTTGTTGTTAGTTATCATTAGCCTTGTTTTGTTAGTTTTTAGAATCTGTATATATATTTTTCAAACCCTATAGGGATTTCCTATAATGTAAACAAGTACATAATTTCAGTATGTTTATGTTATTTCTATATGCCTACTGAATTATGCATTTATTACTCTAACAAATATCGAAATGTTAAGGGGTTTGATAGTTATGCCTCACTCTACCAAGTGAATGTAAAGAGTCCAAAGTAGGTGTTATGGTATTTTCCAATTATACCTATATTTAGATACATGTATAGCAATGTACATGATGCAAAAAATTTAAGGCAGTATGCGGATGAAAGGATTCAAGATGGCACGCTTCGGCATCTTGCTAATTCTGCCAAATGGGACAAGTTTAACCTTGAGTATCCTGATTTTTTTGAGGAAGAAAGAAACCCCTCTGCCTAGCATTGGCTATTGATGGGATGAACACATATGGGATGCAAAATAGTACCCACAGTACATGGCTAGTTATGTTGTTTATATATAACCTCCCTCCATGGCTCTAGATGAAATAGAAGTATATGATGTTATCAATTCTAATATCAAGGCCAAGGCAACCAAGGAATGACATAGAAGTATATCTTGTGCCACTAATTGAAGACTTAAAGAAGTTGTGGGATAGAAGGGAGCTTGTATATGATGCTCATGGGAAAGAAACATTCAATTTAAAGGACATGTTGTTAAGTACAATCAATGACTTTCCTGCATGTGGTAATTTGACAAAGTACAACATTAAAGGCCAACCTAGATGCCCAATTTGTGAAAAGGGTAAACAATCGATCTGGTTGAAGCATGGTATAAAGAATTCCTATATAAGACATCGCAGAAGGTTATAAAAGGGTCATACATATCGCCATATGAGAAAATAATTCAATAAGGAATCAGAGGAAGGTATGGAACCTAAACTTTTGATTAGTGAGGAGGTTTTAAAAAAACAATAGATATAGACTGTAAATTTGGGATGCCATTTGGAAAATATATTGGGATAAGCGGGTAGAAGAAAAGGTCTACTTTCTTTGATATGCCATATTGGAGTTCCCTAAATGTTAGACATTTTCTTGATGTCATGCACATTTAGAAAAATGTGTGTGAGAGACTTTTTGGGAAGTTACTCTATATTCCTAGGAAGATGAAGGATGGCATAAATGCAAGGCTAAACATGGTTGAGATGAGAATAAAGGAGGAATTGGCACTAAAGGAGAGGGGATCTCATACATTCCTTTGACCAGTGGTATTCACACTATCAAAACAAGAGAAAAGAAGTTTTTGTGAGTTACTTGTTGTAGTGGAAGTGCCAGAGGGTTACTTGTCAAACATTAATAACTTTGTGTCAATTAAGGACTTGAAGCTAAAGGGTCTTAAATTACATGATTGCCATGTGTTGATGGAAAACTCTATCTAGGTAGCAATACAAGGTAATTTACCTGATAAGGGGTGAGCTACGATCACGAAGCTATTTTTCTTCATCAAGTCATTGTAGAGTAAGGTAATTGACCCCAAGAAATTGCTAAGGTTGCAAACCTAAATCATGACTACACTGTGTGAGCTAAAGATGCTTTTTCCTCCATCTTTCTTTGACATAATAGTACACCTAACTATTCACTTGGTTAGAGAGGTACAACTATATGACTTGTCTATATGAGATGGATGAACCTAGTCGAGTGCAAGATGAAGGACTTGAAATGGTATGTGAAAAATTGGAGTCGGTGAGAAGGTTGCATTGTTGAATGATACATTTATGAAGAGACTATTAAATTTTGTACCGATTACTTAAAAGATGCCTATGATATTGGCCTTTTGGTGTCTTTACATAAAGGAAAGACATCATGAAAAAATAAATTATCTGAATCTTAAACCAATAGTAGGAGCAAGCAAATCTATATGTACTTCACAACTCCGAAGAGATTGATGAGTATGTGGATATTCATATAGATGAGCTTAGGAAGGGAAACCCTAACAGAGTTGTGAGTTGGTAAGCCAAAGAACATAATGAAAAAATCATAACATGGTTGAGGTAGCACGTGGATGGCACATACAATGTTGGTCATAATTCAATTCCTTAGAAATTAATGTTCTTGGCAAATGGTCCGAATAAACATGTGCATTCTTTTTCAAGCTACATCATCAGTGGATATTGTAACCCCCTCCATAATTATATCCGAAATACGCGATTAAAATGAAATAGAGACCAATAATAATCAAAAATCATTTAAAATCCCATCCTTGAGATAGGGTTTTCAAAAATACCTTTTAAAATCTAATAACTTGGTCTCATATTCACATTTCGAATACAATTACTACGCGAAGATAAATCACATTCATATAAATATCGGAGTGCACAACATAATTATCCTGGCAATCCTGGGTACATATCTTTACTAAAGATACACAGGGCACAACTACCCATTACAATTCTTCAAATGGGGATTACACAATCTCATCTCAAATTCATAACCATATTTTCAACCGAGTTATATACAGGCTTCACAACTCATTGGTAACCAACTACCAACTCTCATCTCGAAAGAGTCCTAGCCGCTCCCTGTAACACCCCGATTTTCGATTAAGGGCAAATGGTAATTGTTAAGGATAATTATCGAATTAAAGTGGAATAATTATGGGTTTGGTGGCTATATTAATTAATATGCCATAAGAGTTGGGAAATTGAAAGAATGGAATTATTGGCATAAGTTGGTAATTAATGGAAATTAATTACTAACTAAGAGAAAAATGAGAAGTGTGATCAAATGGCTAATGGATGGATTAGAGAGATTAATTGGTGTATATGTGTGTGGTATTAGAGATTAAGGGATGAGATGTTGCCAAGTGGCATTATGGTGGACCATAGGATGAGGCATAAGAGAAAAAAGTCACTTTTTTCTCTCTCCTCTCTCTCCTATGCTTTTTTTGGGGGCATAGGGCAGATTTTCTGCACTTCATCCCTCTTCTCCATCTCTCTCTCACATTCTCTCTCTTCTCTCTTCATTTCCTCCATTGTTGGCCAAGAGAGAGAAAAGAAAAGTTGGATTTGAGGTAAGCAAATGGCCTCAAATGCCAAAATGCTCTTCATTAACATTGTTCCTTGAGCTAAGAGCTTTCATCCTATGGTTGTAGATTCTCCATTGGTGGTGATTGAGGAATCACGAAATTATGAACTTGGGAGAATCATGAAGTGCCTTTGGGAAAGTTGTTGAGGTAAGTGAAAGCTTCCTTCTCATATAAGATTTGTGGCCATTTGTTGGGCCTTGAATTTCTGGAATTTAAGCCCTAATTTTCATGATTTAGGGTCTTGGGGAGTATAACATGTGGTTGTCATGGAATTGGTGCCTTGTTTAGTGTTTTGAATTGATAGAAGGGAATTGAAGCTTAAATGTGAAGTTTGGCACTTTTGTATTGGTTTTGTGCTTTGGTCAAAACAGGGCATATAAATGGGTTGTGATTTTGGTCATTTTGAGGTTACCATTGTGTTCCTTGAGTGATTTTGTGTGGGAATAAGCTTGGTTATTAATTTTGGAGTTATTGAACACTTTGGTAGAAAATTGGAAATCTGTTTGGTTTAAGCTCTGTGTTGCGCAGTAATTTTGTATGAGCGTTTTGAATGACCAAATGGTATTGAAAAATTCTGAAACTTTCCAGTCTTAAATTTCACATCCCAAGCTTCAAAATGGACACATAATTTGTGCCATTTCGTTTTGTCTACTGTGATTTATAGCTGTCCAAAGTTTGAGGTCGAAAATGGATTCTGTTTTGGGACAGTCTTGAGTTTTTGGTGATTCTGTATTTGTGTGGTGATTTCCAGTGAAGGGCTATATTTGTCCTTGAAATAGGACTCATATACCTTTCATTTGGCTTTGGAATCACTTCGTTTCGATGTTTCTAGATTTAGTTATGAATTTTGAAAGTTTGCCCAGAGTCAGGAAATTTCTGGGCCGTGGCCCAAGAGTGGCTGGACCGCGGCCCAAGACTTTTCTGGCCTTATCTGGGCCGCGGCCCAAGAGTGGTGGGCCGCAGCCCAAGACCTTCTGACCATGTTTGGGCCGCGGCCCAAGGAATGGTGGGCCGGGGCCCACCCCTGTGTTCCAGCACTTTGTGATTTCGAAAAGTGACTTCAACCTTTTGTTTCCCAATCTTTTGGGGCTTTGATTAGAGGCATTTGGGGCCTCTTAAGGGTCAATTATGATAGCTAAATCTAAGTATTATGAAAGTGAGAATTTAGAAAAGAGAATGACCATATGTTCTTGATTTGGTTATAGGGTCGGGTATTCACCCTGATTATGATTTGATATCCGCTTGGATCGCGAGTAGCCGATGCTGGAGTATACGTGGAAAGAATAAGGGTAGGGAACTTACCTCTCCTGCATGTATTGATAATTGTATTTGTGTATTGATGCATGTTACTGCCTTGCTTGATTATGTGAAACATATGAGAATGATTGAAGCTCTGTTTCTATGTATACTATGGCCATGAGTATGTTGTGTGAACATTGAGCATGCGGATATATCATTATGTGATCATGAGTTATTGTGATGCAAGCATGTCATGCATTAAATACTTATCTTGCATGCATATTGGTATCTGTTTCCTACTGAGATTCGCCAAAATCTCACCCACCCCTATCAATATTTTAGACAGGGAAGGGAGATTGAGGATGAGGCAAGCATCCAAGGACGAAGAGGACTCGTTTCTGGGTGAGAGCTTAGTAGTTGGTTATCATTGCATAATTGAGAATATGTAATTGAATATTTGGATCAGTATTTGAGCATGTATTCGAGTAAGTTGTGTAATTCCCTAATCGATGAGTTGTATGGGCTAATGTGCCCTATGATTGTTGAGCGAAGATATGATACCGGGATCGTCGGGAATTTATATTGCGTACTCTGATAATTGTATAAATGTAATTTATCTTCGCATAGTAATTATATTCGGAGTGTGAATATGAGACCAGGTTATGAATGATTTCGAAATGCATTTGTGAAAACCCCGTCTGGTTGATGGGTTTATAAATGTTGTTTTGTCTTATTGGTCTCTATTTCACCTTAATCGCGTAATCCGGATATTAATTACGGCAGGGGGTTACACTCCCTCCACGAACCACTTGCCCTGTCTAAATTGTTGGTAGGGGAGGGTGAGATTCAAGAGAATCTTAGTAGGGAAACATTATCAATATGCAAGCAAGATAAGTGTTTCATGCATGACATGCTTGCATCACATAACTCATGCACACATACAATGACAAATCTATAAGCTCAATGCTTCGAACGATACACATATGGTCATAGCATATATTGAAACATAGCTTCAAATCATTCATACATGTTCCACATAATCAAGCAAAGCAATAATATGCATCAACACATTAATACAGTTATCAGAGCATGCAGGAGAGATAAGTTCCCTACCTCCAGTCTTTTCTCCTCGATTTGCGTGCCAGCAACTCGGGGCTTCACATTCGATCCTACAATGTCAAATGTACTATTTAGACACTTCCATAGTGTTTCTAGGGGTTATATGAGGCTATATTGAAAACTTACTAAAATAACCCCGGGGACCCAGCCCGGCCCTGCCGTACCCGATCCGGCTGTACTTTTCCTGAAATTTTGACATGGGCTATTCTAACATATTTTCACCCAAGGAATCCATTTCTGGACTCAGAATTATCAAATTCAATGTCAATTACAAAATTACCCTTGACAACCCCACTTTAAGGGTTTCAGGGGCGTTTTCGTAATTATGCTTTTTCGGCCTTTTCCGAAAAAGTGCCCAACTGTAACCCCACCTAATTGTCAATCCTGAACTCAATGGAATCATTAAATCATTGAAAATCCAACTCTAAGACCCATTTCTAGAGCTGGCCAAAATTCTCAAGTATTCCGGGGGAAATTGGGGTTTTTCGGTTTCGGCTCCGTAAACGCGTTCCTTTCCACTCCTAACCACTTTATTGACTATTCCATTAGGTTACAACTACCATTTAGTACCAATTTGGGCTATTATACCTATTTTCCATTTTTGAAACCAATGACAATCTGGCGAAATTTCACCGATTAAATTGTCCACAACAGCCAGAATAGTCAATACACAAGAGTTTGGAAGTTACCTCAAGCTCCCACTAGCTTTTCTCAAGAGTGGCTGAAACCCTAGCCCTTCTTAACCATAAAAATTGAGCTTCCAACACCTTAAAGAACATGAAAGAGAAGCTTAGGAGCAAGGTTATACACGTTAGGAGCTAGATCGTCGAAGAAATCGGCTTACCTTGTGAGATTTCTCCTCTTTCTCTCTCTAAGAGCTCTCAAATGTCTCTCTCTCTTTTCAGCTGAAACTCACGACAGAAATGAGAGAAAGAAGAAGATGGGAAATATTTTAATTCCATGATGATGTCATCTTTTATTTTGATGATGTCATAATTCCCATTTTCGGATTTTCTGGCAGATTTTCTGCCCAAAGTTTGAAAAATCATAACTAATTCTAGAAAACTCAAAATGAGGTGATTCCAAAGCCAAATGAAAGATATTTAAGTCCACTTCATAGGAAAAATATTGGTCATTACTAAAAATCACCACACAATTCCAGAATTACATAAAATTCATCACTGCCCCAAAACAGAGTTCAGTTTCCATCCCAAACTTTGGACAGTCATATCTCCTAGTTCACAAAAGGAAATGGCACAAATTATATGTCCATTTTGAAGCTTGAGATGTGAAATATAATACTGGAAAGTTTCAGAAATTGTAGACACCATTTGATCATTCAAAAATTTCACACAAACTGACTGCCCAGAATAGAGTTTCACTGGACAGAATTTCATATTTTGCATCTTTGCTTTTATTGGTTCCATTTTCATACCAAACATCATTCCCACATAAATTTTCACAAGGAATCCATTGTAAATACCAAATCAATCAAATTCACATCACATTGACATGTTTTCACGACAATCTCAACATGTCAACACAATTCACATTCAATTCTTCCCTCTATTCTAAGTCAATTTGGATGTTAATCCACAATTGAACTCAAATACAGGGTTTCGGCGTTGCTCACAACACACACGAATCACATTCGAGTGACAAATCACATCATATTCTCCAAAAGGGTTATTTATCACTAACCACATCCACTTTTGGAGTCATTATCTCTTAATCACAATTTAGGATCTTGCTAAACCGGGGCTTAGTAGTCCACTTATCTCAGGCTTATTCTCTAGCATCAAGTCTCAGAATTCGGGGTATTACAGATATAGCTTATACACTAAAGAACAACATGACTGAAGTAAAATGCCAAAGAGTGGGGAAACTATTGTTGCTAACACCATGCATGTATCAAATGCAAAAGATAAAATCCTAACAATGCAAATATGTCATGCGTTGAGGTGGTTGAGCACATTTAGGGTGTTGGATTACGTAGGATTTCGGGTTCTGGTATTCCAGTACAAGTAGGTTGACAATAATAATGCTTTGAAAATGAAGGAGTTAGGGCTAATACAATTGAATTTAAACAATTAAAGGTATAAAGAAGAGCTTTCATTTTGATTTCTCAAGCTAAACAAGTGTTCTATGTTCCTAATTCTGCTACCAAAGAATGGTCTATTATTTTGTTATCAAACAAAACAAACTAGGTATATGTACTTCATCCATACTTTTATTGATGTACTAATCATTGTTTACATCATAGTATTGGATAATCTGTTATAATTTGTTGTTACTTGTTGGAATTGGTTATTTATTATATTGTAATACCTTCACCTAGAAATAGATTTGCTTGAGCATTTGGTATATCTATGTTGTTTTTGTAGGTAATTTTACAAGGAACTGATTGAAAGCGAGCCCTCTAATATTCACCAACAACTTTCAAGTATTACAAAGTATATCACAATTCTTCCAAATAACCATCAAGTATCTCAAAATATTTTATGGTTATAGACAAATAACTGTCAAATAAACTCTTTAAAAGTGACTAAAACTCATGCCAAATACTTTACAGTTCATCATTAGAACTATAAAGTATTCTACTATATATTTTATGGTTCTTTGTGAATAACCATTGAATATTTTGTATTATATTTAACAGTGATAAAACCTTATTTTTATACCGACGGCAGTTGGTCCGAGTGGTTCTGCACGTGGATCCCTTAAGCAAGGTCTCGTGTTCGAGCCTTGTGAATGGAGTCACTGCCAAAGGGAGAGCTTTACACCCAAAGGGTCCAACCCAGCTCGAATTCGGACTAGTTGGTTACTTAGGTTTATCTATCCCAAAGAAGGCTTGGACCCAGAAAAAGTGCTAGATACCAAATGCTCTAAGTAAAAAAAACCTTATTTGTATATATTTTATCCCACCTTATTCATTTATTTTAGAGATGATTTTAGGCTAATTTGGATTTATTAGGAAATATTTGGATCATCCGTCAATTTAAAAAAATAATATAAATATGAATTAATTATGATATTATTGGAATTAAATTGTTAATATTTAAGTTGCCTATTTTATAATGGATTAATATTTCTAAATATATGATAGATCACAATCATATTTAATTCTTACAGGTTAAGAAAAAGCAATTACTAAATCCTATAATGCATAATTAATCTAAGTTTGAAGATGATCTAATGGATGAGTTTGAAAGGGCTAATTAGATTCTAATGGCCCAAATTTGATATCCAGATCTCTATCATTCTAATATAAAAGTTAACCTAGCCACCACGTATTGAAACACGCTCTCTTTGAGAGCTGATGCTTACTCTCTCTTGCAGAAGGTCTGATATCTCTCATATTCAATAGTCACTCATTCACATACCATGAAGATCAATTGCTGGTTAGAGGTTCTTTCCTATTCACAGGTCCACATCTCAAATTCCATTAGACACTTTATTCCATCCATTTTCTCACTTTAACAGAGAGGAAGTGGCCCAAGTTCAATTCAATCACCATCTTCCATCTATCATGCATCAATGGTCGTAGTTGCTTGGAGCTTAAAAGAGGGACTAAATTCATATGAGATCTTGAGGTTATTTGGGGAGTCAGTTTAGAAGGAGTATGAAGAAGGCAAGAGCCTAAGAGCTTACATTTGAATACTACAAGGGAGTGACTTTCCATTTATCAATTTTATTCAAGACTTGAGATTATTTAGTTTTAAATAATTTTGAATCGTATTTCTTGAGAGCAATCTAGTTTTAGATTGTACACATACACTTTTGGATTGGATTGATAATTTGGATTGGTTTTGTGATTAAGACACTTGTTAGCATTATTGTTTGCAAACCTTTAGGTTGTCAATTAAATTATTAATTGAGTTTTCATTATTAATATAATTGTCAATTTGGTTTATCCTCTCGATTGTTTAATTGGGTTGGTTAATTGTCTAGTTGCTTAAGCAAAAAATTGTAAACATGATTTCCAAAATTATTTTGAAATTATTTGACATTAGTTTTAATAGGTTTGATTAACTAGCGCTTACTCCATTATGAGTTCTCTAGTGAATTAAGTGTTATTGAAATTGAGGGTTTCCCATGTTTCAATTAAGTGATTAGACTTATCAATCCCTCTCTTTTTATCAAGCTCCCTTTGGTTTGGTCTAATAAATTAATCGGGCTAAGAAAGTTAACTCCATGTGAATCATGTAACCTCCTTATCTTATTTCCACATTTTTTGAAGTGTTAGCGTGCAGCTTAGTGGACACACAGGAATAGCACAAAAATATTGATAAAAAGTACTCAATTACATAAATTCCTCACAAGGATTGTACATAATAATTACAGTTCATGTAGCCGGATAAGGCTACTAAGGTGTCTAAACCCATTACAATGAAACGCAGACATCTTCCCGTCTTCGTTCCACCACTGCGTTCCTCTTATGTTGTTCTCTTCTTTTCTTTCACCTATCTAAATGGTTGGTTTGGGAGGGGGAGATTCGGGGGAATCTCAATAGCAAACAATTACTAAAAAGATTTGAGAGAGAAGGAGGGGTTAAATCTATAGTATGCCATTTTTCGTACACCATCTGACAGATGGTGTACAATAGATTTAACCCCTCCTTTTCTATCAACTCTTCTCAAGGTTGCATACCCGTTGAGACCTTTACGATAGGGAGTTCCATTGAGTCTAGCCACAAAGCTAGGAATGTCTTGATCCTTTCCAAATTGCACTCGATGTGTAAGCTTTCGTAATATACAAATTTGTGTAGAATTCGTTCTGTATCCATGCAGGGGATATCTAAAGGTGAATCCTCATTTTTTAAAAAAATTGCCTCAAAACTTAATGGTTATTACATAAAAACCATTATATATTTATGCATTATATATGATACTTGTTTCATTAAACCCATTAGCATTTATATCAAATAAATAATGGTTGTGATATAATGACCATTGTGTATGCTAAATTTTATATAACAATTATTTTGAAAGTATTGTTATGTGTGTTATAGAGTTTATAATGGTTTTTTACTTGAGACTATTATTATTTGTGCTAGCATTAAGATATATATAACAGTTGTTTATGTGAACCATTTTTATTATCATGATAGAATTGAGTACAGTATGGCCTCACCATATCTCAATACATAATGGTTGTTATACTAGAACTATTATATATAATAGATTCAAAATAAATCATGGTTCAAAATCGTAATGTATCTTCGCCGAGCAAATATAGTGTCCGCATATATGACAGTTCAGAATCGTGATGTATGTAATATCCCAAATTTTGGGACAAAAAGCTTGAGATTAAGTCTAAATGAAGTGAATTGCTAAGCCCTAATTTAGCAAGAGTCCCAAGAATGTCCAAGAGCCATAATGGCTTTTAGAGACTAATTTGGAATAAAGTATGGGATTTAGTTCCAATTAGTTGAAGGAAAGTACCCAATTCCTTTATCTAAAGTCAAATATGATGTAAGGCCTAACATAGATCCAAAAAGAGAGGGAATGGTATCTTGGAAAAAGGAAGGTAAACAAAAGAAAAGAAATAATGTCAAAACAATTGATATTGCCAGGATCAAGGGTAAAAGAGACAATTGCCATTTGATCTTGAGGTTAAAATTGGAAAGTAAAATGAAGGGCTAGGATTTTCTCTTGAAAAGCAAGAGTAATCATGAGGATAAAAAGCAAATTTAAACCTCCTAACACATGGTTAAAAAATGTCCAAAGGGGCAAAGAAGGAAGAAAGATAGGGTTGGTCAAAGGGTCAACTCTAGTGAAGAAGGCTTTGGTCAAACTTGAATGTAACCTATGTATATAAGATAACTTGGTCAACAAATTTCTTCTTCCATTGGACTCTTAAATTTGGGTCAAGACCAAGAAAAGAGAAAGAAAATGTGCAATTGAAGCTATCCTAAATTCATTGACCAAGTCAAAATAAAATAAAGAGAAGAAAGAAAAGTCAAAGTAGCTTCATATTGCAACAACATGGAAAGTTTGACCCAAAAAGCAAGATATTAAGAGCAAAATGGTGAACAGTTCTCCTTTCCCTTTTGAATGTAATTGACATACAAGTAGAGAGAGGCAAGGAAAGAGAGAGCTTCACAAAAAACCAAACCCATCTTAAGTTAATTAACCAAACACTTTTTCAAGAAGCCACAAAGCTGTGACACATGGACTCTTCTTACTTTCTTAGACTAAATTATGGCCAAGTGATTTCAAGAAAGCAAGATGGATATTTATACATTGCATTCTCTCTCGCACACACCTAAAAGTCATCCAAAGTGAGAAAATAGAGAGAAAAAATAAATAAAAAGAAAAAGGAAAGAGAAAGATAACTCTTGAAGTTAAAGGACAAAGGTGAGACTTATACCTTGATTTTCATGATGATAATCACCTTTCTAGCTCAAATTCTCTGCTTTAACATTGTTCTCCTCTCTAAGGGCTTCAATTCTATGGTTCTTGTTTTCTAGAGGAGGTGTTTTGAGTTGTCAAAAAAGAGCTAAAGTTGGAAAACCAAAGGACTAGCTTGGGAAAGCGATAGAGGTGAGTTAGAGCTTCGATTTGAGCTATATATTGTGTTGATTGGTTGAGAATTTCGGAACTTGTATTGTTGCCCTAATTTATGTTATCTTAGGTTTTTGGGGTTCTGTGTTGTTTTAATCACATGCATGATGTCTTGTGATGTTTAAAGAGCATACGATACTTGTTTGATGATTAAATTGGAAACTTGGTAATTGTTGGACTGTGTTGCCATTTCTGGTCAGAACAAGGCATGTAGAAGAATTAGGAATTTGGTAGATTTAATGTCACCAATGGATTCTACATGAAAAAATGTGTATAAATAGCCTTTGGCTATAAATTCTGGAACACTAGAATAAAACACCGAAAATTGGAATTGAACACTGTGCTGACAATGTAGGTTTCCTACGAGGTAGTAAGAATTTGGCGTGTTTTTGGAAAACCAAATAATGTCCAATGAATGTGAAATTTGTTAGAATTAAAGTAGACATATCAAACTTTAATTTTATACATCATCTATATAATTTGGATCTATACACAAAACGTTATGAATTTTGAATCTAGACATTTAAAACTAAAATGTTTCTCTGACAATGTGAATTGAAATGTGATTATGGAATCCTGTGCGTGTAACTGGTTGAGGGAGATATTTTTCCCTAAAAATAGACTTGATAAGAATCACATAGAATTTTGAACCTCCTAAATTGTATATTCCTAGAAAAATATATGAATTTTCAAAGTTTGTTGAAAATTCTACCAACTGTTAGAGAACATGTGAATTTAAGAATTAAGGGACAAGTGTAATAAAGTTGAATTCCAAGGCTAAAGATAAGCACTTGGGGCTAGTGTTGCCACCTTGGATATTCAATTATCATAACTCTAATGATGTGATTATATATCTAGGGTCATGAGATGACAAGGAAGAGAAAATGGAAGGTTTCCCGAGCAACTCCAATGGTTGGAAGAAAAGGTATAGGAGAAGGACATTAAGACAAGAGGTAGTTAACTTTCCAGACTTGCTTATATTTGATATGTGTATGCTTGTGTATTGGTGTGTGTTACTGCTTTGATGAATTGTGTGGAATATACTTAAATGATTGAAACTCTAGTTTTACTTATGCAGTGACTATAAGTATAATGTGTAAAACATTGAACATGCATATGTCATTATGTTAGCATAAATTTATGTAAGCAAGCATGTCATACAATGTAATAAGCATTATCTTGCATGCATAGTTAGCATTGTTTACTACTGAGATTCACTCGAATCTCACTCCTCCCTCACCAACCATATAGGTATATTAAGCATAGAAGTGGAATATACTAGAGTCACGCAGCGGAAGATGTGATGGAAAACTGAAGAATGTTATTTGATGGCTTGTTATGTATTAATTATAGTTCTTAAGAATGATTGTATAATCATGCATATGCATCTAAATAGATAACTGCCCTAGCACGATAATGAACTAAAAATGAGCAGAGGATTAATCTGCCCAAATAAATGAGCGGCGAATCACTCTGATTGAATTAGAAGAGAAGATAAGAATCAATGAGTAATAACAAAGTTGCAAACCACTAGAATACGCTTCCACAAGATTTTGAAATTTTCAGAAAAATTCACTCAACTACATGTTCGAATCCTATCTTGAGGTTGGGAGTAGAAAGAGTTTTGCAAAAGAATATTGCTTAGTGGTTTGAATTTGCTGCATAAAACTCATCAAATCGATTACAGAAATAAGACGTTACAATATATGACAACTAATAACCATCATATATCCCTATTTTTGTAGTAGTGCAAGACAAACTATATAAAAGTAAGTTTCCCTACCTTTTGCTTCTTCCAAGTTGTCTCTTCTTGATAGAACATCTTTGGTTTTTGCTTCCACCTCTACTTGATATCAAAAGCCAAATCCTGTTAACCATTATATTCATGTAAGGGGCAAATTAATACACAAACTTTGGTATACTTACTCTGCATAATTAACCTCTCCCCATTACCCCATACTTTCCTCATTTTCTTTAGTTCTTTTACTTTGATTCTTTGTCTTTAATTCTCAACTTGCTTATCCTTTATGTTTTAAATCCTTTCCTCATGTTGTTCCTACCTATCCTTGCATTAGGAATATGTTTTTGAGCTCCAGATTAGGAAATTCGAGCTCCTTCATTCTAATGAGTTGCTGTACAAAAATTGGAAAAATGCAAAACTTGCATAATTAAATACTATTGTTTCTATACACTATGCAGAACCCTTTAGACATTATTTATGTATGATCCCCTAGTTTATAACATTCATTCCTCATCATAAAACCTTAACATAGCAACTATTTCCATCTTTAATTTCCAACATCTAGTATATCAATTATACTTTCTCTTATCTTTTCATTAGAGAAACTAATATAAATTTGAACAAAACAGTGCTTAGGTTCGGTTTGTTTTCAACGTAACCATAAATCACATGCGATCATCCAATACATATATTTAAAGTGTGTAAATGCTTCTCTTTTAAGGTTGTTCTCCTAGTACAGAAGCTTATTATACACACATATTCTTAATCCCCTGTGTCAACACTCCTTAATCAATAGAAGAAATCAAAACTCCACATCCTCAAGCCAAAAAAGTCACTTAATAAACACCTTCACAACCATATAACATTAATTTCATATACTGTTAGACAATTGTACTCTCTTTTATAGGCTTGAAATCAGGGAACCTAAAGTTACTCTCACTAATATAGCAACCCTCTAATTCGGCCATCACAACAAAAAACGAATCAATACATGCAAGCCACAAAACTATCCTCAAAAGCAATATTTTATCAACCTATTATGTTTTCCATGGGTGGCTCACTGATTCTGTCACTCTCACTCAACTTCCATGTCCTCAATCCACCCCTGAACATGCCAAAATGGAAGAAAAGAAGGGTAAAAGAGAAGAATCAGAGTGCTTACCTTCACCAAACTTCACTCTTGCTTGCAACTTTCTCACCTTCAATGCCTTTGGTTCCTCACCGTCTTCACTCTCTCTTCGTTCAGCCTCTCTTCCTCTCACTCTCTTCTCTGTTTCTGATAGATGAATGAGGAGATGGGCAAGGGTTTGGAAAAAAGACAAAAGAATATCATTTGAATTTCAAAATTTCAAACCAGTGATTTCCCAAAAATCTGAGTTGTCAATTGTTATACTCTTTTTATCAATTCCATTACTCTTATTGCCAATAAAACCAATTTGGAATTTTGAAATTCAAGTGATTTTTTTTTTTTTTTTGCCTTCCCTAAGGGTTTTGGGCATTTGTCCATTTTGCTGATTCATCAGTTTTTATTTTCAATTTCACCTTTTGATTAACAAACTAAACACAAGGAATAAATTCTAGAAATTATTCCTTAATACTTTAATACTTTATATGTATTTCTTTCCTCAATTAGCTTCTTTAAGCGATAAAATAAATTTTCTAAAATTTTCAAGCAAAACGAATACATTTAACTATTTTTCTTGAATTTCTCAAAAAATATGAAAATTATTATACAATTATCTATAACTCTTTTTGGTAAACAAACATCTCCATAAACACCTTTATTTCCCAAAATAACTAGCTATAAATTTTCCTTAATTTTTCTTCCTGAAAGTAAGCTTTTGACCAAATGATTTTTTTTTTTAGGATATTTAATTTTTAGATAACATCCCTAGGTCTCAAATACACGCAATACATCTCTTCTCAAATTTTTAGGATGTTACAATTCTCCCATTGTAAAATAAATTTCGTTTTCAGAATTTATAACAATAACTTGGATGTTCTCTTATCCTCTCTTTTCTTCTCTTCCTCTCTTTTCTTCTCCATTCTCTTGGCCTTTCCAACTCTTTCCTTACTTGGCTCACTCTTTTGAGGAAATTCAGATAGTTGAATTATTTAGAATGGTCGACATCTAATTATAAACTCAATTTAATAAATTTTCTCATACACCTCAATTAAATATAATTATTGTATGCTTTCTTGTGATCATGTGGCCAAAAATTCTTCTTTCGTATTTCCTTCCTTCCTTCAGATCACGCTGCCTCTATACTCTTCTTGATAGACATTGGAGTCATCTTCACAATGCCAAATTATGATACTTAATTTTAATTTCTTAACAAATATGGGGTCAGTCTTCTACAGATGCTTTCGGAGGATTTTTTAATCCTATAATCAATGTCAGACCATAAAAATTTCGCATTTATTAGGGGACAATTCCCTAATTTTAATCAAGCTCAAATTTTGTCTAGGTATTTTTTTTTTCACAATTACAATGAAAATGCCTTATTCTTGATTAAGATTCCCTTAAATATTCTTTAAACTAAATTGTCCATTTGTTGGGCATAAAACCATTTTTACAAATTCACGCTAATCTTAAAATATTTTCCCCCTATTTTCACCCAATAATTTGAGGCCTCATGGTTTTTTTTTTTTTTTTTTTTGGTAATAGGCCTCATGGTATTTTCATAATTGGATTTGTCTAATCACCCATTATTTAGACAAAATTCAATAATTATTAAAATTATTTTTTTAGGTAAATTTGCAATCTATACCTCAATTAGATTTGGATAATCATCCACATTTTTCTATCTCCAAGGGATTTTTTTTGGAGGCTTTAAGCATAATTTCAAATATTGCCCCTGTACCCCCGTAATTTACAAAAATGACGCTTTCACTCAAAATTGGAACAATAGATATACCATGTTACTATAGAATTATCTATTATTTTATTTGGCCAATGGCTAAACTTAAATTATATGTTTAACCAACATAGAGTTGGTCTAACTGTATAAGGCCCCACTAAATTCCTCTGCGTCTCGAGTTTGAGTTCTAGAAGAGATATTTGTATTGGAAAGAGTAGTCATGAACTCCGAACCAAATATCAGATAATAATATTAAAAAACTTTAATTATGTGTGTAACCTTCATTTGGAAAGGCTTGATATTACAATCTTCCTTTCCTTTTAGGGCATTTATGATTATGCTCAACTAGGCTTCGTAGCCTATTTATTTTATGCTAACTTTTGAACTTCTACGCCCAAAACCGTTCCGTCCTCTTTGCATAGTACTCCTCTTGTGCCTTCGCTTGAATCCTTTTAGGTTCTTCACAAATGTCAAGATCTAAGCATGAACATAATGGAGGAAAAAGAAGAAGACCTACGCATGAACATAAGGGAAAACACGTCTTACGTCATGCAAAGCTCTTGCCTTTTTATTTCCTTTTGCTTCAAGATTAATCTAACAAGCTTCTTCCCCATGATTTTTGTATAGATTCCATTTTTAGGCTCAAATCAAGAAAAATAAACTTCCTTCCCCTTCATCTAGGCCAAAACTAAAACATAGGGGTTTGCACTTTGCACGCGCGTGGAGAGACATACGAACCAAAAGACGATGTGACCTTCGTGGAAAGGCAATCTTGGAAATGCTGTGTCCTTTACACATTATTAGTGTTCTAACATAAGACGGATCCCCAAATTATGGGATTACATTTAGCCTAAATATTTTAAGATAATTATTGAATGAGCTTCCTTACACACGAGTATCACAAATGCTATCTTACATTATAAATTTAAGCCACTTAGCTGCCTTTTAAGAGGATTAGAGTGTGTGTGTGTAATATGTTTTGTAGCAAGTAAAAGTTTCTCATCCAACTTGCGTGCAGACGATGCCAAAGCTTTAGTGTTACATGCTTTCACAACTCTCTATTATCCAATTACAGTATCAAATTTGATTTGATTTTCGTAAAATCCAAATAATGTCCGACATAACGAACACACATAATTCAACAACGGTTATTAAATTGGAAAGTGTCCAGTTGGAAACTAAGAGTTCAATTTGAACATGACGAATGTCTTTTATTGCATTCTTAACAGACCATGAATTTAAAGCTAACATGAAATAAAAGTAATTAAAGTTGGTGTCTATTATCTGAAAGTCAAAAAACTTGACTTTGCTAAACATTTACCTGGTTTAAGAGCATAACTAGAAGGATAGACCAGAGCCACCCAACTTCTCTTCCATCACACTGGATAATTTCTCTTACATCAAAGGGCTAAAATGGTTAACCCAATCACCTACTTCACCTTTCCTAAAGAATGCCTTCTTTTCAATCATCTGCCCAATTTTTCCAGTCTTGTTCACTTAAAAAATCCTTCATCTTCTGAAAGCTGCACAGCTCAATTATGTCGTTAATAACACCATCCCTTTCTTCCTCTGAATTAAATGGGCAAGCCAAGAACTCAGCTTCTTCTTTCAAGTACAATTTGGTATCTCCTTTCAAATCCTCATACTTCAAAAACAAAATCTTGTTTGGTGACTGTTTCCTTTCCCTCCAATAACCCAACATATTTGTCCAAAAAGGGCCAAATTGATGGATTCCCTTTGAGTACTTCTCAAATGCTTCTTCACGTGATAATTTTGGTAAAGATCGTGCTCTGACTTTGTTGGCATAAATCCACAATGACACAAAATTATCAAATGGGTTACGACCAATATAGATTATCTTGCATTTGGATTTGACAATTGAGCCAGGCAGCAAATGAAATGGAACATGGGTACTAATAAGTCTTGGCTTAGGCATATTGGAGAGATCAGGAATTTGGCCATCCCTATATTATTGGAACTCAAAGGATTCAACAAGCTCATGCGAATTGGAAACAAGTAAAGGATGGTTATTTTGTGAAGGCGAAAATACCTTATGATTTACAATGGCAAAAGTAAGGGCCTTCAACCATGTGGTGCCAGATTTTTGTAAGCTGGCAATAACAATGTCATCGTCTAATGCTTGGAAGTGCTTTTGGAAAGAGCATATTGCGGTGATTCGAGGTGCTGGAAGCCAAGTGTCTTCATATGAATAGAGGCAAGGGAAAATCAAACACTTTTCTCTATGAAGAGAAAGTAGTAGCTCCTTATATTCTTGGCTAAGTTTTTCATAATCTTCATCGAAACCCTCATTTTCAAACTCAACATTTGGTTGGTTTTGGTACATCAGGAGGAGGTAATTTCAGCCATTGGAGGTGGTGGTTCACTAGCAATCAGACGCTTAAAAATTTGGCCGATGGTCTCCAATATTAATGCATATTATCACTGGGCTAGTCTAGCTGTAGTGCACGTAATAATCCAATAATTTGTAATACTAAAATAATCTTTTTGTCTCATAGCCAGTACTAAAACCCTTTCGGGAAGTCTACAATGAACAGATTAGTCATCGTCACCGGTGGTGAATACCCTAGGCCTACTAAAAAAAATCCTTTAGTACAATCATTAGAAGCTACTTCCTCTACTCCTAAACCAAAAAAATAGATAACTAATTTATAGAGATTAAAAAAAGTAGTCAAGTTAGCTATTTATAATAAAGGCGAAGGTTCAAATTTAACAATAAACTATTTCGCTATGAATACCCAACACAATTATATTTTGTTGGTTTCAAAAGTAGATAAAAACATTTTTTAAGGTAGCATATATGGTAACACCGTTAACCCTAATTAACTTCCATCACTTTTTGCATTGTGAGTCCTACCAGTCTTTTCATTCTCTATTATTTTAACACTTTTTAGAAATATATTACTTTTAATGAGAAAATAACACTTAAACCCCATGAAAGCAATTTTATTTGAGTATACACCACTAAGATTCTGAAATTTCATTGCACCCCTTGGGTCTAAACGAAATTTAAGTTTTATGGGTGAAAAAGCAATAATACCCTTACTTGATTTTTTAAATTCCCTTATTTGTTTTGCAAATGCCCATATTTGTCTTATAAATTATCTTATTTGTCTTGTAAATGACTAAAATTTTTTAATTCCCTTAATTCTTTGAAATCTCTTTATTTGTCTTGTAAATGCCTTTATTTGTCTTGCAAATACCGAACATGCCCCAAAAATTGAGAAGTAACAAGTGTGGAATATGAGAAAACTCACATCCCTAAAGCCTTCAATATATAAAATTTTCCATACTTTAACACATAATATAATGACTATGAATACATTTCAAAATTTACAGACTTTCTGTAGAAATTTTTGTAGAATCTTGCCTGAGGGTAAGACCTTAGGAAAATTGTACAACAACCTAATATAATCAAGAAGAACATAGTCAACTGCACTATTTGAGACCAAAAATAATCTTTCCGGTGAATAACATCCCATTTATAGAATTTATTAAACACTTATGAAAAAAAATTAGATAGATTTAACTTTGAAAGATGACAACATGATAACAAGTTTCAACTTGTAGAGCATACTTTTATAATCATAAATAAAACCATATGAAAGATCATTATACAAACAAAACCAAATATGTAGTAAAGCAGTTTGTTTAACAAAATCAATTTAAAAATAGCAAATATCATATCTCATCTTCCATAAGGCTTCAACAAAACGGATAACAAGCGTCGACACATAGTCCACGAGGATAAATAACCAAGCGCAATATGAAGCTACGAGAACACGCGTGGGCACACAGTCCACAAGTGTAAGTAACCAAGTGCAACTTGAGGCCATGAAAGAAGCGCAGGTACAAGACCCATGAATATCAAGGGTGAGTACCACACCCACGAATGACAAGCAAGCTTGAATTAACCATGGCGCACCAAGGATTAACAGCACTACTGTTAGTAACCAGTGTTCTATATTCACTCCTTTCAAAAATGTTTTCAAGCATGTTTTGGGCCAATTTATAAAAGCAATAAAAAGCTCTTCTTTCAAGATAATGATAGCTCATATCTAATACTTTGTAAGAGATTACCTCATCATGAAGGTTCACAAATTATATATCAAAGCTTTCCTTAAAACTCAATATGCCAACAAATTCCTTTTCAAATAACAAAAACTTTCATACAAACATTTCAAAACGCAAGACCACCTCAACATGAAAATTTATTAAATATATGTCTCGAAAGTTTCCTTATCATCTCCATGCATAATTGTGAATTCATACTAACCAATAGAACAATAGCATCACTTCAATATAATTCTTTTACTTAAATGTATTCTCAAGATTTAAACACCCATTCCCAAACTCAACTTAATTGTACTAGTTATTTTCTTTGTTACATTGCATATATTAATTTATTTTCTTTGTTACATCGCATAGCCACACATTTATCCTAGTAGGAAAGAAGGCAAATCCCCTGTAAGAACTTCAATTTTTCAATAAGAATATAACCCTAAGTCCAATTAATAATTGGATCTAATCACACTTGACAATTAAATCCAATACTTCAAGCTTGAAAGAACTTCTTTCACTCGCCCTTTCTTAAACATACCACAATTTTTCATTTTATAGCTCAAACCTTATCACCACCATGTTATGTATATACATTCAAACAATATGACTATTTGAGTTTCAAACATACACTAGACAACCTTCATCCACACAAACTTTATTTCAACATCTTCATGAAATATAAAGTTTCTAAATTTACCACTCATCAAGATTTCTAACACACTCAACCCAATATAAAATTTAAATATTCTCCACCATTCAAAATTGTAGGGAAATATATATATATATATATATATACAGAGAGAGGACTGGCGTACTAGGGCAAATCCATATTCGGATCTAGGTCAAAGCTCTATAATAGTGCCTGTTAGACTCCAAGTTTTGATGATAACAAAAGATCATTGTGTAAGAAATTCATACTTTACAATGGTGAAAAATATTACCTAATGTATCTCACAAAGTTTAGTAATGTTGGCTGTCAGTTTAACTGATGCACTCGAGTGATGGAGCTAGAACTCAAGCATTAAGATATAATGCACTCGAGCACATGCAAGTGTTGACAGAAAGTGTTTGACAGAGAACAAAGTCAGAGACAAGATATCAACACTTCACTGAAGCACAGACTCTGTACTTGAGTGATGACCTCATGAGTACTCGAGTCCTTGCAAGTGTGGCACAGAGAGTGTTTACCCGAGAGCAAGGTAAACTTAAAATTTCAGCTGCACTCGAGTGTGAGTGAGTGAGGAACTGCAAGTGTTTGCCTGACAAGAATAAGCATGCCCGAGTGAGAGTATATGCACTTGAGTGATGCCTCAGCACCCGCAAGTAAGAAATCTAACTCTCTCCATTATGATGCAAGTACTGAAGACAATGAGTATCTTATAGAAGAATATTCTATTCACTTGAGTGAGAGTAAGTATGCTCGAGTGAGGGCTCACATCACCTTCAAGTGCAAAATCACACTCTTGATAAAATGGGATGCGAGTGTTGTCCAAAGATGCAGCTCATAACGTAAAATACAAGGGCACTCGAGTGAGAGGACTTACACTCGAGTGAGGACCCACATCACTCGTAAGTGTGAAAATGCACTCTCTCAAAATCACATGGAACTGCAAGTATAAAACTGAAGCAAGAAGGGAAAATATATATTGTACTCAAGTAAGCCTTCTTAGCACTCGAGTGATGCTCTGCCAGAAGCAAAAGGCAACAGTCTTACAATGATCAATCCGAATATGGTTTAATATTATTTAATCATCCTATTTCCACTTGTTATTAATATTTAACATCATTTAACATATATTGCAAGTGTGATTCAGGTGGTTGATCGTTTGAATTAGAAAAGCATAGACGAAGTCAAATAATGGTAGACAAAATCATTACAACCAACCAAGCACGTACCTACCCTGATCAAAGATTTCAAACGTACACATGCCGTTCCCAATAAAATGCTCCTATCCACAATTATTATTATTCAACAGACAAAATCATCTGGCTATAAATGTAGAGCTTCAGAGACAATAAAAAATAATGAAGTGCAAAAATTCATACAAGCAAATTCACGAGTCTCTATTATTTTCTCTGTATTCATATCATTCTTCAGTAATTATCATATTTGCTCTATGACAGAGTCTGTATACACTTCATATTCTATTTTCTATTTGATCTCAAGGTACTGGGACTTTGAGAGGGTAGATTTCCTTACGAGAGAAGCGGTTGAAAGAATTCATAGTAGACTTTTTGCTCATAAGACTTACAAGGTGCAAGAAGTATAGAATGTTGCTGCTCGTAAGACTTACAGTAGTGTAAGCAGGAGAGAACATTGCTGCTCATAAGACTTGTATAGGTAAGCAAGAGAGAATGGTAATAGGTTGTTTTTCTGCACATAAGACTTGTCGTAAGGGGGAGAGAAATTTCTAGTGTTAGAATATTTCTTCTCGTAGTCCATTCAAGGACGATTGTTGTTTTGCGGCATTTTGAGACCCCACTGAATCTTGGAAAAATAGTGAAAATCTCAGTAGGTTTTGATCTTTGAGGAATGGATGTAGGCCTGGGTTTTGGGCCAAACCAGTATAACTTTCTGTGTGCTTATCCTCTCAGGTCTACTCTATCTACAGCTCTACTACATCACCGTATCAATCAAAAAATTTATCACATCACCCAATTCACCCCCTCTTGGGTGAAGCTTACCTCTTTCAATGCCCATATAAATATTAGACTACTATAGCCTAATTGTGATTCGCACAGCAGATCACCAAAATAAGAAAGATAGTAGGAGAGAAGAGATTGCTAGAAAACTCAATGCAGGGGTGAGGTATAATGGAAGGCAGCACCTTCTATTTATAGTGGTTTAAGGTGGCCACTAATTAGGAAACGTGTGCACTCTTTCTTGCCCTCCAAGACAATAATTAAATTAATTGATTCTCAATTAATTTCCTAATTATAGTGACTTGTTCCTCAATTAACAATCCCATAATTATTACTGAATTATTCCCCAATCTGCAATTAATGTTGATTTTATACTTATTTGATTAGGCTAGTTATATCCAAATCAAATAGTCCAACCCGTTAAAGGCGGACTTAGACCTAAAATCCAATATCTCCTACTCATACTTGATGGGCCTCTCATCGTGCATCTGTTACTCTTTTCTATTTCATACTTGGTGCCCGACGTAACCGCGTGGGCAAAAATGTCTTCAAGATTTGGTGCTTGTGATACTAGAAATCCCTCATATCGGATTAGCATCCAAGGACACCCTTTATATCTGTAGGTTATATATCATTGCCTCATATGCCTCAGATTCTCTTGTACATATTACTCATGGCATATCTAATCCCTCTAGACTTAATATGTTGATTAAATCATATTGCCTTCCTTGCATATAGTATCTGCACTTACAAACTACACATAGAGCTAGTAAGGGGTCTGTAACCCCCTTCCCACCTTAGGCCGAGATTAAGTTCTTAAACTCATAATTAAGTTGTACTTAGAGACCATATTTCGAAATGGGACTTATTAAGATACTCATTTGCCCAAAATCGGATTTGCAAAAACTTTTCAAAACTTATTGACAATGGTCCCAAGTTCGCAATACAAAATAATACTGGCCTGAACAGGTGGATTCCATTCACAAATATCAGAGTGCAAGTAAATTCTCGACACACTCGGGTTCCATTCATAACTAAAAGGGATTTACACAAGGCACAAAGCCTACAATTCATACCCTTTTACTTGGGGATTACACAAAATCCACTATATACAATTCCAAAATATACAATGATAACCATGAACTCCAAAATATACTCCTAAACAGGAGCTCTAACTACTCTTCGTCGCCCGCTTGCCTTTCGATCCTTCAGCCCTGTCTAAAATGGTTAATTTTGGGAGAGTGAGATTCTAAAGAATCCCCGTAGTAACAAGTCAATCATATAATGTACAACAATAATGCATGTAATCAAATCATCATCCATACAAGCAACTACAACGGCAGTTGCAGCGGCAATGGTTAGTATGACACATGTCATCCCTGATGATTGCTCACGCTGAATTGCTCATGTTGTATTGCATCACAACAATCAACACAGTATAATTCACCACAGCTGGGATCAATATAAAGCATATCATATTCACAAGCCACATAGGCAAGATACACACACACAGCCCACGGCTGGTTTTCACATATGCCGCCCCCACGGGTCGGATTCACAAAGATCCATGTCGATTACGACGGCAGTCCAACGGCCGACTAGAGATTACCACTGTCACTCCCTATACGGCTCACGCTGACCTGCTCGCGCCGTAATGGACCATGGCACACATTTCACAAGTTCAATGATAAGATATGCATACCAAGACATCATACAAGATATGAGAGAAAAGTCACTACCTGAGTTCTTCCGGACGTGTCCTAGCGCCGGTCTCTCCCGAGGAAGGCAAATATCAAATCCTATTTTTCACAATTAGGGACGAAGAGTTAATCTCTATTCCAAGACTTAATTCACTTTATAATGCTTAATTGGTTATCATTATTGCTCTTTTAGAGTCACTAAATACTCCTAACAAAACTCCTAAAGGGTAGGAAAAACTATCCCAAAGATCCCCTTTTTGGAAGCACAAAACTGAGATTTTACTCTGTTTCACTCGAGCACAGATGACCACGCTCGAGCACAAGTACGGACATCACTCGAGCACAAATGCTCTCACTCGAGCATTGGTACGGACAGCACTCGAGCACAAGAGAAAGTGAGACTGCGAGTGAGCACCCGAGAGCACATAGAAACTTTCAGGAACTGGCTCACTCGAGCACACAGAACCTCACTCGAGCACAAGGCCAAATGCCTCACTCGAGCACCCGCGAGAGAAGTCCAGGAAGTGAGGACCCGCAAGCACAAAAAGCTCTCAAAGAACTGGATCACTCGAGCACAAATCCTTACTCGAGCACAAGTACGGAATTCTCCTCCAGCACACACGGCTTACTCGAGCACACACACCATTCCCGCGAGTGAGAAGGCACACTCGCGCACCTTACTCGCGAGTGACAACCCGAGAGCACCACCCCCCCACCTGAGGCACAAGCTCACTCGAGCAGACACCCAGTGCTCGAGTGAGAAGGCTGTGCTCGCGAGTGTCAGAGCACACTCTTGGCATCCACCCGCAAGTGAAAACCCGAAGCAACCCTTCACTCTGAACTCCCACTATCACTCGAGCAGACCATGCTCACTCGAGCATGTTCATCGCTCACTCGAGCACAAAGCAATGTGCTCGAGCATTGCTCATAAAAACCCAGACAAACTCGAAGCACAAAAGGGAAAAACCACTCAGCACTCGAGCAGAGTTCATCCCTGCTCGGGTGATATTCATCCCTCACTCGAGCAGACACCCAGTGCTCGAGTGATATTCACCCTTCACTCGAGCAGACCCCAATATGCTCGAGTGAATCCCACAGATAGCAGAAAACGCAGAAACAGAGGCACTTTCCCTCACACTTGCCCAATTGCTTCCTATGAACACACAACTTAACCCAAAGCCATTCCCACTCAAAAACACCCAACAAATTCAATGGAATCCTCAGAATCATCAAAATCCTACTCTATTATCATGCTTTGGGTTTTGGGCATTAAATTCAACAAGATACCACTTTCAACAAAACTTCCTATTTCAACTTCTAATCAATCTATCTATCACATACTCATTCCAAAACACCATTCTCATGCCAAAACATACCAAATGAACAGTGGCATCCAATTTTCGGATTCAAGCCAAAATTTCCAGAATTTATAAACTATTCTAAATGGCATGAAACTCAGATAGATAGGTTAGTTTCACTCACCTTATCAACTTCTCCAAAGAGAGTTCTTGATCCACCAACAATCAGATTTTCGTGTATCACAAATCACAACCAAATGACCAAACTACACACACCAAAATAAAGCCCATGATTCAAGGATCAACATTAAGGAAGTGGGTTTGAGCAAAGGAGATCATTTACCTACCCAAAGATCAAGCTTTTCCCTTCTTCCTTCCTTCCTCTTCAATGGCCGAAAGAGAGAGAGAGATGAGATGGAGAGATGGAGTGAGAGAGGAAAAGCAATCTTTTGTCTTCTTGTGGCCTTCATCCAACAACTCTCACAATGCCACTTGTCAGCATCTCATTCATTTCCACAATGAGTTCACCACATCACAACACATAGGATTCCGACCCCGGTCAAAGAATCACAACCCTTGATCTTAAATACCACTCATATGCAATAATATTTCCAATTTTACTAATTATGACATTAATTAATATAGTCATAAAACACTTAATAATTCCAATAAATCCATAATTATCATTAATAATCATGATTATCCCTTAATCAAAAATTGGGATATTACAGGGTCAACCACAGACACTAGCACATCTTATGTATCTACGAGTAAATCTTCCTTTTTAACTAAACATCAATCCATCTTAACTTGTTTGCTTTCCTAGTTTTCACTCGTCTGACCAAATTTAGTGTGATCATAGAGCTTCAAGTAAAGTAGCTGTCACCAAACCAAGCTTTCATGTTGCTGCCTAAGTCTTAAGGGCATCGTGGAAGGCTTCTTCCTTCCTTGGACTCACACTGTAGTGAACTAGGGAACTTTCACCTACATCCCATATTACAGTCTAACTCTTAAGCACATACAGTATGAATTGCATGCTACGATGAACGGTTTGTAATATACATCGATTTGTTTCTCTTTTACCGTACAGACATTAGTTCCAAAATATACTCAACATTCGAACCAGAACTTTCTTTTTCACATTATCTCTTTTACAATCTCATTTGTGAAAAAGAGTTCCTTGCCTGGCTACAGGTCTGTATTCTTGCTCCGATCCACTTCATGTGTATATGTACACATATAGATCTCATCTCAGTCTAACTGAAGTAACTCAAATACAAAGATTCTTCTTAACATCTCATGATGATCATTTGCTCATCTTACCCTCCCATGCCCCCTGCAAAACATGGGAAGATAGTTGTTCGTGTGAGTAAACCAACCTCTTCGTACCTATATGACATACAAAATTGTATACCTTATATGTATTAACTCATAAAACACATACTATTTCTTTTATCTCCATATAAAAGAAGTTCACGACCTTACATTTTATTTGCGCCCCAAGATTTTCACTAACTCAATGAATATCAAGCTATGGGCTCAGTAAGGGGATCTACCAATATTTCATAAGTAGAAGGTCATTGAACTGTCGTTTCCCTCTTTGAAAGCATATCTCTCATAGAGATATATAAAAAGTATGTTTCTCCTTGTTGTGATACTTAAGATCCTCTTTATAAGATTTTATCGTTTGGATCCTTCTATCCACTATTCATTCCCAATCTCTCATAGGAACTACTTTAGCCATATAGCACTTTGAATGATGGTAGAACACGTCTTGTGTTCTATTTCCATAGATAATAGGAAAAATACTTTGTATATTTCCTTACTACATTATCATTTGCCTAGGCCTTATATTGGAGTATCCTTTTAAAGAAAAGTTGTTATCTTGACAACTTAATCTATGGTTATTCTTATAATCTATTTTACAGCAGGACCGAAAATAACTCCCAAGTCCGACCAAAAATATTTGGTCTTATGTACACCAATGTGTAAATTCATATTACCAACCATAGTCTCACATGGTACTCTATCCACCTTTTCTATATTGGATTCCCCATAGGACATATAACCTCTTTAGGTTTGTGCTCTTAACTTTAGGGGTGTCTATGGGTTTATAGTTTGGCATCCTAAGATGCCTAAGGATCACACTTGTACATGTCTTAAGTGTCAAAAACTGTATCTTCCATGTGCAATCTTCGTTTAACTTGTCATTCAAGATATTTGTTCAACCCATGATTTTTCAACTCAGATTTTAAGGATTCTCTTATCCTTTATTCCTTTGACTCCCTTGACACTTGTTTTAGCTAAACATATGTCATTTGATAAAGGATGACTTCACAAAGAATCATCATTAGACCGTTTGGCACTCATGTAGTGTTCTTCAATTATCTCGAAGTTAATGAGGCTTTCACCTTGTGAAACCTCATATACTACTACTATCTGGGTGATTGTTTCTACGAAGCCTTTAAGCTGCTTCATGTAGAGTTCATCATCCAATTTCCAAAATTTCCAAATTGGAAAGTGGCCTTCATATCATCTTGATGTAATTTCAAGACTAAGCTTGTTGTCATAGCTAAAGTTTAGAGTTAAAACGCACAACGGAAAACCTTCCATTGTAATACCGCTTAGCCACTAAGTGTTTTAGGTTTTATATGCCCCTAACAAATTTGAGAACCTACTTGTTTCTAATCACCTCCTGGATAGATGCAAATTGCCTAAAACATATACTTGCCTAGTTCCAAAAAGAATCTATATCCTTCTACATAACACTTTGCAATTCTTCTTAGCAAGTCTTCTAGTGTATTTCAGAAACTTATAGGTAGTTATCATCACCTTCTAAATGATAAATAGAGAATTTAATCCATTAGGGAATCTATCCCCTTATAGTCATTCGCTAGATGACAATTTGCTCTGAGGTGGATTTCATAGGATTCTTTTCCTATGTATGATTGAGGTAATTCTCTCATAACTTACCTCTTACCTCTTTCATTGTGAAAATGGTCTCAATCCTCCCACTTGGATCAGTGAACTTAGGAACACTTATTATTCCTTGTCACTTGTAAACCTCTTAAAGAGATTCAATATGATTAATGCTCATTTCCTACTTGGAAATCTGGATTTTATGAACGTTGCATCCTGTAGTTCTCTTGAGTCACTGAGCCGTAATCATTTTCACTAATGAAGACATATCTTGTCAAAATCTCAGGTCATCTCACAAAGAGATACCTTGTATACCTTGGCCCCAATCTTCCTTACTCATAGGAACAAGTATGGATATGAAGTTGCTAACCCTTATGGTCTTAACAAGCTTAGGCCTGATCTAAGGCCTATCCACGATTCACAAGGTAAGGTCATGACTGACATAAAGGGCATTTGGTTAAGTATGAAGATAATAGCTGTGAGTTTACATACTAACATATGGCTGATAATTTCACTTATGCCATTATTTATTTAACCATGTTAAGGAGAGGTCTATCTCTCTATTTCAACAACTCTATTATATTGAAGGGTTCTCTAGGTATTGATAGTTGCCTAACAATGCCTTTCTTGTACACAAAGCAGCTTGAACTAATCACGTGGGTGTCTTTAATCCTTGTTTGTTTGAAAGGTCTTATCCTTTTAGTTTAATTGATTTCTGACTAGTTCAGTCATTATCTAGCAGCTTCACACTTGCCACAAATCAAGTAAACATTATTGTATTTCGAGTAAACATCCACAACATTAACGAAACACCATGCTCTATGTTTTGCCCTCACGTTCTTTGGTTCACTAATGTCATAATTTGCCAATTGCAGTGGATTTTCTCAAAAACATTTCTTTATCTTTCTTGCCAGGTAGAATAAGTTCTCAACTTATTCATAAGGGTATTAACCATTTAGCACACGTTATTTAGCAAATACTCTTTTGTTAGTTTGATCATTTCTTTTTATCAATGTGTATATGTGGCAAGAAATGGAATCTTTTATCCCTAAAAGAAACATCAAAATCCAACAAAGGATTTGAGAGTCATAGTCCCATTGATCCTTAACTAAAGTGATAGCAAAGACGTGATTTTGTCGGATGCAATTGCATGGAGTGAATTAAGGTGGTTTATCTATGCAGAGTTAACGTGCAAGTCCCAATCCCTTGATCCTTTCTCTTTCTTGCTTTGCATCTGACATGAAGCCATATGCTTCTTTGAAACATCCACTACTCATGTGGATTGCTACTTCTACTGTAATACCCCGAATTTTGAGACTCGAGGTTAGAGAATAAGCCTGAGATTATTGGATTGCTAAGCCCCGGTTTAGCAAGATCCCAAATTGTGATTAAGGGTTAATGACTTCAAAAGTGGATGTGGTTAGTGATAAATAACCCTTTTGGAGAATATAATGTGATTTGGCACTCGAATGTGATTCGTGTGTGTTGTGAGTAGTGCCGAAACCTTCTATTTGAGTTCAATTGTGGATTAACATCCAAATTGACTTAGAATAGAGGGAAGAATTGAATGTGAATTGTATTGACATGTTGAGATTATTGTGAAAGCATGGAACCAATTGAAGCAAAGATGCAAAATCTGAAATTATGTCCAGTGAAACTCTATTCTGGGCAGTCAGTTTGTGTGAACGTTTTGAATAAAAAAATGGTGTCTAAAAATTATGAAACTTTCCATCCTTATAGTTCACATCTCAAGCTTCAAAATAGACATATAATTTGTGCCATTTCGTTTTGTAAACTAGGAGATATGACAGTCCAAAGTTTGGGATGGAAACTGAACTCTGTTTTGGGGCAATGATGAGTTTTATGTAATTCTGGAATAGTGTGGTGATTTTTAGTAATGGCCAATATTTTTCCTATGAAGAGGACTTAAATATATTTCATTTGGATTTAGAATCACCTCATTTTGAGTTTTCTAGAATTAGTTATGATTTTTAAAAGTTTGGGCAGAAAATCTGCCAGAAAATCCGAAAATGGGAATTATGACATCATCAAAATAAAAGATGACATCAGCATGGAAATTAAAACATTTTCTCATCATCTTCAGCTCTCATTTTCATGATGAACCAGAAGCCAAGAGAGAGAAAGTTTGAGAGCTTTTAGAGAGAGAAAGAGAGGAGAAATCTCACAAGGTAGGTCGATTTCTTCGGTGAATTCGTACCTAATGTGTATAATCCTTCTCCTAAGTTATTCCTCTATGTGAATTAAGGTCTTGAAGCAAGGAATTTCATTGTTTAAAGAGGCTAGGGTTCAGCCATAAGAAGGATAAGCCAGAAGGAGCTTAAGGTAACCTCCGAAACTTCAATCTTTGATTGTTCTGGCTGCTGTGGTTGATTTAATCGGTGAAATTTCGCCGGATTGTCTTTATTTGTAAAATTTGGAAATGTTGTGTTAGTAGTGTTATGCTACCAAAATTTGTACTAAATGGTAGTTGTAACCTAATAGAATAGTCAATAAAGTGGTTAGGAGTAGAAAGGAACGCATTTACGAAGCCGAAACCAAAAAACCCCAATTTTTCCCGGGGAATTGAGAATTTCGGCCAAGGCTACTTTGGAGGGGTTAGAGATGGACTTTCAATGATTTGATGATTCCATTGAGTTCAGGAGCGAAAATTAGATGGGGTTATAGTTGGTCACTTTTTCGGAAAAGGCCGAAAAAGCATAATTACGAAAACGCCCCTGAAACTCTTAAAGTGAGGCTGCCAAGGGTAAATTTGTAAATTGGCATTGAATTTGATAATTCTGAGTCCGGAAATGGATTCCTTGGGCGAGAATATGTCAGAATAGCCCATGTCAAAATTTCAAGAAAAGTACAGCCGGACCGGGTACGGTGGGGCCGGGTCGGGTCCCTGGGGTATTTTAGTAAATTTTCAATATAGCCTCATATAACCCCCAGAAACACTATGGAAATGTTTAAATAGTACATTTGACATTGTAGGATCGAATATGAAGCCCCGAGTTGCTGGCACGCAAATCGAGGAGAAAAGGCTGGAGGTATGGAACTTATCTCTCCTGCATGCTCTGATAACTGTATTAATGTGTTTATGCATGTTATTACTTTACTTGATTATGTGGAACATGTATGAATGATTTAAAGCTATGTTTCAATATATGCTATGGCCATATGTGATGCAAGCATGTCATGCATTAAACACTTATCTTGCCTGCATATTGATAATGTTTCCCTACTGAGATTCTCTCGAATCTCACCTTCCCCTACCAACAATTTAGACAGGGCAAGTAGCTCATGGAGGGAGTGGCTAGGACTCCTTCGAGATGAGATTTGGAAGTTGGTTATCAATGAGTTGTGAAGACTGTATATGATTCGGTTGAATATAGGGTTATAAATTTGAGATGAGATTGTGTAATCCCCATTTGAAGAATTGTAATGGGTAATTGTGCCCCGTGTATCTTTAGTGAAGGTATGTACCCAAGATTGCCAGGATGATTATGTTGTGCACTCTGATATTTATATGAATGTGATTTATCTTCGCGTAGTAATTGTATTCGAAATGTAAATATGAGACCAAGTTAATTAGATTTTAAAAAGCATTAGTGAAAACCCTATCTCAAGGATGGGATTTTAAATGAGTTTTGATTATTATTGGTCTCTATTTCACTTTAATCGTGTATTTCGGATATAATTACGAAAGGGGTTACATCTACAACCCTTAAAGGATTGTCAATACAGCCTTTCATCTTTATAGAATCATTGACCTTCTCTAGATCAAATTTTCCTCATAGGTTTCTTGCCCTTAGGCTTAGAGGATGAATCCTCCCACTCTTTTGCTAAGTTCGTCTAAATGATAAATCTTGGATCCTTCAGTCCTTCACTCTTAAGTTTAATGTGGCGAATCATATTGCCGAATGTCACAATATGCATATCAGGAGCAGTATTTGCTTTCGTATATGCCCACTCACTGGAAGACGTGCCTTACTCCCACTCACTGGGAGACATATCTTACTTCCACTCACTGGAAGATGTCTTATCACAACATACACTTGTTATTTGTTAGAAAGAAATTGGCATTTAGTTTGTCTCCGCTTCTTAGTTTGACATTTGCCTCACGTGTTGCCTAAACGACATGTTAGGACTTAATACACTATGTTAAAACTTAACTTAGTTTTAACTTTATGGAAGAAGATCACCTATTCCACTATCTTCCAACACTATCCACATGGCTTAGATAAAGTAACATTGCTCGTACCATTATAAGTCTGAGCAATGTTGTTCTTTCTATACTTGATAGCATAAACTTATTGTATCCTTTGGATGCTTCATCCTCTAAATGCTGAAGACTAATTGGTAAGATGTCCCTAACATCTCATTCTTCCTGAATGAAAAAGAGATTTGAGAGTTTCTAACTCCATAGATATCTCTATTGAGCTTGTCTTTATAAGCTCAGTTAGATAGACTTGGTCATAATTGGTCACTTAGACGATTATGGTATATAAATCATATTTGTTCAAATAAGAAAAAGGATAATTAGATAATAAGTTCACTAGTTTCATGTTTAGGAGACAACTATATTGACTCCCATCCCAATCATGCTAGTTAGCTCATCACCCTTTTAACCATAGTCTTCATTGAACACATTCCCCTTTGGATTTCTAGACACATTCTAGAAACTCCTACTTAATCAAAGACATTTATACTACGAAGATAATAATACAATATCATCTCATCTACATGAATGCTCATGAAAACAAGAAGAGAATATGCTTAATTCAATTCCCAAAACATAGAATTTAATCATTAAATTCAATGAAAAAGAACATTCAAAAACTTTATCTTATATTATTGTCTCTTAACTAGGTTCTCCCTCTCATAGGCCCTTCTGACCATATGAACTCATTCATCGTCTATCTATAATGTCCAGCTCCTCTTTGCCATGTTTACATCCACTCACTTGGATGGAATTGTAGCATACCTCCCACTTGATGAGATGATTCTCACATCTCTATCTATCACAACATTTGTAATAAAGGGTTGACTCCAGAAGTCATTGCATCAATCCTATCTGGATTAATATGATTAGAAGCATAGGAAGACTTGTTATTATTCAATAATTTCAAGTTGCTGTAATTTTCAGGTTTTATCTCTAAGAGTTTAAGTCAAGGTTGGATAGGATCTTATATTCAAAAACTCATTTGAATAATCTCTTACTTTAAAGAATCTTACAGCATTAACCTTATGTTGTAGCTGAAATACTCTTAATAAGTAAGCCAACCTATCCCAAGAACAATAAAATCATTATTGTCTTAATTTCAATATTTTTTGGGAATCTCTAAGTGCATATAAGCACCTTTTTGACTCAAAACAAATCCAAACTTACTTTAATGTAAATAATATATCAAATTGAAGCTCTCGAATTTATGGATTTTTAAGAACAAACTGTATCTCAATCAGAGGTTCAATGCTCCCACATGCAACACTAGAAGGTGTATGGATCAAAAATTCTAAAAAATTGGAAAATTCCAACGTTGGACACTCTCAACGGTAGTGTATGACCTCCATGATCCGCCTTGCGACCGTCCACTAGTGACAAGCGCCGGCTCCAATGACTCCACACGCCAACCTCTCTCCGACGGTGCTTGTCACGTGTCAAATAAAGGCCCAAGTAGGCCCCACGCGGCATCTGTCGGTTTCTATTTTTTTTAACGGTCAACATTGACCATTGACCATTGACCAGTCAATGGTTGACTAGTCAACCCCTTGACCTCACTGACGTGGTGCTGTCAATGTGGCTAGTCAACGGATGATGTGGCCGACGTTGACCATTGCTAACCTACTCAAAACACTGACGTGGAGCCTTCTCATTGGCGCCGTATGGCTTTGGTTGACAGATGTCGTGGCGTTGACTGCCACGTCATAGTCTTCAACCTCCAGCCGGGTCAACCCGACCCAGCTGGAGATTCGGCGG
Organism: Inga leiocalycina; assembly: GCA_963242795.1. Lineage (NCBI taxonomy): Eukaryota > Viridiplantae > Streptophyta > Magnoliopsida > Fabales > Fabaceae > Inga > Inga leiocalycina. The sequence continues at coordinate 20,537,524 of OY725329.1, read as the reverse complement.
GTCATCACAACCCACCATCTTCAGAAAGCCATATCTCCTTCATTTTAGCTCTGTTTTTCGTGTTCTTGGTGTCGTTGGAATTGTAGTTGGGTGAACTATATATCCATGGCTCGTATTTGATTTGAAAATGTCCTTTTCATTGATCAAATTGTGTCTAAAGTGGCGGCAATGACAAGCATCCTTCAAACTTCTTTCCTTTGTTTCTCCCTCATCCGGACTCTGTTTGACGCGTTCTAAGCATCGTTGGAATTGTCTCTTCGAGTTCTACACATCCATGGCCTTACTTTGGGCAAAAACACTCAGTTTTGAATACCCAAATTTTTCTCGATGTTGATGGCACTCCGTAACGTGACGTGGATGTGTGTCCTCTCTGTTTCAAAAGCTCTTCTAACCTTTGAGGGTTAAATTCTCTTTTCTTTGGTTCCACATAGGTTCCAAAAATGCAACCATTAAGAAATAGAAGATGTGAAGAAAAGACAAAGGAATTGTACCATGAGTTATATATATACGCTTATTATATATATATATAATAACCAGAAGAGGAAATAATCAAGAACCTAGCATTATATGTGTGCATATTGTGCTCAAGTCAAATAGCAAATTAGGGCGAAGCCGATCACACAGAAACGCATATATATAAACACACATATTATCGAAAGGAAAAATGAAGCATAAAGAATCGGTAGACAGATTCATACGAGCATATAGCATTCAAAACATGTACATCCATGTTAATGTTGAACCCAAATATTGCAACACTTGCATATAGGAAGCCCAAAATCATGTATGTGAGAAGATGATAAAAAATAATATGCGCATATATTAACATTATATATTCACATATATAATAGTAGTTTAGAATTAGATGGGGATATAAACAAATGATATCATCTAGTTTATTCACATAGAATAATCACAGCCTCAAAAGATCAACTTTCTCTGATGCCAATATAGGAAAAATATAGAGAGAGAAAGAGGACTAGCGTACCAAGGCGAATCCATGTTCGGATCCGAGTCAAAGCTCCATAATAGTGCTCACACAAGTATTAGACTACTAGAGCCTAATTGTGATTTTCACAACAGATCACCAGAACAAGAAAGATGGTAGGAGAGAAGAGATTGTTAGAAAACTCAATAGCAGGGATGAGGCATAACTGAAGGAGACACCTCTTATTTATAGTGGTTTAGGGTGGCCACTAATTAGGAAACGTGTGCACTCTTTCTTGAAACTGAGGTCGGACAAGGGAGATATAAGGGATCGAAGCCGGGTAGGTCATGTTGAGCGGGTCTCATATGGGCCAAGAAATGACATCATCAAACTCAGTGCACCGAGACAAGTCAAATGACGCTGATACCATGTCAAAAAGTGGTCTTCAAGGCGGCGCGTGGACGTCACGCACCGGCACCTAAAAGTGAACCTTCCAATTTTTATATTTTCATGAATTTTTCACCCTTTAGGCTTCTGGGGGCTCGTGCAAGGGTATTTTTGGGATGTTTTTGGCCCTAAAAATTTGTAAATTCATGATATTCAAATTGGTATGTTGTTTGCCTATTTTTGGAAATTATTCAGAACATTTTATATACGTTTTTTAGTGTTTTTTTACCCTAAACTATTTAAAATAAATTCTGAAAATTGTTTTTCTTTGTGATAAACAATCATTGGTCAGATATGGAAAGTTTTGAGACTAACCATTCCTTTAATGGGACCCCCTTGAATATTCTCTGGCTTCTGATGATGAAAAAGAGGCAAAGACCTCAAGTGGAGTTGGAAGCACCTACAAGAAAGGTCCCCCTTTGTCACTACAAGACTCCAACATACATGACAAGGTGGAGCAAGAAGAGAAAGCAAAGTTCATAGTTGATGAATTCAAAGAGGAAGAGGTCGATAGACCAAGAACTAGTGTTCTAATCCAATCTCTTGCTAAAAAAGATGCTGATAAATATGTTCAAATCAAGAGCGTCTTTGGAGTCATTTGTGGACATGGAAGACAAGTCACTTATACTAGTGACGTTGAGTTCTATTTAAGGGCTATGCTGGAATACCGTGAGCAAGTGCCAAAGAGGGGTTATCTCCATGGCCTGGGATTTTGGAAAGATGTTTCCAAGAGAGGCTTAAACAATATAGATGTAGGAGCTCTTAGAGCTAAGGCTAGGAGAACCTTTTTAGATTTTGGCATTGAAGTACCCCGTTATTAAAACTTTATTATCCATGTTATAGTTTGCTTGTTTTTGAATATGTTTTCATTGCAACTTATATGAACCTTTCATGGATTATTGCTTAATGAATCAATTGTTTTTGGAATTATTTATTCTACTTGCTTATTATGCTTTATTTGAGTGGGAGCATGTTTTTTATGCAAATGTGTTTTCTTGAAAAATCAATTATGGGGATATGGTTGAATAACAATAGAAATTACAAAAAATGAGCAGTAAACTAGAATGAGTGGGATGGGGGTCAACCTAGTTGATTCCTAAACACGAAGCTAGCAAACTCTCATTCTATTAATTTCTCCTCTTACTTAAACGAGAGATAGTATCTCAAAATGAAATGGCATACCTAATGAAAATGCATGTCTATGTGATAGAAAAATGGCTCAAATGACAAGAAAGACTTTTGTTGCTGATCTCGTTAGAGGAGACAAGCTACATGGTGAGAACTTTGGCATGTGGCGTCGTAAGATCTCATATGTCTTGGAGGAACAAGATGTCATGAACATCTTGACCAATGTGCTTCAGCAACCCAATGCTAATGCATAATGAAGGGAACATGACGCTTTTGCAACCTGGAAAAGAAAGGATACCATCGCTCGGATCACAATGCTTACAGCAATGACCGATGATGTGATATGTCAATTTGAAGGACATGTCACTACCTCTGCCATGTAGACAGTGCTGAAAGAGGAGTTTGATGGTACTTCTGATGCGAGACTAAGGAGAATCATGGTCAAGCTTGACAATTATAAGCTGGGTCCAAACACTACCATAAGGCAGTATTTGAGGAAAATGTAGAATATGATAACGGAACTTATCGAGGTAGGAGGAACCCTTTATGAAACACAGCAAGTACAAGCTATTGTGAGTTCACTCCTTGCAAGTTGGGATCACATGAAACACACCATAAGTCACAACAACACCACCAAGGCTTTTGCTGACGTTGCTCATCACATCCAATTGGAGGATGATCGTATGTATGGTGCAAAAACCAATGGTCAAGAACTCTTAACTAAAGAAAAAGGAGCTTCATCCCAGAAGTGGAAGCCCAATAAAGGCAAGGGACCCCAAAAGAATAAGGGGAACATAGGGGCAAAGAAGGATAAGAATGCCTTCAAGAAAAACAAGAAACATACAAAGAAGCAAGACCTTTCCAAGGTCAAGTGCTACTCTTGTAAAAAGAAAGACCATTTTGCAAAAAATTTCCCTGAGAAGAATAAGGTACTGTGTGATAACCCTTCTCATTTTTCTTTTGTTTCTAGTATGCCTTTATAGCTAAGGCTAATCCGGTGTGGGTTGTAGACTCAGGGGCCACAGACCATGTGAGCAGAGATCGTGGGAACTTCACGGAGTTTTGCAGGTTACCAGCTAGAAGCATATGGCTTTATGTTGGGAACAATTCGATGGTAGAACTCAAAGGGATCAGCACCTGTAAACTGACTTTATAAGGCAGGCAAACCCTAATTTTGCAAGATGTCCTCTACACTCCGGAGATCCGACGAAACCTTGTGTCTGTTATTTCTTTAGTTAAATTCAGTTTTAATGTTAACTTTCATGATCAAGTTGTTGACATTTCAAATGGGACCGATTATTTCAGATTTGGTTGTATTTTGGATGGTTTCTTTGTTTAAATGAATTATGATTTTAATTCTAGTCATTGCTTTGCTATTTAATTTAATGATAATTACGATACATGGCACGCTAGATTAGGACACATTGGTTAAGAACGCATGACCAAACTAACAAATGAAGGATTGCTAGGAGAAGTGTCAAAAAAGGAAATGTCTCTATGTGAGCATTGCCTTGCTGGTAAAAGTACAAGGAAACCCTTCAGAAAGGAAACTAGAGCAGAACATCCTCTTAAACTGGTACACTCGGATATCTACGGGCCTATGAGTGTGAGGGCACGACATGGAGCATGGTACTTCATTAAATTTATTGATGATTTTTTGCTATATGGACATGTATACTTGATTTCTCATAAGTTTGAAGCTTTAGAATGCTTTAGGAAGTACCTTAATCTAGTTGAAAATCAACTAAACTACAAGGTTAAAGCCTTAAGAACTGATAGAGGTCGAGAGTATCTCTCAAAATAGTTCAAAACACTCTGTGATGAAAAGGAAATTGTCAGATAGCTAACCATCCTAGGCACTCCTCAACAAAACGGGGTAGCCGATAGAAGGAATAAAACTCTTCTCGATATGGTTAGGTCAATGATGTCACAAGTTGAACTACCAATTTCATATTGGGATGACACATTGTTGACTGCAACATTCATACTTAACCGAGTGCCTTCTAAATCAGTCACTTCTACACCTTATGAGCTGTGGACAGGACGTAAGCCGGATCTAAGTATCTTACGACTATAGGGATCAGCAGGCTATATACATAACTCATCTCACAAACATGGAAAGTTGAAACCTAGAGGCAAGAAATGTATCTTTATAAAATACTCTAGCAATCAAAAGGATATGTCTTCATTGGTGAAAATAAGGATGGCTCAATGACTGAGGTAGAATCAAGAGACGCAATGTTCCTAAAAGCATATTTTCCTACTATAAGAAGCCTTAATCAAACTGAAACTCTATATGAGAGTGAAGAAGTTGAAGGCACTCCTCAGATCACTGACCCGAATGGGAGAAATGAGTCATTTTTACAACATAGAAATGATGATCAATCATAGGAAGAGAATCCTGAAGAGCTCCCATCTCAGAGAAGCTAAAGGGATAGGATCCTTAGAAGACGCTTCTCCATTGAAGGGGAAGTACTCATTGTCAATCCAAAAGACAATGAGGGAGATCCAAAACGCGTTAAAAAAGCACTAACCGGACCTCCTAAGGAAAAAATGGCAAAAGGCCCTAGAAGAGGAGATGAATTCCATGAAAGATAACCAAGTTTGGGAATTGGTTGACCTACCACTAGGCCGAAAGGCAATTGGGAACAAATGGGTTCTCAAATATAAATGAAAGGCAGATGGATCAATTGAAAAACCCAAAGCATGCCTGGTGGCTAAGGGGTACACCTAGCAAGAAGGGATAGATTATGAAGATACCTTCTCACCAATGGTGCATTTTAACTCAATAAGACTTATACTCACCATAATGGCAAGCATGGAATTAGAGTTACATCAAATGGATGTAAAAACCGCATTCCTTAATGGAAAACTAGATGAAGAGATATATATGGAGCAACCTGAGGGCTTTATAGAAAAGGGAAGTGAACAAAAGGTTTGCAAACTCCTAAGGTCCATCTACGAACTGAAACAATCATCTAGACAGTTGTATCTAAGATTTCAAGAGGTAGTGACCCCATTCAACTTTAAGATGATCAAAGAAGACCACTGTGTCTACATAAAGCGGTTTGGAGATTATTTTGTGATCTTGTCTCTTTATGTAGATGATATACTCCTGGCCGAAACGAGTCTTAAGGTAGTTAAAACAATCAAGGATTGGTTATCCTTGAACTTTGAAATGAAATACATGGGTGAAGCAGAATATATCTTGGGAATCAAGATAAAGAGGAATCGTTCAAAAGGATTGCTATCTTTGTCACACAAGACATATAACGATTCAATATGAGATACTGTAAGCCTATGGATACCCCTGTGGTTCAAGAACACCACCTTAGCACGGACATGTGTCCCATGGAAGAATCCAAAATAAAGCGCATGAAAAGGGTCCCATACTTGAGTGCAGTTGGAAGCTTGATGTACGCTATGCTCTGTACTAGACCAGACATATGCTTCGTAGTCGGACTTGTGAGCCATTTTCAATCCAACCCTGGAATCAAGTATTAGGAAGGTGTGAAGAGAATCATGAGGTACCTGAAGGGAACCATGGATTATGAGCTATGTTACCAAGGTAGAGATATGCTTCTAGTAGGATACTCTAATGCTGACTGGGCGGGAGATATAGATGAACGACACTCCACCTCAGGGAATGCGTACCTCCTAAACAATGGAGCAATTTCCTAGAGCAGCAAGAAACAGACCTATGTGGCTCTATCATCCATGGAATATGAATACATAGCTTGTTATGCCGCTATTCAATAAGCTATATGGCTTAAGAGATTTCTAGAATGTCTAGGAATATAAGGTAGAAAGGAGGGTCCTATTCTGATACATTGCGATAGTCAAGCCGCAATAGCCCATGCTAAGGACCCTTAGGACCACAGTAGGATAAAGCACATAGACATCAAATATCATTTTGTATGAGACATGATCACTAAGAAACAAGTGACCGTTCAATACCTTTCCATTCATAAGATATTGGTTGATCCCCTTACGAAGCCCATTGCCAGAAACATTTTGTTAAGTATGTAAATGCTTTAGGCATGCATAAAATGTAATGTATTGAACATTATTTTTTCAAAGCAAAAAAATGATGCATTTTTAGTTTTTTCAAATATATTGTGTATATATTAATGCATAGGCACGAGGTATGCAATTCCGTATGTCGTACAGGTCAGGAAGGTTGGTTCACTCACACGAACAACCGTCTTCCCATGATTTGCAGGGGTGTTGGACAATAAGATGAGCAAATAATCACCATGAGATGGGTAAGGAAGATCTTTGCGCTTGAATCACCTCAGTTGAACTGAGATGAGATCCGCATGTATATACATATGTCATAGATCGCAGCATGATTACAAAGGATGTATCATCATACCAGTAGCCAAGCAAAGGACTTTTTTTTACAAATGTGGTTCCAAAAAGGGGGAATGATTGTAAAAAGAAGTTCTAGTTCCAATGCTAAGTGCTTTTGAACTAAAGTTTGTACAGTGAAAGATAAAGATAAAATCGGCATACACCATTGCTTTAGAGAATGACTACAATATGGGACGTAGGTGAAAGATCCCTGGCTTACTACGGTGTGAGTCCTAGGAAGGAAAAAGTCCTTCTCGATATCCTCAGGACTTAGGCAAGCATCATGACAGTCTGACTTGGGGCTAGCTACTTTAGCTGAAGCTTCATGATCATGCACGATTTGATCAAACTACTAAAAGCTAGGAAAGCGACCAAGTTGGGATAGATCGATGTTTTTAGTCAAAAAGGAAGGTCTATCTTAAAGTACATTTTTTTTGCGGTGGCATCTGTGATATATCCCTTACAGGTTATAGGAAAAACCAGTAAGTGTGGATACCACGCGCATAGTAGGCAATCTGGGTCAAGATCAAAAACAAGAGGAACTAGGACTTAAGAGGGATCAGATATGCCATAAGTTGAGTGTATGGACAAACCTAGGGCATATGGGGCAACAATTTACAGGTTCACAAAAGGTGTCCTTAGATGCTGATCCGATATCAAGGATTTCAAGTATCAATGCACCAAAGGTTCTGAAGATGTTGTGCCCATGCGGTCACGGTAGACACCAAGTATGAAACAAGAAGAAGTAGTCGCACGATGGGTGGCCTATCAACTGCGAGCAGGAGATGTTGGACTTTGGGTCCAAATCCACCCTTGATGGGCCAGACTATTTGATTAAGGATACAAGTAGCCTTATCAAATAAGAAATCAATTAGCATTAATTATGGCTTGGTAAATAAGTCGGTAATTAATTATGGGATTATGAATTTTGGAACAAGTCACCATAATTAGGAAATTGATTGAGAATCAATTAATTTAATTACCGTCTTGGAGAGCAAGAAAGGGTGCACACGTTTCCTAATTAGTAGTCACTCTAATCACTATAAATAGGGTGTACCTCTTCAATTGCAAATCACCCCTACTATTGAGCTTTCTGGCAATCCCCTCTTATCTACCATCTTACTTGTTCTGGTGCACTGCTGTGCAAATCCATATTAGGCTCTTGTAGTCTAGTACTTGCGTGAGCTCTCAAACCTGGATCTGACTCGACCCGGTACACGTTTCTACTCTATATCTAGACTGTTTATTCCTTCAACAACTAAAGCCACTAAAGTGAACTTACCTACTTATAGTGAGCTCCTTAAACCTTGATTTTCAACTTGTTTGAGCTCAATCTTCCCTATTCTCACTCACAGTTGCTGAAATAGAGGACTGGGAATAAAGTTTAACACAAACTACACACCAGAAAATTGAACCAGCAGCAAGGAAGGAAAATTTCATGCTCTTACCACACATACAATCAATTCCCCAGAAGAGGAAAGAGAAGAGCCGAAGCTCTGCACCTGGAACCACACACGATGACACCTAAAAAAGTAGAGGAGGAAGAAGTGTAGTTGAGGAAAGTGACGAATGAACCAGTAACGAGGATGATGCTTTTCTCACATGCGCGCACACCACAACAATGCTGAATGGATAAGAAGCTCAGGAATGTTCAAGAGAAGCCCAGAATTTTTCTTTATTCCTTTCCACTTTTTTTTTTTTTTGGCCAATATTCCTCTCCACTAGTTCGTATGAACAATAACGGGGAAAAATAAAATTGAATGCCAGGGGTTTGTTTGGGAAAAGACTAAAATCGCATGAGATATTTTAAGCTACATCATTAATTTGGGCATTCTAGTAACTTCATAATGTTAAATTAGAACAAAATAAAATTTACTCATTGGCTTAGAGAAATTTAAAACTCAGTGACCAAAAATAGATAACAAATACAAACTCAACTAGACAACCATTCACTTTTGTTACACAACTACAATAAATAATTAAAAAGAAATAATTCTTCATTTTAAATTTATGGGCTATTACATGCATAAGATTGATATTTTAAGCTACATCATTAATTTGGGCATTCTAGTAACTTCATAATGTTAAATTAGAACAAAATAAAATTTACTCATTGGCTTAGAGAAATTTAAAACTCAGTGACCAAAAATAGATAACAAATACAAACTCAACCAGACAACCATTCACTTTTGTTACACAACTACAATAAATAATTAAAAAGAAATAATTCTTCATTTTAAATTTATAGGCTGTTACATGCATAAGATTGATTCTCCAATATTTCTCAACTTCTCTTTTACGGTCAACTTACAACTTCGAATCAAGATATGGAAAAAAAAACGCTTATTATCTTTTATTCCCATTTTATATTTTTCTAATATTGACTTAACAAGTCAATTAATTACTTAATTAATTTTATTATTATTATTATTTTAAATTCCAAAATTTTTTTTTGGACTATTACATTCCTTCCGCCTGAAAAAAATCCGGTCCTCCGAATTTAAATGGATGGGTGATATGCGACAACATCACCACCAAGAAGACGCATCGAACTCACAAGTAACCTAATGATATGAAGTTGTATGGTAAAATGAACCTTAATTGTCACAATCATTTATCATATAATATTGGCAAACACTAATGGCCACTGAAGGGTGTTAATTAAACATAACGTAATGAGTAAAGAGAAAATACCAAGAGTCAAGCATATTTCTCCAATTCCTCTTTCTAACATTAGTGACATCTCAGAACTAAGCATGTCTATTTATTTATTTACATACTTCTAGACTTTAGCAATACACATCACACTTAACAAAATCAGTTACCCCATTTTAAATAAAACTTGAGCTTAAAATTTAGAATAAACCTTCAAACAGAAATCAAACCCAAAAAAGGAATGAGTGTTTTAATGTAGATTTTAAATGTAAGGCACTTCGCATCAAAATCTTAAAAGCAATTCTTCCAACAAAAACAGTTTATTATTTTATTTTATTTTTTAACACTGGAGTGTAGAAGTTTTAATGCAAACCTAACATAGGAAACTAGTGACATGAAAATTTCTTCAAGCTCCAAACGGAAGTCAGGTACTCAAATTCTTTATATCCAAAATTATCAAGAAATACACGTCCCTATTATAGTTTCTCTCTTTTTCTTCTCTCTCTTTTTTATTCCAAGTTCAAAACATCACACATAATTACAGTCACCCATTCTCACTTGTGACGCATGAATTTATGGCAGCAAGAATACTCTTTTCCTTTAACTTCAAAAATCACACCAAATATTTCTCACAAAACTTAAGCATCAAAGCATAATCTCTAACAAAATTAAGACCAAGATGCCAGATCCCTAAGTCAAAACAAAATTCACATCCCTACACTTAGCTCAATGGTAGCAAGTATCACCAAACACTTGTACTTACCCCCAGGTCAAGTGTTCGATACTTGCGGAGGCGAAAGAAATGCACAAGGAGTGTGCAAATACTCCTTGTGAATCCATCCCTCAACCCCGAGGCAGGTGCTTCCAGGCCAGGTGATCTGGTACCAGTAAGTGGGGTCTAGTAAGAAATTGAGGGGTGTGACAATAAGCAAAAATAAGTATCCCATGAAAAATTATGGCTAAGTAGTAATTGTCATAATAATATTTTTTTCCCCTTGTTGAAATACTAACTGCACCATACTAACATAAACCTTAGATCATAACCAAACAATCATCCTTCAAGGTCAAACCCAACCATAAGCATTTCATCTATAAATTACCATTTTAAGTCAACTCACTGCAATTAGAGGTGTTGTTGAGCATTATCAAAGTTCATCGCCATATGGTCCATTTAAAAACTTAAAACCAATCTATATCTGTTGTTAGTCCTAAGCTATAGAGGCAAACAAATGAAGAATGAAAGATTTCAAAATAACATAGCCAAGTCAATTAATACAACCACAAGTATTTTCATGGTCAAACAAGCTCAACTAGACATATGCTTATAAAAGAGACTCAAGGTTTTCACAACAGTAAAAGTAACATTCTAATGCAAACTAAACAAACTATTTATCGTTAACACAACAACAACGCAGAAAGTAAAACTCCATTAAACAAAAATCAAGATCAAATGACTACTTTCTTTAGTCAAAGTAGAACTGGTATACTTTAACCAATAAGCTTATTTTCCTTTTTTTCCCCCTAAAAAGCCTAACAAGGCAAAGCCAAATGTTGACTTCTTTATCCGAAGAATTTAAGTACTTACAATAACAAGAAAACCAAAAGCATGAAAGTTTTATGACAGTGATGATTCAGCAAGCAAAGGTCAGAGTCCAATCAATTCCATTAATTTGCCTAATAAAATGCACCAGTAAAATATTTGTAAGTTTTTTTTTTCCAAATAAGTAGGGGATCTCACAAAACGCTTAGATTTCCAACCTCCTATTAAAAATAAGTGCTTTTCCCAGCATGCGACTAGTTCCCACCAAACCTTTATGCAAGTTGCATAATTTAGAATTGACATCCACAGGATTCTATGAAGTATCACAACAATGCACGTTGAATGATACTTAGGCTCTAACAAATTTAAAGAAAGAAAAAAATCACTTCAAAAGCATGGTTCGACACCAGCTCAATTTGGAAACGAAATGAAAACACTCGGGTTAGATTTCCAGAAAGTGTATTTAACTGGTAATTGGACAGAAATGCCGCCTATTTGTTAGATTTGGTGGGGAATCTTCAGAACAGAAAAGTGGTCACAGATGTGTACAAAAAAATTTGGATAACACCAGCAGCAATAATTCATACTCCAGGAAGTCAGCAACATGTTCAAAGCACAAATACTAATGCAAACTCGGATTTCATGAAACATGTTTAGTAGCAAGCACTTGATCACTTCTGAAACAACCGCAACAAAACAAGGGACAAGAGAAAAATCTTTGTCCTATTTTGTCTTAGCTTATCTTTTCTTTAATTTAATTTTTTTTAAAAAATTAGTAGTACAAATTTCAAAAACCAAGGGAAGCTCAGTAGTAAGCGCATCTCACTCTTGGTAAAGTAAGACTAAATAAAGAAAAACTATCAACTCAGGAACCAAGAAAAAAACACTGGTAATCCAACAGACAAGTCCAAAATCAATAATTTTGTTAATTCCAAGCAAACTGTAGCACAACTACGAAAAGGGAGAAATGATAGCAGTGCCATCAATTTGGTTTTAGAGCTGAAAAATTTCACCAAAAGATCAAACAAATACCACAACAGTGAATATGCATGCAACCTTCAGAAACTATGTACAAGATGAATGACACAAATTTTACTTACAAGAAGCTTAATCACCGACAAAATGAATCAACTCTTGTGGATTGCCTTAATAAGTAACGCTAGAAAGCCTACCAATATTTAGCTCCTTCAAGGCTTCAAAAGAATACCAACATATCACCATTCATGCACATTATTTGATTACAACCAAGAAAATAAAAGGAAAAGAAATCATACCGCGACAATTTCACAATCAAATACAATAAATTCAAAGCAAATTACATCCTAAAAATGCCATAATCCTTTCCAAGGAAATAAGCAATGGTATTAGGCTCACAGTGCAACATATTCCTAACAACTCAATTTCAAGCAAGTGAGCAATTTCTTTTAGCTGAGAGACACACAATCGATTAGTTACAGCAAGCCAGTTTCATTTAGTGAAAGATCTTAACTCAAATGTTGTGGGGAATGTTCACAAAAGTAATAGTTACAAACATAAGAGTGTACAACCCAGCAGTAAAACGTGCAACAACGTAAACTAAAGAAATGCAAAACCAAATAAATCCATAGCAAGACAATTGCAAGATAAATTCAAAGAACATGCAGCTTGAATTCAAAAGACATAGACTTTAGCAAAACAGAGTTCAGTGGCTCAAACTAATTCACAACAAAGTTGAACAAATTGCATATGATCCCACTTCATAATTCAACTAAAGTCTTTCCTTTCATTAAACAGATACGGAGACATGCAATTTCAACTAAAATTGTAAATATAATAAGGCTCAATTAAGCTACAAATTTGGCTTGGACGTTTTTACTTAAGCAAATTTGTCCTAAAAAGTGGTCAACTAGCCGTCAGACTTAATTGGGATAACGATTAGAGCAAAATTACTCTAAATTGGACACCTCTAGGGCAAAACAAAATTTTAGGTGCAAAATTGGCCTTTAATGAATACTTTTGAAACAAAATTAGCCTTTAATCCTATATATATAATTTTACATTAGATTAACAAAGAGGTTTGGCTACTTTTGGGATCTAGGGTGCAGTGGGATCAAATCCCACCGTTAACACTCTGCCCCAAAAATTCCAATAGTTGGCGCCAGATCAACTCTAGGGGGCCTGGCAATTGGGGTGGGCATGAGGAGCTCCACGAGGTTGGTTGAGACTTTTTTAAGAAAATTTAGGGATAAAGTTGTAAAAATACTAACATTTTGATATTTCAGTTTTTATGATTGATTGCTGATTTTAAATTTTGAAAACTAGGATAACATTTTTTGGATTTTGAAATTGAAGTGGCATTTTTGTGAGATTTACTCTAAAAATTAACAACTAAACAAGTTTTATTTTTTATTTTTTATTGTTGAATATATATATATTTTTTTTTTTGAAAAGTTAAAGTTTGCTTTCGAAAGTGAATGAAAAAGTTAATTTGATACCAAGAAAACAAACGAGGGCTAAAATTCTCTACCTAAATCACCACTCACCGACGATGCCAAAGTGCCATTCTTAGTTGACTTATGTCAAATAACCTCCATACACTTCAAGTCATGTGCTAAGCAATTATTTTATTTTTTTTAGAAAAAAACTAACGGTAAATATATTATTTTTCATAAATATAAAAATTAAAAGTATTTATTATGAAAAGTTATATGTCAATAATAAGAAAATTTGCTGCATTTATTTGGTATATGTTAGGAAAATAAAAAAAGTACAAGAGATTGACACGAGGGAGATACAGAATATTGAGAGAAAGGTGGAGGAGAAATATGAAGGAGCTCTCATTTACTTTATTGTTGATACCAATACATTGTACATGGCCTCTATTTATAATCCTCTAACCATTGAATTTTATACATATGATTACAAGGAAATAAATATGAGCATAATGGTATGATTCATAAGAAACTCTCACAAACCATTCATTGAGGAAGTTATAGGTTTATAGCATTGAACACATATGGAATCCTAAGAGTGAGAGGTTATGGAGTGAGGGACATATGAAAGGCCAAGAATTGGACAATTTATGGTCATCCATATCATATAATATTTACAACACTCTCCCTTGAATGTCCATGAACAAATATTGTGCCTCATTAAAACTTTACTAGGAAAAATTCAATGGGACAAAAACTCAGTTAAAGAAAAAGAGTACACAATACATATTGAAGTTGCCTCATTAAAAACCTTACCAGGACAGTAGGATAAAACCTTGGTTAAGAAAAAAAGTACAACATGATCTTTACTTCCCCTGATAGCAATATCACTTATTGTGATTAAATTGTCATATCTCAAGATAATATACTGATTTCTCAATTGCAACTGTCATCAATGATTTGTTAAGCAATTGATGTCATGTTTATCTAAACTATGCATAATGCATTGTCATCAAATCATATGCTGAAACATAATTATTTACCATATCTTCTGGATATGTTAAATATCAATATATTCTCCACTTGCCTCTATGCATTGTGGAAATAATAAAAGAAAATTATCCTGAAAATCACCATGATATATCTTTTATCCACATGTTCAATTTGTTATAAACAAAATGTACTTATAGAATAGTTTCATAGAACTATCACACTAAACCTCAGTTTTATAGTATCCATAGTGTATATGCAGCATCTTAATCTTACTAGAAAGAACATAAAATCTACAATATTAGCATGATGTAAATATTCATAAATATGTGATACTTATAACCATTAAATTCAATAATTTTTTTGCAAAAAACATCATCATAGCAAAACTATATTATTTTGAAATCATTAATGTTTTCAATAACTTGATATGCAAAATTATTCATTTTTCAATATATCTTTCAATCAATTATACATACACTCAAATCATTTTAATCCATGTAACATTTTATATACTAAATACTTTTCTTAGACATGCTTTCAACATTTTGGACCCTTCAAGAATTCTCATGTAATATTCACTATTCATATGTATATGCTGTATATAGTGATATCTAATAGACACATATTTCATTTGCATATTCTACCAAACTAATAATATATGCAACAATTATTGTATCCACCACCAAATGTTGTACCTCATCATAATCATCATTAGACCTTGTGAAAATTCTTTATTTTCACATGAATATTCATATATCACAAATAAATTTATATTTCAAATGTTTTGGATTGCAGATCCATAAATTTCACATATTGAAAGAACATTTTTCAATGGGTTTTGTCCCCTTTTTCAGTTGGTCAATCACCTTTTTTTTCTACCAACATATTTATGTATAAGATCCTCATTTGATTACGTGATATTGTTACTAAAATTGTTTTCAACAACTTTATCTTTTCAATTCCATTTTTCTTGTTATGACGTAATTCATTGAGATCTCTTTATTACTTTCAGGTAGCTCAACCTCTTTTGAGGCTTTTGCAATTAGTTATGTCTTGACCTCTTCTGAAGTATCTATAACACCCCATTTTTATTCCTTAATATGTCTAGTGAATACTTGTGGCATTCAATGAAATAAGATGGTGGATTTTGATGCAATTGAAAAGATGACAACACTTTTAGTTGAAGTCACATGGAATCGGTCTAAACCAAGACATAAACTAAGTTATTGTCTTCCAAAAAAAAAAAGGACATCACTAAAGTCAATTGTTAAAGCCCAAATTGAAGAATAAAATAGTACAACGCTTAGCCCAATATTAAGGGTTAATTTCGGCCCAAAAGAGGAAGAAGCACTTTGGCCCAATTAAATGCAAAAGTGTAAGGGCAAAATGGTAATTAGCCAATTAAGCCAAAATCTAATTATTTTCCCAATATTTTGAGGCCATTTTCGACCAAATGAAGAAAAGAAGGGGAAAATAAATATTTGTGGATAAACATCCCAATTTTAGAACGAAGCAGGCTGGAGGCCACAGAGGTCAAAATTCCTCTAAGGGTAGAAAATGCTGGCATTGTTACAAGCCATACCATCCTGGTAAAACGTGTAGTGGTGCACCAGGAAGATACAGTTCAAATGGACAGGATCTAGCTAACCTAATCTGTTATCAGTGTTGGGAACCTGGACATGTAGCTAGGGGTTGTCCACATAAGCAACAGCTAAAGGAGGCTAGACTAGGAGCTCAGGGCAAAGTCCATATGATAGCTCAGGAGGAGGCTAGAAAATCCTCCAAACTTATTCAAGGTACGGCTTCCTTTAATGGCAACTCAGTACAAGTAATATTTGATGAAATTTGTGAGCTAGTCCTCTAATAGAATACAAATATGGACAAAATAGAGGATGGATCAGTGGTCGGTAAATTCCCTAAGTCCTCCAAAAGATATAAGTGGATGATAGGGATGAGTGAGGCGAAATAATTTTTGACCCCGATGAGATTGAGGTTTTGAGTTGTGATTGAGAATCAAATTTAGTAATTAAATTGACTCCTTAGGCATTTGATATGGCCTGAGTTGCTTGAGGTATTAGAATGTGATACATGATGCGTGGTGATTATGTCGTATGCCAATCCTAGAGGATCCAATCTAATGATACTGAAAATGTGGGTATAGGCTTAAATCAGATCTAAGCTGAAATAGTGCTTAGGTTGAAATGTGAATCAAGTTGCACTATGGTTCTGTTTTAAGACAAAGGTGTGAACCTTGTGGATGATGTTAAACCTTCAGTAATGTTTTGAGGATATTACCCAAATGTCGTGAAGGTTAGAATAGGCATTGTTGATCCTAATTCTTAGCGAACCTATTAGGTATAAATGAGGGAAATGATTTCTGATCTACGTAGTGTCAAGATTCTACATATTATGATAAACCTAAAAGCTAGGTTAGAATCCCTAGGCTGTAAAATCCTATAAGCCAATGATATTGTAGTGGACCAGTATGCCCTTAGGCTGGCAAATATATTCAGCATAGTATTGGGTTAGTGATGATCCGTGGAATCAAGGAACAAGATTTTTATGGACACGAATACTTGCATAAATGGATTAGTGAAGGTTGCTAACTGCTAGTCTAGTATAGGGAAAGATTTGATCAAAGAATGTTCTTATGGAAAGAATGATTGCTTAGAAAGAATGATTGAGAGTTATATCTCTGATAAAATGAAGGGTAGCGGGAATTGTGATTTGATGGCCTAGTAGGCTGACGAATTCTCTGGAATTTTTTTTAGAGGGTATGAATGGGTTACCCTAGAAAGGGAAGTGAAATTTGTAAGTATGTCTAGATTCCCATATAAATAGATTGTGCTAACACCCACGGTTGTCAGGGTTGCCACAGCCGATATATGTATGAGTTGTATAGTGAATGCCGACGGACATAAATCACTGGTAGACTTGATTGTCTACCATTGCATGGCTACATAACTTAGTAGTAATCCTCAAAATTGGTTGGTTGATGACATATTGGTGAACTCACAAAGTAAAGTAAAACATGAGCAACAATTGCGAACAGTATTGAACATGGTAAGGGAAAAATAACTCTATGTCAAGTTGAGTAAATGCGAGTTTTGGCATCGGAGGTAATATTTCTAGGCCACATAATCTGTCAGTGAGGGATCTTGATAGATCCTAGTAAAGTGGAAGCAATACTGAACTGGAAAGGCCAGAGACTGTGGTTGTGATATGCAGTGGTTTAGGTCTTATTGACTATTATAAGGGGTTTATATAAACTTTCCCTAGAAAACTCAACATTAAACCTGGGATGATAATTATGAGAAAAGCTTCGTAGAATTGAGATGGAAATTTATTATAGCACCAATGCTAAGAATCCTAGATGTGAGTAGGCATAGATTGGGATGTGTTTTGATGCGAGCTGAGTAGAACGTATGTATCTTGCCAGCTGAAGCTTTATGAATTGAACTATCCCACCCATGATCTTGAGTTGGTGGTAATGGTGTTTGTATTGAATCTGGTGACATTGCCTTTATGGCATAACTATAGAGCTATACTACAGCCATAAATGCTTGAAATATTTGGATGATCAGAAAGAATTGAATATGAGACAAGGCAAGTGGATAGAGTTGTTGAAAGATTATGACCTGGAAAGTAAATATTGTAACCCCCTGCCTTAATTAACGTAATTATAATTCGATAAAACATAATAAAAGGGGTTTGAGATAGCCAGATAGTTCAAAACCTGTTAAATCACCCACTAAATAGTAGGAACTTATAACATTTTTCAAAACTTATTTTCTATCCCAGTCTCGATTTCGATTATCGAATATAATCACCTGTGCAGTTAACTTACATTCACATATATCAGAGTTTATAACTTTAACCCCGGCAACCCCCGGGTTCACTTACATATACATAGAGTTTCAAATCCTGATTAAGGGATTACAAAACCAAGTATCTCAAAACTATCTACATCTCAAAATGTTATACAGTAATCCATATCCAAAATGAATGACCAACAAAATATATATTAATGTCCCTAGTAATCTCTAACCGCTCCGGGTTGCTCGTTTCTCCTTAGAGCCACTCGCCCTGTCTGAAAGGTTAGTCAAAGGAAAGAATGAGATTCAAGAGAATCTCAGTAGTAACTAAACATTTATACCACATATAAACACACGGCATGTAAACAAATCATCATATAGCAGCTCAATCACACTCCACCCTCATCCCCTTTCTCTGCCGGGTAGGCACACCATCCTAACCCGAACCGTTGTTAGCTACTCAGGGACTATTGGCATGGCAGTGCATAAACATAGCCTTATAGCTCATATAGCTATCCGGTTACACAAATGGCCCGTCGGCCTCACAAATAGCCATTTGGCTCATAATCAGCCTTTCGGCCCTCATGTCACATAGTCACACCTCATCCTCATCCCTTTTCTCCGCCGGGAAGGCTCACAACCCTTACCCGAACCGTTGCTAGCTACTCAGGGACTATTGGACTGACGGTGTTTACACATATCCACATAAATCGCAACTTACGAACTTATCACAAATCAATGATAATAAACACATACAATGCATCACATATGGTACGAAAGAAAAGTCACTACCTGATCCTTTCCTGACGGTCTCTGGCACAGTGGGCTCACGAGGATAGCAGATGTCAAATCCTATAATCAAAATAGGGACATTTGGTTAATTTCCTTTTCCAAGTTCTTAATTCAATAATACTCTAAGTTGATATTCATTTGGACTCTTTAGATGGCCATTAAATGCCTAAACATATGCCTAAAGGGTTGGGATAACTATCCCCAAAGATCCCTCGTTAGAAAGCTAAACACTGATTTTTGGACCCTTCACTCGAGCACAGAAGGCCGTGCTCGAGCATGACCCCCATTTTCACTCGAGCACATGTGAGTGAGACGTAGGAAGTGCTTGCCCGAGAGCAACTCCCGCGACAATCCTGCACTCTCACTCGAGCACAAGAGGCTGTGCTCGAGCAGAGACCTCAGAAGCACTCAAGCACCACGGAAGTGAGACCCTGCGAGTGACAACCCGAGAGTGATCCCTTCCTCCCAGTCACAAGTGCACTCGAGCACAACCCTAGTGCTCGAGTGACCTCTACATACTCGCGAGTGTTCCCGCTCACCTCCAACAACCTTCCCACGAGTGATAACCCGAGACACTCACCCCCAGTGATTCATGCACCCTCACTCGAGCACACACATGCTCACTCGAGCATGTTCATCTTGTGCTCGAGTGAGACTCCTTCTCACTCGAGTGACGTGTATCAGAAGCCCAAAAACGCAGCAACTGATATGGTTTCTCCCAGTGACCCAACTTGATTCCAATAGGTTCTAAACTTGCACCAAAGTTCATTCTCACCTAAAACTCCATAAGAAACCTATTGGTAACCTCAAAATATCCAAATTCAACTCCATCAACACCTTTCCACTCTAGATCATAAAACCACTCAAAATCTCATTCTAACAAATCTCCCTTATTCAACTTCCAATCAGTTTCTAATCACTCCCAAATGTCAAAACTGACCAAATGAACAGTGACACACTAATCAAAGCCTACCCTTCACTTAAAATCATAATTAAGTAAAATTCCCAGAATTCTCATTGATTTGACAAACATCTTAACATATATACCAACATGCATCACAAACCTACCTTTTCAACTTGCTGGAATCAACACCTTGATTCCACCAACTTTCAGATTTATCCAACAATCAAACACCACCAAAGGAAATTCTGAAATCATAGAAATCAAACTCTCAACCACTTGGTCAACATTAATGAAGGGTAGCTAAGCATATAAGATCATTTACCTTAATAAAAGTCAAACCCTTACTTTCTCTTTCTTGCTTAGTTCGCCGGAAATGGAGAGGATGGAGAGAGAAATGAGTTGGTGAAAAGTGATAATCACTTTCTTCCTTCTTCCCATGCAAAACCGACTAGGAGGAGAGAGGGAAAATATTTAACTTGTTGCTTCTCATCCAATGGCTCTCATTTAACCACATGGCATCATCTCCTTCTTCACTTTTACATGAGTTCATATACTCCCATCCACACTTGATTCCACCTCTAGTTCTTTAGATCCTAACCATTGATCTTGATTACTAAGGAGTTTCCTCTCCAGCAACTAACCGATCGAACCGTAAATTTACTGTTTTGCCCCTGATTATCCCTTTACACATTAAACCATCCCTAATGATCTTTATATCATATCACACACAACATCCACTTTAAATATGCTTAATTAACATTAATTACATCATTTGAAGTTATTATCCCTTGATTACAATCCAGGATATTACAAATATCATACAGGGTAGGCCAATGTAGTAGCAGACGCATTGAGCCATAGAATAGTGTAGGTTTCAGCCCTAAGGATACATGAGTACAAATAGATTAAGCAGAGATTATTAGTATGCTCAAAATAGACAGAAAAGTTATACTGACAAAGGAAATAAACCTCTAGAGTTTAAGGTTGGTAACTAGGTGTATGGGCGTTTGGGTGAAGCGCTAGTCCTTGGTCGAGAGGTAGGGCTTAAAACTACCAGTTGAGGTTATCTTAGATGGCCACCAGAAAGGGCTACCAGGTTGGTGCCTGTGTGTGGAGCCGCCATCAGACATTTCCTGACCCAGCATGTATGGCTAGGTATGTATAGCAAATTTCAGGGACGAAATTTATTTAAGACCCTATTTTTATTTCCCAATAGACCAATATGCCTTGTAAATACTTGTGGCATTCAATGAAAAAAGATGGTGGATTTTGATGCAATTGAAATTATAACAACACTTTTAGTTGAAGTCACATGAAATCAGGCTAAAGCAAGACATAAACTAAGTTATTGTCTTCCAACAAAAAAAAAAGAGCGTCACTAAAGCCCATTGTTAAAGCCCAAATTAGAGAATAAAAGAGCACAACTCTTGGCCCAATATTGTTGACAAAAAAACTCTTGGCCCAATATTAAGGGTTAATTTCGGTCCAAAACGAGGAAGAAACACTTTGGCCCAATTAATTGTAAAAATATAAGGGCAAAATGGTATTTTATCAATTAAGCCAAGAGATAATTATTTTCCCAATAATTTGAGGCCATTTTCGAGCAAATGAAGAAAAAAAGGGGAAAATAAATATTTGTAGATAAACATCCCAATTCTTGAGCAAATTGCGGCAAAGTATATAAGGTTTGAAAAGTCAAAGGAGAACATGCACACAAATTAATTAGAGAGAGATTGCGGAAAATGTTGGAACAATTATTATTTCCCTTTTTCCCTGTCATTTTCACCAAAATAAGGAAATAGGAGGGAAAATAGTTTCTTGGACAATAATTATGCCAAATGTCATTATCTCAAGCCAAAGGATTAAATAAGAATTTATTAAAGATATGAGCACATGTCCAATTAGCATAAAATACAATATCTTGTGTAATTGGTTAGACTAAGTGAAGGAACCAAATTGGGTTGATGAAGGGCCCTAGTTGGCGTCATTTTGGGCCAACAAGAGAGGAGGAAAAATGGTTCAAAATCAATGGAAGGTTATGATACAATTAGCTAAGGATAAGGCTTAAGTACAAACTTATGTCATAAACCATTAAACAAATATTTATTAAAGATGATGTAAGATATTTTTAAGTCTTCATCTTCATCTTCATCTTCCCTCTTCCACTTCCCTCTTCCATTTTCACGCCTAACACCACAATAGAGAAAGAGAGGAGAGCTTTGGGAAACTTAAAGAAAGGAAGCACAAGAAGCAAAAACTTAAGATAAGTCTTGTGATTTCAAGAGTTCATGCTTTATATCTTGCGTAGGATCTCTCCTAAGTCCTTTTCCTCCATGTAAATCATGCGTAGCAAGCAAAACATCAACGGAAGAAAGAGAAAGGGAGGACACCTAGAGAGAGAAAGTTTGAGGATCAAGAGGAAACTTCAAGAACTTCAATCCTTTTGGGGGTATGATGTTATTGTTGTGGTTCTTGACTTGATTTGTGGTTTGGTTGGTGATTTTGTAAATTTGGGATGTTGAAACCCTAAGGGGTTATGCTGCCCAAATTTACTCAAATCATGTCTAATAAGTATTTAAAAGGTTTACTCAAATCACAATTTTTTCCCTTTTCTTTCAAGTTTTGGCCAGCTCAAGAAATAGGGGTAGGAGCTGGAATTTCACTAATCCGATGGTTCTATTGTCTTAAGGAGGAAAAATTGTGTAAGGTTGATGTTGATCATGTTGTGAGAAAAGCCCTAGAAAGTAAAAATGACCAAAAATACCCCTAAAATCCAAGTAGGGGTTATCAAGGGCAAAACTGTCGTTTGGCAGTGATTTTGAGAAAACCAAGGTCAAAACGGATTCTACGCATAAAACTGGGTATGTATAGCCCAGGTCAAAATTTTTGGAGAAATACAATCAAACCAGGTAATAGAGGGCTTAGACCGGGTCCCCAGAGGCATTTTGGTAATTTTGAAGTTTTAGACTAATATAATCAACAAATGTAATTTGGAAATGTCTAAAGGGATACATGAATTGGTATTATCTAATTCTTGTAAACTTGGAATTTTAGGACCATACTGTTGATGTAACCCCCACCGTTATTAAGACCGTAATTAGTGTTTGAACACATTTTATAATTGAATAAGAGATCAAGGATAATCAAAAACTTTTTACAAAACTTGAACAACAAGATCTCCATTCATTTCGAAGTAAAAACAATTGGCCTATTCGGTTTGTCAAATATACAATATTAGAATGCTAACAAAATTCTCGACATTCACCTGGGAAAATATCATTAATCTAAGAGTTTTATAGGGTATCATTGCCCATCTTAGTTTCCCATACCGGGGATTACACAATAACAATAAATCTATGGTCAATCCAATATATACAATTGTCCAAATGATAACTAAAAATCAAAAAGAAACTAAGACTACTACTGGCAATCTTAGTCGCCCTTATCCACTTGCTTACCTCTCGATCCACTTGCCTTGGCTAAAATTGTTAATTGGAAAGAGTAAGATTCAAAAGAATCCTAGTAGCAATAGTTTACATATATGATGCATAATTAACAAAGCATGTAAGCATATATCACAATACAACAATAAAAATATTCAAGGCCGGGCTAATTGCCAAGTCTCCTATTCATTCAAGGCCGAGCTCATGCTACGTCCCCTTTTCAAGGTCGGGCTAACCGCCACGTCCCCTATTCATTCAAGGTCGGGCTCATGCTACATCCCCTATTCAAGGTCGGGCTAACCGCCACGTCCCCTATGTAACCCCCTCTGTAATTATATCCAAAATACGCGATTAAAATGAAATAGAGACCAATAATAATCAAAACTCATTTAAAATCCCATCCTTGAGATAGGGTTTTCAAAAATATCTTTTAAAATCTAATTAACTTGGTCTCATATTCACATTTCGAATACAATTACTACGCGAAGATAAATCACATTCATATAAATATCAGAGTGCACAACATAATCATCCCGGCAATCCCGGGTACATACCTTCGCTAAAGATTTACAGGGCACAATTTCCCATTACAATTCTTCAAATGGGGATTACACAATCTCATCTTAAATTCATAACCATATATTCAACTGAATCATATACAGTCTTCACAACTCATTGGTAACCAACTACCAATTCTCATCTCGAAGGAGTCCTAGCCGCTCCCTCCACGAGCTACTTGCCTTGTCTAAATTGTTGGTAGGGGAGGGTGAGATTCGAAAGAATCTCAGTAGGAAACAGATACCATAATGCATACATAATAGATGCTATGTGTATGACATGTTAGCTTTATCTAGATGCATGCCCCATAATGACATTTTTGCATACTTAATGTTTCATGTAACCAAACTATGGCTACAGCAAAACAGAAACAAACTTCATTTATTCAAATATGCTCTACACAATCAAGTAAAGAAATCACATACATCACTACACAAGCAAAGATATCAAATACATGCAAGTAAGGTAAGTCTCCTACCTCCAGTCTTTTCGCCTCGATTTGCGTGCCAACAACTCAGGGCTTTGCATTCGATCCTACAATGTCAAATGTACTATTTAGACACTTCCATAGTGTTTCTGGGGATTATATGAGGCTATATTGAAAATTTACTAAAATACCCCCAGGGACCCGGCCCAGCCCGGCCCCGCCGTACCCGGTCCGGCTGTACTTTTCTTGAAATTTTGACATAGGCTATTATGACATACTTTCTCCCAAGGAATCTATTTCCGGACTCGGAATTATAAAATTCAATGTCAATTTATGAATTTACCCTTGACAGCCCCACTTTAAGGGTTTTAGGGGTGTTTTTCGTGATTATGCTTTTTCAGCCTTTTCCGAAAAAGTGACCAACTGTAACCCCACCTAATTTTCACTCCTGAACTCAATGGAATTATCAAATCATTGAAAATCCATCTCTAACCCCTCCAAACTAGGCTTAGCCGAAATTCTCAATTCCCCAGGAAAAATTGGGGTTTTTCAATTTCGGCTCTATAAACGCGTTCCTTTCTACTCCTAACCACTTTATTGACCATTACATTGGGTTAGAACTACCATTTAGTATCAATTTAGGCAGCATAACACCTAGGCCAACCCAGTTTCCAAATTTGCAAACAAAGACAATACGGTGAAATTTCACCGATTAAATCAACCACAGCAGCCAGAAAAATCAAAGATTGAAGTTTCGGAAGTTACCTCAAGCTCCCTCTGGCTTTTACTCAATATGGCTGAACCCTAGCCCCTTTTAAACCATGAAAATTGAGCTTCCAACACCTTAAAGAACATGAAAGAGAAGCTTAGAAGCAAGGTTATACGCGTTAGGAGCTAGATCGTCGGAGAAATCGGCTTACCTTACGAGATTTCTCCTCTTTCTCTCTCTAAGAGCTCTCAACTTTCTCTCACTAGTTTCAGCTGGTTCAGTACGACAGAAAATGAGAGCTGAAGAAGATGAGAAAATATTTAATTCCATGCTGATGTCATCTTTTATTGAGATGATGTCATAATTCCCATTTTTGGATTTTCTGGCAGATTTTCTGCCCAAACTTTGAAAAAGCATAACTAATTCTAGAAAAATCAAAATGAGGTGATTCCAAAGACAAATGAAAGGTATTTAAGTCCTATTCATTGAAAAAATATGAGCCATTATCAGAAATCACAACAAAATTCCATAATTACATAAATTTCATCACTACCCCAAAACAGAGTCCATTTTCGACCTCAAATGTTGGACAGTCATATCTCCCAGTTCCCAAAACGAAATGGCACAAATTATATATCCATTTTGAAGCTTGGGATGTGAAATTTAAGACTGGAAATTTTCATACATCATTTGCCTAGTCAAAACATCCACACGAGAAGACTGCCCAGAATAGAGTTTCACTGGACAGAATTTCAGATTTTGCATCTTTGCTTCCAATGGTTCCATTTTCATACTAAACATCATTCCCACATAAATTTTCACTAGGAATCCATTGGAAACACCAAATCAATCAAATTCACATCTCATTGACATGTTTTCACAATAATCTCAACATGTCAATACAATTCACATTTCAAAACCTAACATTGCAACATTTCCATTCCAAAGTTCCAAACCAATTTCAATGACATCAAAACACACTATGACACCATTTCCAACACAATACCCCATTCAATTCTTCCCTCTATTCTAAGTCAATTTGGATGTTAATCTACAATTGAACCCAAATTGTGATTAAAGGTTAATGACTCTAAAAGTGGATGTTGTTAGTGATGAATAACCCTTTTGGAGAATATGATGTGATTTGGCACTCGAATATGATTTTTATGTGTTGTGAGCTGCGCCAAAACCCTTACTAAACTGGGACTTAGCAATCCACTAATCTCAGACTTATTCTCTAGCATCGAGTCTCAAAATTCGGGGTATTACACCCTATTCATTCAAGACCAGGCTCACGCCACGTCCCCTATTCAAAGCTGGGCTCACGCCATATCCCCTACTCAAGGCTGGGCTAACCGCTGCATCCCCTTGGTCATTAAATGATAAATACCAAACAAGCAATGCATTACACATGATATAGGATAAAGAGTTACTACCTTGTTCTTTATGTCCTTATTCAGGCGTCGGCCTTCTATGTTCCGGGCAAATATCAAATCCTATAAGCATAATTAAGGATGACAGGTTATCACTTATCCCAATACTCAAATAACTCCACAACACTTAGATTTGATTATCATTAAAGTCCTTTACGTGGCTACTAGAAACCCAAACAAATACCTAAAGGGTTGGGAAGTACCATCTCAAAGATCACCTTACGATAGAGAAAAGTTCTGATTTTTGGGTGTTGGCTACGACCAAGAACTTTTGGCTGCAGCCAAAAACAAGTTAGAAATTTTTGGGCTGCGGCCAAGAGTTTTATGGTTACGGCCAAGGACTTTTTGCTATGGCCAAGAAAATTTCAGTTTCTAGGTTGCAATTCCAAAAATCATAACTAATTCTAGAAAAATTGGAATGAGGTGATTCCAAAGCCTATTGAAAGATATTTAAGTCCTCTACACAAAAAAAAATATGAATCAAGGCTGTCCATAACTTCACAATTACATAGTTACACGAAATCCCCTACTGCTCCATAATTGCTTCCAGTTTCAACCCCAAATTTTGGAAAATCATTACTCCTACTCACAAATCGAAATGACATGAATTATTTATCCATTTTAAAGCTTGGGATGTGAACTTTAACACTAGAAAGTTTCATAATTTTTCATCACCATTTGCTATGTTACATTACCATGCAAAGTTGACCACTTGCATAGCATTTTCACACTTAACATTTTTTAGAATTCCCAATTTTGTAATTATGCCTCCAATGGTTCCAAAATCCAATCCAAAACTCATTCTCATACAAAATTTCACAAGGAAGCCAATGGAGACATCAAAATGACCAATTTCACATTTTTTTCACAAGATATAACATCAATAACAACATAATGCACTTTTCCAAAATCTTCAAACTCCACAATTCAAACTCAAATTCATTTTATCTATCCATGACACTTCACAAAACACTAATTCCATAACATCAACATGCCATACGCACAATGACCCACATTTTTGAAAATGAGGCCAAAATCCCATAAATTCAAAGCTCAATCAAATGCCACAAAACCTAGGTTGAAAGGTTTCTCATACTCACCTTAACAACTTTCTCAAAAGTGTTTCTTGCTTCACCAATCCTTAGATTTTCTTGAGTGCTCAAACACCACCAAATGAAAAATCTAAAACCATCAATATGAATCCCTCAACCCAAGGAACAATATTAAAGAAAGGAGTTTTGGCATTTGAGGTCACGATTTTACCTTAATCTCAAGCTTTTCTTTCTTCCTTCTTCAAAAATGGCGAAATGAGAGAGCTTGGAGACAAAGAGAGTTTTGAGATGATGATGATGATGAAGAATGGCATAATTTTCTGCCCCCATGCCTTACTCATTCTCACAAAGAGAGAGGGGGAGAGAGAGAAATGAATATAAAATGATTTATTTGACTTTCTCACTACTCCTTCATCATCTCCTCTTGCCACTTGTCAAACTCTCATTGGCCCTCATAAAGTAAGTAACTAATTAGTTACTCTAACTACTCCATTAACCATTTAGTTACACATCTCATTTCTTCTTAGTTAGCAATTAATTTCTCCATTAATCAATAACTAATTTACCGATAAATTCCATTCTTTCAATTTTTCCCTTGATCATGGAAATTTTTACTAAATTACCACATAATACATTTTCTCATTTCATTCTCTATTCCATTCGCCCTTCCCTTATTTTAGCCCCAAAAATTACTTTGTCAAATAATCATGCTAAAATACAGGGTGTTGGACATTTCCAATAATTAACTCGTGTCTCAATCAACTTTATTTCCACAAAACACTTTCAATGATTGTCATTAACCCTTAATCAAAATTCGGGGCATTACAGTTGAGCTCGAGCCATACCAAATTAAGGACTTAATTGGACATAAGGTAGTAGTACTTTCTTTCATATACTATGTGATTGTCTATATGTTTTGTGTATACCATCTTCTATGATGTGAACATTGTTTTCCTGAAGGGGCAATTGTGTGTGGACCCAAATGAGGTGTTTATGGGTAGTGGGGCTGGAGTGTGTGGAGGCACACTCACCCGATTGTGAGCAAGAACCCAACTGAGGTGTTTAAGGGTGGTGGGAAACCAACCCCCAACTCATATGCACATACCGTGTTGTTTGTGTTATGTTGCATTACATGATATAGGGCATATTTATCTATCTCATTTTATATGACTCGTTGCATATTACTACTGAGATTCGTTTGAATCTCACTTTTTTTTTAAATTAAAAAATTTTCCAGCAGAAGCTAGCAGCTCTAGGGGCAAACCGGTAAATACTGGTGACTGAGGTGTTCAAGTCAAGACGACAGAGCTATTGTTTATAATTAGTTTATTTTGAGATTTTGGACAAAATTGTATATATTATCAAACCTATGGGGAGACTCCTATGTTTTAAACAAGTACTTAATGTCGGTATGTTTTTGCTATTTTTGTATGCCTTACGGAATTATATGCTTATACTCTGTGTATATCAAAATGTTAAGAGGTCTAACAATAAACATTATCTTACATGCATAGTTAGCATTGTTTACTATTGAGATTCTCTCGAATCTCACTCCTCTCTCACCAACCATATAGGTATATGAAGCATAGAAGTGGAATGTACTGGAGTCATGCAGCGAAAGATGTGATGGAAAACTGAAGAATGTTATTTGATTGCTTGTTATGTATTAATTATGGTGCTTTGAGAATGATTGTATAATCATGCATAAGTGTGAACACCCTATTTTGTCCGGGCCCTACTAAAAAAAATACAAAAAAATTGATAATGATTGGTGTCCAAATTGGCAATCATCATTGAAAGAAAAAATTAAAAAAAATGAAAATAAGAAAAAAGAAGGAAATTCTCCTATTGATGATTATCGGTGTCTAAATAGGCAATCATCATTGAAAGGGAAAAAATAAAAAAAATTAAAATTAAAATAAATGCCCTCATTGATATGATTGGCATTGTCATTCATTAAGGGAAAATAATAAATAAAAAAAAGAAAAATTAAAAATTAAAAAAATCTCATTTATGTTGATAGGTTTAAATTAGGAAGTTACTTGTGGGGAGAATAACGAAAAAATCTCCACTAATGGTAATTAGGTCAAGTTAGGAAGTTTTATCAATAGAAAATACAAAAAAATAAAAAAATAAAAATTTAAAAAAAATCTCCATTGATGGTGATTGGGTCAAGTTAGGTTGTTCTTAACATAAAATACAAAAAAAAATCAAAAAAATACAAAAAAAAATCAAAAAACGAAAATTAAAAAAAAAAAGAGAAAAAAAAGGAGCAAACCCTACCTTGAGACTATAAATAGGAGTGTAAGGGTTGAAGCAAAGAAAAAAAAATTTTTGACATAAATTTTGGGAGAGCAAGGAGATAAGGTCTGTGGTTGAGCTGTCATCCTTTTCTTTGATTTCACTTTTACATCTTGTTTTTTTCCTCTCATCTAATATCCCTTGGTTCATGCTTACCTCATCATGCCTCATACTTACCTCATCCTTCATGCACTATGACTTTATCCAATATGCATTACATTGCTTTACTTTGTATTATGATGTTGCTGGACGTGTTTGAGCTCATTGTGGTCTTGTGGATTCGCATTTTATTGCCCAACTGAATTATCTCATACATAGGCAAGAGGTATGTGCTCTTTTATTTTCTTATGATATTAGGTGTTATGCTTAATAAATATAGATAATATAATTGTACTTGCCTCTTGTTTATTATGTGGTTCTATCACCCTATATCTTATTGTAGCGGGTTCAAAAAATAAAAGGTACGCATAAATCTCCTCACTTTTGACTTCTTTTTTGTTTAACTTGTGCTACTTTTCTTTTTTTCTTAATCCCTTTCTTAGGTCCTCTTTCAAAAGAAAAGAAAAAATATTTTGAACATTTTGATAAATGAAAGTAAAATGGAAAAACTCTCTTTTACAAGAAAATAAAAAAACGTTTTTTGAAAAAAAAGTAAAAGACACAAACCCAACAAAAAAAAGAAGAAGATATTTTTCTCAAATAAATTAAATAAACATTTTTCTAAAAATCACCAACCAAGTGACACTTTTTTACCCCCCGAACTACGTGGGCTTTGATCCCTCTAAAGGGTACGTAGGCCCTAGATTTTCATCATAAGTCAAGTCCAATTTTGTAAATAAATATATTTTTTCTTATTTTCTTGTTATAAATAAATGTTCTTTTTTTTAAATAAATATATTTTTTCTTATTTTCTTTTTGTAAATAAATGTTCCTTGTTTTTTTTCTCCTTTAGTTTTTTATTTATTTTTGTCTTTATTTGGGTAATTATAATAAGATTAAAGGCCATAATATTTTTAAATAATTAACTTAGGGTAACCATTCTCATGAATGGGTGTTGTGGGGTGCCTAACACCTTCCCCACACATAATCGACTCCCGAACCCTAAATGGTTTTTTGTAGACCAGTTTTCGTTTTTTAAATAGGTTTCCAAAATTATCCTTTTTTCAAAAAATTTTGGTGGCAGCTCCATGTTTTTCAAAATTCCGGGCGCTACAGCTTGGCGACTCCACTAGGGATGGTTTGAGAGTCAAACCCATTTAAGTTAAGTGTTTAAAAATAATATGGCCTTAATTTTATTTTAATTACCCTTTTTCTTTTTTGTAAATATTTGTTTTATTTTTTAAATTCTTTATTCTTCTATTTGTTTATTCTTTTTTTTTCCTATCTATCTTGTGATCTGCTTAGCAGATGAGGGTTGGGTAGAACCTAGGCCCATAGGTTGGTATGCTCTCCACACACACTGAACATATACACTATTCTCCTCACACACATTTTGGGCCCTATACCCGGGTCTGTGAGTTCCTTTGGTGAGTGGAAGTTTCTAGCAGTCTCCTTGTGGGGTTTTAAGAACCCTCTGAGGTTACTGTGAAGACTTCATCCTAGCTGTTACTCATTTGGTGAGGTTGATCTCTATGGGGTTTTCAAAACCCCCTGAAGGTCAATTTCATCAAATGGGGTCTTCATCTTTACGATGGGGGGCAGTTAGGAGACCTTTATCTGTGAGAATTAGAACTACCTTGAAACCATTGCACTTATTAGTGGAAATTATCGACCTACCCAATTAATTAGTACCTGCCTTTCTTAGGATAGATACCACTAACCTAGGGTCATTCCTAAAATAGGACACTGGAGGGCATATATTTATTTATTGTTGATCATCTTTATTGTCATCCATACATAGTCAATGAAATCCTAGGATCAAGTGACTAACTGTCGCTTCACCTGAGTATGTATCTAGCATCACTCCACATAAAGATACATCATAAGGACGATGTATGCATTAGATAGCTAGCCTTAGTCTAAGGGTATATGACCCTAAAAGACCATGATATCATCACATCAATCACGTTATAAAACATATCAATAAGAGATA
Organism: Inga leiocalycina; assembly: GCA_963242795.1. Classification (NCBI taxonomy): domain Eukaryota; kingdom Viridiplantae; phylum Streptophyta; class Magnoliopsida; order Fabales; family Fabaceae; genus Inga; species Inga leiocalycina. The sequence goes on along the minus strand of OY725329.1, from coordinate 20,505,543 downwards.
ATCCTTTAGGACTCATGAGGTATCATTATCTCATTCATTAGCATTTTAGCTTTATTTGATATGGGCCTTGGACATAATCATTATTTTTTAAAACCCTTAGTCGCGTGATGGCTTGGGCCATTTGCAGGTTAATGGGCACTTCATTCTCCCTATGAGGTAATAGGTCTCTTGAGAAGGTGAAGTTATTTTTCTTAATGTCCATCACCCATATCAAAACTTGAAGTATAAGTCATCACTCTTTCATGTCTCATGAGATATCCTTTCATCATCCATTAGTATTTAGCTTCATTTGATATGGGCCTTGGACATAATAAACATTTAGCAAAACCCTTAGCCGCGTAATAGCTTGGGCTGTTCGTAGGTTAATGAGCACTTAATCCTCCCTATGGGGTATTGGATCTCTTGAGGAGGTGAAGTTCTTTTTCTTAATGTCCATCACCCTATCAAAACTTGAAGTATAAGTCATCACTCTTTCATGTCTCATGAGGTATGCTTGTATCATCTATTGGCATTTAGCTTCATTTGATATGAGCCTTGGACATAATAAACATTTAATAAAACCCTTAACCGCGTAATAGCTTGGGCCGTTCGCAGGTTAATGGGCACTTCATCCTCCCTATGGGGTATTGGATCCCTTAAGGAAGTGAAATTCTTTTTCTCAATGTCCATTACCCATATTAAGGCTAGAAAGCACATGTAATCATCTACATAGCATGCATTCAGAAATACTTTCTGACTCTTCCTTTTATTTCCTTTAATAAAGGACAAGCAAGTTATCTAACAACTAAAAATTTGGCACAAAGGTTAAATGGCAAAAGAACCAGGTTTAAATCAAGTTCCTATAAGGAAAGGTGTATTGCATACTTATCACTATGGTCAATGATAAGATCTTGGCTAGGATAGGACTCAGGGTCCCTCCTATCTAATGATCAACTCTAGTTCTCCCTGTGGAATAATGGTTTCCCTGAGGAAGCTAGAGGATGCATATGCCAGAATACCTTTATGCCAATACACCATGGATAACTCGCTATGCCCGCTTGAAATTGTGAGTTCAAATAAACTAATGATATTTTGTTCCTTTATAGGCAGGTGATACAATATTGCTCCATCTAAATGTCCTAACCAGCTACCCCCTAAGCATTCATACAACACGCACTCACGTAGTCGTCAAATGGCAGCCAGCAGTGGAAATGAAGCCGAATCTAATATAAATCATTGGATAGGGAGGGAAAATTAGCACTTTGAAATCCCCATATAAGGAAGAAATTCCTGACATCCTCTGAAGTGCTAAACAAGCCAACTGTTGCAATGGTTTCAACAATAAGCAAAAAGACTTGCACATGGATTTCAGCTGATGATTCTGGAAGGGCTCTGGAAAATTGGGAGTTCGAGGACACCTTCAATTCTATCATTTTAGGGTAACATGCCTAGCTAAAAGTTGTCTTTTTATGCTTTGTATACGCCTTTAGGCGAGCTCTTATATGAACCATGAATAAAGAATGATATGCGAATAAAATTCACTTATTTATATCCATTCCTTTCTTTTTCCCTCTATTCATTCGTTGTTCATTTTTTGCCCTCTAGGAAATCGATTTCCTCTAAACTCTTGTCCAACGCAGAGGTTCCTGAATCCCTGAATGATGATTCGCTTGTTGCCATTAATATGCATGATTATGAGTATGATGATGATGAGATCATTCAAGTATACAAAAAAATCCTCGAATCCGACGACAATAGAATGTGCCCACATGAAGATGTAATTGAAGTAATAAATATGGGCACAGAGGAAGAAAAGAGAGAACTAAAGATAGTAGATAATCCTGAAAGAGAGCAAATGGTTGAACTCTTCAAAGAATTCATAGATGTGTTCACATGGTCTTATCAAGACATGCCAGGCCTTGATCCAGGGATTGCTTCTCACAAGATTCCCTTATTCCCAGACACTAAGGCTAAAAAGCAGAAATTGAGGAGGCTCACTTCCGATATGTCCTTAGTGGTTCAAGAGGAGGTGATGAAGCAATTAGAAGCGGGTTTCCTAGAAGTAGCTAAATACCCACAATGGATAGCAAATGTCGTTCTTGTCCCAAAGAAGGACGGAAAAATTCAAATGTGTGTAGATTATCGAGATCTGAACAAAGCTAGCCTAAAAGATAATTTTCTATTGCCTCATATTGATGTTCTGGTTGATAATACAGCCCGTAGCTATAGGTACTCGTTCATGGATGGGTACTCAGGGTATAACCAAATCCCTATGGATAGAGAGGACAAAGAAAAAACCACATTTATTACACAATGGGGCACTTATTGTTACCGCGTCATGCCATTCAGGCTAAAGAATGCTGGGGCAACTTATCAGCGTGCCTTGGTGGTACTCTTCCATGATATGATGCATAAAGAACTTGAAGTATACGTGGATGATATGATAGCTAAATCTTCTAAGGGAGAAAGCCATGTTGTGGTGTTAAGAAAGCTGTTTGAAAGGCTACGCAAGTACAAGCTACGACTAAATCCTAACAAATGCATCTTTGGGGCTTTATCTGGAAAATTGTTGGGCTTCATTGTAAGCCAAAAAGGGACTACGGTTGATCCAGACAAAGTAAAAGCAATATGAGAAATGCCCCTTCCTCAAACAGAAAAGGAAGTTCGAAGCTTTTTGGGGCGACTAAATTACATTGCACGATTCATTGCCAACCTGACTGCAACTTGTGAGCCGATATTCAAACTTTTAAAGAAGAACTGCACAAGGAAGTGGGATGAAGATTGCCAGCAAGCATTTGATAGAATCAAGGATTATTTGCTAAATCCCCCAATTTTGGTTCCCCCTGTACCAGGACGACCTTTAATTTTGTATTTGACAATACGACCAAACTCCATGGGAGCCATGCTGGGGCAACAAGATGCATCTAAGCGAAGAGAACAAGCGATCTACTACTTGAGCAAGAAGTTTAATGATTATGAGTCACGTTACCAGATGATCAAGCGAACTTGTTGTGGTTTAGTCTGGGCTACAAGGAGGTTGAGGCAATACGTGCTTTACTACACCACTTGGTTAATTTCAAGAGTAGACCCACTCAAGCACATCTTTGAAAGCCCGCATGTAGCTGGAAGAGTCTCTAAGTGGCAAGTAATACTGTCTGAATATGATATAAGATATGTCATTTGTCAAGGGTGGTACGATAGCAGATCACTTAGCGGAAAACCCCATAGATGAATGCCAGCCACTAGATTTTAAATTTCCAGATGAAGATCCGATCGAGTGGATGGGAAATGTATTTTGGATGGGAAAACCACATATGTGCTATAGAAGATCCGATCGAGGAAAGCAAATCGAAGGGATGAGAAATGTATTTTGATGGGGCAGCAAACATGCATGACAATGGTGTAGGGGCAGTAATCATATCCCCAGATGGAACGCAATTTCCGATTGCTATAAAGTTAGGATTTGACTGCACCAATAACATGACAGAATATGAAGCTTGTATTAATGGTCTCCAGGCTGCCATAGATCTTGGGATAAAAAAAAACTAAAAGTCTATGGTGACTCAGCTCTCATAATTTATCAGGTGACTGGTGAATGGCGTACTAAAGACCTAAAGTTAATCCCTTATCAAGAGTATTTGATAGAGTTGATCAAAAACTTTGAAGTAATCAATTTTTCATCACATGGCTAGAGAAAAGAATCGCTTTGCTGACACGTTAGCTACTTTAGCAGCTATGATCCAACTTGATTGTGGGGTCCAAGTTCAACCAATACAGATTGAGACTAGAAGATCGCTAGCATTTTGCTTCAATATTGGAAGAGAACACGACGAGCAACCTTAGTACCATAGTATTAAGATGTATATGGAGCATGGTACTTACCCTCCAGACGCGACACATAATGAAAAGAAGACCATTCGGTGATTGGCCATGGGCTTTTTTATTAGTAATAACGTCCTATATAAGAGAAGCTTTGATGGGACATTGCTACGCTGTGTAGACGTGAGGGAGGCGCACAAGATTATGGCAGAAATCCATGAAGGCGTATGCGGTACACATGCAAATGGCCACTCATTAACTAAACAAGCTCAAAGATCTGGTTACTACTGGATAACTATGGAAAAGGATTGTATCAATTATGTTAGAAAGTGTCATAAGTGCCAGATATATGCCAACAAAGCTAATGCCCCTCGGACTATAATGCATAGTCTCGTATCTCCATGGCCATTCTCCATATGGGGAATAGATGTCATTGGGCCGATTAACCTAAAAGCTTCGAATGGTCATCGTTTCATCCTCGTTGCTATTGACTATTTCACTAAGTGGGTAGAAGCCAATTTCTTTACTAGTATTACTCAGAAGGCCTTCATCAAGTTCTTAAAGGCCAATATCATCTGGGTTACCAGAGAGGATTATAACTGACAATGCACCAAACCTACGAGGCAGCAATTAAAGAATTATGTGATCAGTTCAAAATCAAACATCATAATTCTGCACCATATAGGCCACAGGTGAATGGTGCAGTTGAGGCAGCCAATAAAAACATTAAGAAGATCATCAGCAAAATGGAAGTGACCTATAAGGACTAGCACGAAATGCTTCCATATGCATTACACGGATACCGTACCATAATGTGTACTTCAACTGGGGCAATCCCTTACTCTTTAGTTTATGGCATAGAGGCTGTTACTCCAATTGAGGTGGAAATACCATCCCTGAGAATCTTGGCTGAATCAGACCTAGATAAAAGCGAATGGATACGTTCTCGATTAGAACAATTAAATATGATTGAAGAAAAGAGGCTCACAGCAATATGTCAGGGGCAATTATATCATTCACGAGTGGCAAGGGCCTTTAATAAGAAACTACGACCCAGGTAGTTTAAAGTAGGAGACCTAGTCCTCAAGAAGATCCTGCCAAATCAAGAAGATGACAGAGGTAAATGGGCTCCGAATTATGAAGACCCATATGTTGTAAAGCAAGCTTTCTCTGGTGGGGCATTGATATTGACAAACATGAATGGCCAAGATTTACCAAGGCCAATCAATTCAGATGCTATAAAAAAATGCTATGCGTAAAGAAAAAAGAAAGCTCGCTAAGTTAAAAACCCGAAAGGGCAGCTTAGGCAAAAGTTTGAGCAAAACAAAAAAAAGGGGCTCGCTAAGTTGAAAACCCAAAAGGGCGGCTTAGGCAAAAGTTAGAGCAAAAAAAAAGAAGAAGAAGAAGCTCGCTAAGTTGAAAATCCGAAAGGGCGGCTTAGGCAAAAGTTAGAGTAAAAAAAAACAGAGGCTCGCTAAGTTGAAAACCCGAAAGGGCGGCTTAGGCAAAAGTTAGAGCCAAAAAAAAAACTCACTAAGTTGAAAACCCGAAAGGGCGGCTTAGGCAAAAATTAGAGCACAAAATTGGGAGCTGTTAAGTTGAAAACCCGAAAGGGCGGATTAAACACATATTGAAGAAGGTTATCAGTCCTAGCCCTATGACTCTCTTTACTTTATCCATTTGGAAGACTCCATAATCATTCATCGAAAAGTGCATATCTCTGGCAATTAAGCAAGGCACCATCAGGGGGACTACACAGAACTAAAAGCGAAGGACCTCCTGATAACACCACATCTACACCAATATATGTTCATCGTCATGCATCCACTTGAATATTGGAAGATCATTTCTTTTAAATGAATCTTCATCCTTAGTATATCTTTCCCTTCTATTAAATCGCATGTTAAACTTTGTGCCATGATTTGTATAAGGGTGACTCTTTTTAATGAAAGCACAACTTTTGTCTGGATAAACACTCACATTGATATACATGGTGTCCTCTACTCCCATTAAATCCCAACTGGAATTTTTGTTGTGGGGTCAAACAGTTGACAAAGGGACACAATTTAAACGAAGGGTTCTAGGATGTGGCATCTATGTGAATCTCATTGTACACATCTTCATACCTCCAACAAGACTGCTCAAGTAACGGGGTACTGGTTAGGCACCTAGACGAAGAAGGAGCAATATCACCTGCCAGGCTATTCTTTAACACCACAATTATTGCACTCATTCTCATTAGCATGTCATCACCTCCATTATCAACATCACCATTAACATCATCATCATCACTACTATCATCATCATCATCATTAGCATTATCATTGTATTCATCATCCTCATTAGGATTCCATCATCACTGTCATCATCATTATTAGTGTCATCACCTCTATCATGACATCACTATTTTGATATACCTTTCATTATCATGGCCATTATCATCCTCTTCATCATCATCGTTGTCATCATCACTGTCATCATTATTATCAATGTCATCATCTTCATAAGCACTACTCCAAGGGGCATCACATGTTCATAGCACCCTTTTCAAAGCCCTGTACCGGCAGGCACCCCTAAAAGCCCAGTAACGGCTGGCACCCCTCAAAGCCCTGTACCGGCAGGCACCCTCAAAGCCCAGAACGGCTGGCACCCTTTTAAAGCCCTGTACCGGCAGGCACCCTCAAAGCCCAGTAACAGCTGTCACCCTTTCAAAGCCCTGTACCGGCAGGCACCCTCAAAGCCCAGTAACGGCTGGCACCTTTTTCAAAGCCCTGTACCGGCAGGCACCCTCGAAGCCCAGTAACGGCTGGCACCCTTTCAAAGCCCTGTACCGGCAGGCACTCTCAAAGCCCAGTAACGGCTGGCACCTTTTTTAAAGCCCTGTACAGGCAGGCACCCTTTTAAAGCCCTGTACCGGCAGGCACCCCCAAAGCCCAGTAACGGCTGGCACCCTTTCAAAGCCCTGTACCGGCAGGCACCCTCGAAGCCCAGTAACGGCTGGCACCCTTTCGAAGCCCAGTAACGGCAGGCACCCTCGAAGCCTGTAACGACTGTCACCCTTTCAAAGCCCTGTACCGGCAGGCACCCTCGAAGCCCAGTAACGGCTGGCACCCTTTCAAAGCCCTGTACCGGCAAGCACCCTCAAAGCCCAGTAACGGCTGGCACCCTTTCAAAGCCCTGTACCGGCAGGCACCCTCAAAGCCTAGTAACGGCTGGCACCCTTTAAAAGCCCTGTACCGGCAGGCACCCTCAAATCCCAGTAACGGCTGGCACAATTCTTTTAAAGCCCAATAACACTTGGCATAATTATTTTAAAGCCCTGTACCGGCAGGCACTATTCTTTCAAAGCCCTGTACCAACAGGCACCCTCAAAGCCCAGTAACGACTGGCACAATTCTTTTAAAGCCCTGTATCGACAGGCACTATTCTTTCAAAGTCCTGTACGAACAGGCACCCTTAAAGCCCAGTAACGGCTGGCACAATTCTTTTAAAGCCCTGTAACGGCAGGCACTATTCTTTCAAAGCCCTGTATCATTAGGCACCCTCAAAGCCCAGTAACGACTGGCATAATTCTTTTAAAGCCATGTATCGGCAGGCACTATTCTTTCAAAGTCCTGTACTAACAGGCACCCTCAAAGCCCAATAACGGCTGGCACAATTCTTTTAAAGCCCTGTAACGGCAGGCACTATTCTTTCAAAGCCCTGTATCAGCAGGCACTCTCAAAGCGCAGTACCGGCTGGCACAATTCTTTTACGCCCCACCAAAGTCCTATGCAACTAGGCGCTTCACTTCCATTCCAGGTAATCATCTTTCTCCACTTGCGTTCTTCTCCCCTATGAACCAAGTAAAGAGGGGCATGGACACTGTATTTTGTCCAAACCCTCTTTGGTTTCAAGGGGGGCACCTTGTTCTCTGGTCGGACAAAATACGTGTTCTTATCTTTACTTGCTTCATAGCAAGAATCTCACTTTTCTCAGCTACGAAACAAGTAAATAGGGGCAACTGTGAACACCCTATTTTGTCCGGGCCCCACTAAAAAAAATACAAAAAAAATTGATAATGATTGGTGTCCAAATTGGCAATCATCATTGAAAGAAAAAATTAAAAAAAATGAAAATAAGAAAAAAGAAGGAAATTCTCCTATTGATGATGATCGGTGTCTAAATAGGCAATCATCATTGAAAGGGAAAAAATAAAAAAAATTAAAATTAAAATAAATCCCCTCATTGATATGATTGGCATTATCATTCATTAAGGGAAAATAATAAATAAAAAAAAGAAAAATTAAAAATTAAAAAATCTCATTTATGTTGATAGGTTTAAATTAGGAAGTTACTTGTGGGGAGAATAATGAAAAAAAAAATTAAAAACGAAAAAATCTCCACTAATGGTAATTAGGTCAAGTTAGGAAGTTTTATCAATAGAAAATACAAAAAAAATAAAACAAATTAAAAAAAAATCTCCATTGATGGTGATTGGGTCAAGTTAGGTTGTTCTTAACATAAAATACAAAAAAATCAAAAAAATACAAAAAAAATCAAAAAACGAAAATTAAAAAAAACAGAGAGAAAACAAAAAGGAGCAAACCCTACCTTGAGACTATAAATAGGAGTGTAAGAGTTGAAGCAAAGAAAAAAAAAATTTTGACATAAATTTTGGGAGTAAGGAGATAAGGTCTATGGTTGAGCTTTCATCCTTTTCTTTGATTTCACTTTTACATCTCGTTTTTTTCCTCTCATCTAATATCCCTTGGTTCATGCTTACCTCATCATGCCTCATGCTTACCTCATCATTCATGCACTATGACTTTATCCAATATGCATTATATTGCTTTACTTTGTATTATGATGTTGCTGGACGTGTTTTAGCTCATTCTGGTCTTGTGGATTTACATTTTATTGTCCAACTGAATTATCTCATACATAGGCAAGAGGTATGTGCTCTCTTATTTTCTTATGATATTAGGTGTTATGCTTAATAAATATAGATAATATAATTGTACTTGCCTCTTGTTTATTATGTAGTTCTATCACCCTATTTCTTATTGTAGCGGGTTCAAAAAATAAAAGGTACGCATAAATCCTCTCACTTTTGACTTCTTTTTTGTTTAACTTGTGCTACTTTTCTTTTTTTCTTAATCCCTTTCTTAGGTCCTCTTTCAAAAAAAAAGAAAAAATATTTTGACACATTTTGATAAATGAAAGTAAAATGGAAAAACTCTATTTTACAAGAAAATAAAAAAAACGTTTTTTGAAAAAAAAGTAAAAGACACAAACCCAACAAAAAAAAGAAGAAGATATTTTTCTCAAATAAATTAAATAAACATTTTTCTAAAAATCACCAACCAAGTGACACACTTTTCTACCCCCCGAACTATGTGGGCTTTGATCCCTCTAAAGGGTACGTAGGCCCTAGGTTTTCATCCTAGGTCAAGTCCAATTTTGTAAATAAATATATTTTTTCTTATTTTCTTGTTATAAATAAATGTTCTTTTTTTTAAATAAATATATTTTTTCTTATTTTCTTTTTGTAAATAAATGTTCCTTGTTTTTTTTTCTCCTTTAGTTTTTTATTTATTTTTGTCTTTATTTGGGTAATTATAATAAGATTAAAGGCCATAATATTTTTAAATAATTAACTTAGGGTAACCATTCTCATGAATGGGTGTTGTGGGGTGCCTAACACCTTCCCCACACACAATCGACTCCCGAACCCTAAATGGTTTTTTGTAGACCAGTTTTCGTTTTTTAAATAGGTTTCCAAAATTATCCTTTTTTCAAAAATTTTTGGTGGAGGCTCCATGTTTTTAAAAATTCCGGGCACTACAATAAGTATCTAAATAGATAATTGCCCTAGAATGATAATGAATTAAGAATGTGCAGAGGAATAATCTGGCTAAATAAAAGAGCAACGAATCGCTCTGATTGAATAAAAAGATAAGATAAGAATAGATGAGTAATAACAAAGTTACGAACCTCTAAAATATGCTTCCGCAAGATTTTGAAGTTTTCAGAAAAACCCACTCAACTACAGGTTTGAATCATGTTTTGAGGTTGTGAGTAGAAAGAGTTTTACAAAAGAATATTGCTTAGTGGTTCAAATTCGCTGCATAAAACTCATCAAATCGATTATAGAAATAAGACACTACATTATATGACAATTAATAACCATCATATATCATAATTTTTGTAATAGTGCAAGCACAAACTATATAAAAGCAAGTTTCCCTACCCTTTGCTTCTTTCAAGTTATCTCTTCTTGATAGGACATCTTTGGTTTTTGCTCCCTCCTCTACCTGATATCAAAAGCCAAATCCTATTAACCATTATATTCATGTACGGGGCAAATTAATACACAAACTTTGGTATGCTTATCCTGCATAATTAACCTCTCCCCATGACCCCATACTCTCCTCGTTTTCTTTAGTTCTTTAACTTTGTTTCTTTGTCTTTATTTCACAACGTGCTTATCCTGTATGCTTTAAATCCTTTCCTCATCATGTTGTTCCTATCTATTCTTGCATTAGGAACATGTTTTTGAGCTCCAAATTAGGAAATTCGAGCTCCTTCATTCTAATGAGTTGCAATACAAAATAGGAAAAATGCAAAACTTGTATAATTAAATACTATTGTTTCTAAACACTATGCAGAACCCTTTAGACATGATTTATGTATGATCCCCTAGTTTATAATATTCATTCCTCATCATAAAACCTTAACATAGCAACTATTTCCATCTTTAATTTCCAATAGCTAGTATATCAATTATACTTTCTCTTATCTTTTCATTAGAGAAACTAATGTAAATTTCAACAAAACAGGGCTTAGGTTCGGTTAGTTTTGAACATAACCATAAATCACATGCGATCATCCAATACATATATTTGAAGTGTGTAAATGCTTCTCTTTTAGGTTGTTCTCCTAGAACAGAAGCTTATACACACACACATTCTTAATCCCCTGTTTCAATACTCCTTAATGAATAGAAGAAATCAAAACTCATCATCCTCAAGCCAAAACAACATGAAGTCGCTTAATAAACACCTTCACAACCATATAACATTAATTTCATATCCTGTTAAACAAGTGTGCTCTGTTTAAGGCTTGAAACCAGAGAACCTAAAGTTACTCTCACTAATATATCAAGCCTCAAATTCGGCCATCACAACACAAAATGAATCAATACATGCAAGCCACAAAACTAGCCTCAAAAGCAATATTTTATCAACCTATTATGCTTTCCATGGGTGGCTTACTGATTCCGTCACTCTCACTCAACTTCCAAGACCTCAATCCACCCCTCAACATGCCAAAATGGAAGAAAAGAAGGGTAAAAGAAGAATCAGAGTGCTTACCTTCACCAAACTTCACTCTTGCTTGCAACTTTCTCACCTTCAATGCCTTTGGTTCCTCACCATCTTCAGCCTCTCTTGGTTCAGCCTCTGTTCCTCTCACTCTCTTCTCTATTTCTGACATATGAATGAGGAGAATGGGCAGGGTTTGGAAAAAAACAAAAAAAAATACCTTTTAAACTTCAAAATTATAAATAAGTGATTTCTTAAAAATCTGAGTTGTCAATTGCTATGTCCTTTTTATCAATTCCATTACTTTTGTTGTCAATAAAATCAATTTAGAATTTTGAAGTTGAAGTTGATTTTCTTTTTTCTTTTTTTGTCTTTTTCCCTAAGGGTTTTGGGCATTTGTCCATTTTGCTGATTCATCAGTTTTTATTTTCAATTTCACCCCTTGTTAACAAACTAAACACATGGAATAATTTCTAGAAATTATTCCTTTATACTTTAATACTTTATATGTATTTTCTTCGTCAATTAACTTCTTTAAGCCATAAAATAAATTTCCTAAAATTTGTAAGCCAAATGAATATATTTAACTATTTTTCTTAAATTTCTCAAAAAATATGAAAATAATTGTACAGTTATCTATAACTCTTTTTGAGAAACAAACATCTCCATAGACACCTTTATTTCCCAAAATAACTAGCTATAAATTTTTCTTCCTAAAAGTAAGCTTTTGACCAAATGATTTTTTGGAGGATATTTAATTTTTAGATAACATCCTTAGGCCTCAAATACACCTAATATATCTCTTCCCAAATTTTTAGGATGTCACAATTCTCCCTTGTAAAATAAATTTCATCCTTGAAATTTATAACAATACCTTAGATGTTCTTCGTTCTCCTTTTCTTCGCTTCCTCTCCTTTCTTCTTCATTCTCTCGGCCTTTCCAACTCATTTTCCTTACTTGGCTGACTCTTTTGAGGAAATTCAGAGAGTTGAATTATTTAAAATGGTCTTCATCTAATTATATAAATTTTCTCATCCACCTCAATTAAATATTATTATTTTATGCTCTCTTGTGCTCATTTGGCCAAAAAATCTTCGTTCGTATTTCCTTCCTTGAGATCACGCCGCCTATATACTGTTGAAAGACAGTGGAGTCTTCTTCACAATGCCAAATTATGATACTTAATTTTAATTTCTTAACAAATATGGGATCAATCTTCTACAGATGCTTTCGGAGGATTCTTTGATCATATAATCAATGTCAGACCATAAAAATTTCACATTTATTAGGGGATAATTCCCTAATTTTAATCAAGCTCAAATTTTGTCTAGGTATTTTTTTTCATCATTTCAATGAAAATGCCTTATTCTTGATTAAAATTCCCTTAAATGTTCTTTAAACTAGATTTTCCAATTTTTGGGCATAAAACGATTTTTATAAATTCACACTAATCTTAAAATATATTCCCCTATTTTCACAAAATAATTTGAGGCCTCATGGTATTTTCATAATTGGATTTGTCTAATAATCCATTATTTAGACAAAATTCAATAATTATTAGAATTCTTTTTTGAGGTAAATTTTCAATCCATACCTCAATTAGATTTGGATAATCATCCACATCTTTCTATCTCCAGGGATTTTTTTCGGAGGCTTTATGCATAATTTCAAATATTGCCCTTGTATACCTGTAATTTACAAAAATTACACTTTGACTCAAAATTGGAACAATAGATATACCATGTTACTATAGAATTATCTACTATATTATTTGGCCAATGACTAAACTTTAATCATGTGTTCAACCAATATAGAGTTGGTCTAGCTATATAAGACTCCATGAGAACCCTTTAGGTCTTGAGTTCGTGCCCCAGAGGAGACATTTGTGTGGAAAGGAGTAGTCACGAACCCCAAACCAGCGACCAGATAATAATATTAAAAAACTTTAATTATGTGTGTAACCTTCATTTGGGAAGGCTTAATATTACAATCTTTCTCGCCTTTTAGGGCATTTATGGTTATGCTCGATTAGGTTTTATAGCCTACTAATTTTAGAAGACGATACTCTCATAATCCTTTTTCTCCTTTTCTTCTCATAATCTCATCTTCACTCTTAAATCAAAAAATGAATGGTTCAAATTTAATATTTTCTAAATCTATGATTATAGTATTTTATAAATTAAGTTTTTCATTGCTTGTGTTTGATTTACAGTTATGAATTAAGTAGATCATGTTTTAACAGTTTAAGTTTACTTATTTATGTTTAAAATAATAGTTTTATAAAATCTAAAATCTAAACCATCCATTTTTTAAAATCTAATGATGGAGATGGGATTTATTTTATGCTAATTTTTGAACTTCTATTCCCAAAACCATTCCATCCTCTTTGCATAGTACTCCGCTTGTATCTTAGCTTGAATCCTTTTAGGTTCTTCATAAATGTCAAGATCTAAGCATGAACATAATTGCAAAAAACAAAAAACAAAAAACAAAAAAAGAGAAAAAAGAAAAAAAGATCTCAGCATGAAACATAAGGGAAAACACATCATACGTCACGAATTGCCTTTTTATTTCCTTTTGCTTCAAGATTAATGTAACAAGCTTCTTCTCCATGATTTTTGTATAGATTCTATTTTTAGGCTCAAATTAAGAAAAATAAACTTCCATCCCCTTCATCTAGGCCAAAACTGAAACATAGGGGTTTGCACTTTGCACGCGCGTGGAGAGCCATATGAACTAAAAGACGATGTGACAAGGCAATATTGGAAATGCTGTGTCCTTTTCACATTGTTAGTGTTCTCACATCAGACAGATCCCTAAATTATAGGACTACATTTAGCCTGAATATTTTAAGATAATTATTGAATGAGCTTCCTTACACCAGCATCAAAAATGCTTTCTTACACTAAATTTAAGCCACTTAACTGCCATTTGAAAGGATTTGTGTGTGTGTGTGTGTGTGTGTAATATGTCTTGTAGCCACTAACCAGTAAAAGTTTCTCATCCAACTTGAGTGCAGACGATGCTAAAGCTGTAGTGTTACTTACTTTCACAACTCTGTTACCCAATTCCAGTAACAAATTTGATTTGATTTTCGTAAACTCCAAACAATGTCCGACATAACGAACACACATAATTCAACAACGGTTATTAAATTGGAAAATACGTCCAGTTGGAAACTAAGAGTTCAATCTGAACATAACGAATGTCTTTTGTTGCATTCTTAACAGACCATGAATTTAAAGCTGAACATGAAATAAAAGTAATTAAAGTCGGTGTCTATTATCTGAAAGTCAAAAACTTGACTTTGCTAAACATTTACCTGGTTTAAGAGCATAACTAGAAGGATAGACCAGAGCCACCCAACTTCTCTGCCATCACTCTGGATAATTTCTCTTCCATCAAAGGGCTAAAATGGTTAACCCAATCACCTACTTCACCTTTCCTAAAGAATGCACTGTTTTCAATCCTCTGCCCAAGGTTTCCAGTCTTGTTCACTTCCAAATCCTTCATCTTCTGAAAGCTGCACAGCTCAATTATGTCGTCAATAACACCATCCCTTTCTTCCTCTGAATTAAATGGGCAACCCAAGAACTCAGCTACTTTTTCCAAGTACAATTTGGTATCTCCTTTCAAATCCTCATACTTCAAAAACAAAATCTTGTTTGGTGACTGTTTGCTTTCCCTCCAATAACCCAACATATTTGTCCAAAAAGGGCCAAACTGATGGATCCCCTTTGAGTACTTCTCAAATGCTTCTTCACGTGATAATTTTGGTAAAGATCGTGCTCTGACTTTGTTGGCATAAATCCACAATGACACAAAATTATCAAATGGGTTACGACCAATATAGATTATCTTGCATTTGGATTTGATAATTGAGCCAGGCAGCAAATGAAATGGAACATGGGTACTAATAAGTCTTGGCTTAGGCATATTGGAGAGATCAGGAATTTGGCCATCCCTATAATATTTGAACTCAAAGGATTCAACAAGCTCATGCGAATTGGAAACAAGTAAAGGATGGTTATTTTGTGAAGGAGAGAATACCTTACGATTTACAATGGCGAAAGTAAGGGCCTTCAACCATGTGGTGCCAGATTTTTGTAAGCTGGCAATAACAATATCATAATCTAAAGCTTGGAAGTGCTTTTGGAAAGAGCATATTGCCGTGATCCGACGTGCTGGAAGCCAGGTTTCTTTATATGAATAGAGGTAAGGGAAAATCAAACCCTTCTCTCTATGAAGAGAAAGTAGTAGTTCCTTATATTCTTGGCTAAGTTTTTCATAATCTTCATCGTAACCCTCATTTTCAAACTCAACATTTGGCTGGATTTTGGTGCATGAGGGGGAGGTAATTTCAGCCATTGGAGGTGGTGGTTCGCTAGCAATCACAGGCTTAAAAATTTGGCCGACAGTCTCCAATATTAATACATATTACCACTGGGCTAGTCCTCCTGTAGAACACGTAATAATCCAATAATATGTAATACTAAAATAATCCTTTAGTCTCACGGCCAATACTAAAACCTCTTCAAGAAGTCTACAATGCGAAGAGATTAGTTACCGTCACCAGCAGTGGATATCCTAGGCCTACAAAAAAAAAATCATTTAGTACAATCATTAGAAGCTACTTCCTCTACTCCTAAACCTAAAAACTAGGTAACTAATTTATAGAGATTAAAAAAAGTAGTCAAGTTAGCTATTTATAATAAAGGCAAAGGTTCAAATTTAACAATAAACTATTTTGTTATAAACACCCAACACAATTATATTTTGTTCATTCCAAAAGTAGATAAAATCATAAAAACATTTTTTAAGGTATCATATATGACAACACTGTTAACCCTAATTAACTTCCATCACTTTTTGTATTGTGAGTCCAACCAGTCTTCTCATTCCCTATTATTTTAACACTTTTTAGAAATATGTGCCTTTTAATGGGAAAATGTCACTTAGAACCCATGAAAGCAATTTTATTTGAGTAAACGACTAAAAGATTCTGAAATTTCATTGCACCCTCTTAAATCAAAACAAAATTTAAGTTTTATGGATGAAAAAATAATGGTACCCTTACTTGATTTTCTGAATTCCCTTATCTATTTTGTAAATGCCCATATTTGTCTTGTAAGTCCCCTTATTTGTCTTGTAAATGACTAAAATTTTTTAATCCCCTAAATTCTTTTAAATATTTTTATTTATCTTATAAATGCCTTTATTTGTCTTGTAAATGCCTGTCACGACCCAAAAATTCGAGATGTGACAAACGCGGAATATCAGAAAACTCACATCTCTAAAGCCTTAAATATATAAAATTTTCCATATTTTATATGCACACATATTTGCAACACATAATATAATGACTATGAATACATTTCAAAATTACAAAATTTACAAACTTCCTATAGAAATTTCTGTAGAATATCGCCTAAGAGCAAGACCTCAAGAAAATTCCACAACAACCTAATATAATCAAGAGGAACATAGTCAACTGCACTATCTAAGACCAAAAATAATCTTTTCGGTAAATAACGTCTCATTTATAGAATTTAATAAAACGCTTGTGAAAAAAAATTTAGATAGATTTAACTTTGAAAGATGACAACATAATAACAAGTTTCAACTTATTGAGCATACAATTATAATCATAAATTAAACTATATGAAAGATCATTATACGAACAAAACCAAATATGTAGTAAAGCAGTTTGTTTAACAAAATCAGTTTAAAAACAGTAAATATCATATCTCATCTTTCGTAGGACTTCAACGGAACGGATAACAAGCATAGACACACAATCTACAAGGGAAAATAACCAAGCGCAGCATGAAGCTACAAGAACAAACGTGGACACACAATCCATAAGTGGAAGTAACCAAACGCAACTCG
This sequence comes from Inga leiocalycina, assembly GCA_963242795.1. Taxonomy (NCBI): domain Eukaryota; kingdom Viridiplantae; phylum Streptophyta; class Magnoliopsida; order Fabales; family Fabaceae; genus Inga; species Inga leiocalycina. The sequence goes on along the minus strand of OY725329.1, from coordinate 20,488,552 downwards.
AGGCCACGAAACAAGCACAGGTACAAGACCCATGAATATCAAGTGTAAGTACTATACCAACGAATGTCAAGCGAGCTCGAATTAATCATGGCGCGCCAAGGACTAACAGTACTGCTGTTAATAACCAGTGTTCTGCATTCACTCCTTTCAAAAACATTTTCAAGCATATTTGGGGCCAATTTATAAAAGCAATGAAAAGCTCTTCTTTCAAGATAATGATAGCTCGTATCTAATACTTTGTAAGAGATTACCTCATCATGAAGGTTCACAAATATATATCTCAAAGCTTTCCTTAAAACTCAATATGCCGACAAATTCCTTTTCAAATAATAAAAACTTTCACACGAACATTTCAAAACTCAAGACCACCTCAACATGAAAATTTATGAAATATATATCTCGAAAGTTTCCTTATCATCTCCATGCATAATTATGAATTATACTTTGAACCAAAAGAAGAATAAATAATATCGATAAATAAAATCTTAAATATTTACTCATTTCAATATTAACAAGAAAATGAAAAAAGTCTAATAGACTATCCTTAACGAAATCATACTTATCAATATGATAATTAACATTAAAATATGATAAGTAGCAAAAACATCCTTTATAACAATTATAATGGGATGCTATTCACTCACCTGATGCATTCCCAAAATATAATTCACTTTTTCTAAAACTTCCCAAAACAATCACCCTTGTAGCCACATAACCTCCTAACCAATAGAACAATATCATCACTTCAATATAATTCTTTTGCTTAAATGTATTCTCAAGATTTAAACATCTATTCACAAACTCAACTTAATTGTACTAGTTACTTTCTTGGTTACATTGCATAGTCACACATTCATACTGGTAGGAAAGAAGGCAAATCCCTTCTAAGAACTTTAATTTTTCAATAAGAATATAACCCTAAGTCCAATTAATAATTGGATCTAATCACACTTAACTATTAAATCCAATACTTAAAAGCTTGAAAGAACTTCTTCCACTCTCCCTTTCTTAAACATACGACAATTTTTCATTTTATACCTCAAACCTTATCACCACCGTCTTATGCATATACATTCAAACAACGACTATTTGAATTTCAAACATACCCTAGACAACCTTCATCCACACAAACTTTATTTCAACATCTTCATGAAATATAAAGTTTCTAAATTTACCACTTATCAAGATTTCTAACACACTCAACCCAATATAAAATTTAAATATTCTCCACCATTCAAAATACTATAAAGATACGTATGTAATTGAGCTTTTACCATTAGAACATTTCATCAAACACTTTGTGGGCACTCAAGTTTAACACATAAAGCAACACCTCAATTCATAGTCTATCAACAGTACACTTCCAAGCATTAATACACATACACATGCACACACTTACCTATTACACTTCCCAAGATTCCATTCTTATCGAGAATCAATTTAAAATTTAAGAAAAGCATAACTTAAACCCATCATTTCCCTCATACAACAACTAAAGCCACTAAAGTGAACTTACCTACTTATAGTGAGCTCCTTAAACCTTGATTTTCAATTTGTTTGACCTCAATCTTCTCTATTCTCACTCACAGTTGCTGAAATAGAGGAATGGGAATACAGTTTAACACAAACTACACACCAACGCAAGGAGGGAAAAAAACGGAGAGGGAGGAAATTGCTCAAAAACCAGAAAATTGAACCAGCAGCAAGGAAAGCAAATTTCATGCTTACCACACACACAATCGACGCCCCAGAAAAGGAAAGAGAAGAGCCGAAGCTCTACACCCAGAACAACACACGGGGACTCCTGAAAAAAACAGAGGAGGAGGAAGAAGTTTGGTTGAGGAAAGTGACGAATGAACCAGCAACGAGGATGATGCTTTTCTCACGCGCGCGCGCACCACAACAATGCAGAATGGAGAAGATCAGGAATGTCCAAGAAAAGCCCAGAATTTTTCTTTATTCCTCTCCACTTGTTCCTGTGGCCAATGACGGGGCAAAATAAAATTGAGTTCTAGGAGTTTGTTTGGAAAAGACTAAAATCCTATATGAGATACTTTACGCTACATCATTAATTTAGGTATTCTGGTAATTTCATAATGTTAAATTATAACAACATAAAATTTACCCATTGGCTTAGAGAAATTTAAAACTCAGTGACCAAAAATAGATAACAAATAGAAACTCAACCAGACAACCATTCACGTTTGTTACACAACTACAATAAATAATTAAAAAGAACTAATTGTTCATTTTAAATTTATGGGCGATCACATGCATAAGATTGATTCTCGAATTGTTCTTAACTTTTCTTTTATGGTCGACTTACAACTTCAAACAAAGATATGAAGAAAAAAAAGAAAAGGAAAAAAATCTTATTATCTTTTATTTCCATTATATATTTTTCTATTATTGACTTAACAAGTCAATTAATTATTTAATTAATTTTATTATTATTATTATTTTAAATTCCAAAATTTTTTTTGGACTATTACAATATCCTTATTTATTTATCTTGTGAGTTATCTTACTTCTTTTATGAATGGTCAAAATGTTCTTGTTAACTCATTAGTTGTCTTTAAATTCTTTTATTTATCTTGTAAATATCATTATTTGTCTTGTAAATGCCCTTGTGAAAAAAATAAAATAAGTACATTTCACCTAAAAAGCTTAATTTCATTTTTACCCAATGGAGTGTAGTGATATTTGATAATCTTTTGGGGATTTGTAGAAATAAATTACTTCCATTTGGTCTAAGTGATATTCTTTCCTTAAAAAAGGCACATATTTCTAAAAATATATTGAAATCAGGCTTCATGAACCCAGATCGAACCGGCTGGAAAAGCGGCGAATAGGGCGATGAACTGATCCAGTCTGGGTTTCAATTTTAAAAAAATTATAGTTTTCCTTTAGGATTTCATGCTATAAATCTAAAATCTTTAATTTTCACTGGTTTGGTCCCGGTTTAGCTCCGGTTTAGCCCCGGTCTGATCCACTGACCCTTAACTCAGTACCCCGACCAGTTAAATACCCGGTCCGAGTTTTAATACCTTGATTGAAATAATAGAGAATGAGAAGATAGGTTGGATCCACATTGTAAAAAGTGACAAAATTTAATCAAAGTTAATGGCGTTGCTGTATATACTACCTTAAAAAATATTTATATCTATTTTTTAACCCAATAAAAAACAATTGTGTTAGATGTGCATAGCAAAATAGTTTATATGCGTTGAAAATTATCCCCATGGATGAAAACCCCTTTTAGGATATACATTCTATAGGATTGTTTGGAAAGAGAATAATACATTTGAGACAAATGTACGAATTAAGGCCTCAATGTTACTCTTGTTTTTCTTTACCTTCTTTCTCACTAGTGCTTTGATAATTATATATAGGGGAAAAATCTTGGGGAAAATCTCTATAAAATATTCTTAAAATAGGGAAATTCTTAATCAGTACATTGAAATAAAAAATTTCGGATTAGTCACGCGTCAGTATGGATGAACAGTGCAGGCGGCGCCAAAAGACGATTTTGCTCTTCAGCCCTCGTTCTTGCCACTTCAAAAATAACAACACACAGTTCTTAATTAACAACTCTGTATTCTTGTTTCACAACTTCCTCATTTAAGTTTTAAGGCCAATAACAACACCTCTTTTTTTATTAACAACACGCCCTCTTAATTAACAACTCCGTATTCTTTATTAACAACTCCGTATTCTTTATTAACAACTCCATTTCATCTTTTTACTTTCACAATAACAACACCAGTGTTGTTATTAAAAATACCATATTCTACATTAACAACTTCCATTTCTAGTTTCACAACTTCGTAATTTAAGTTTTAGGGCTAATAACAACACATCTTTCTTTATTAACAACACTGTATTTTACATTAACAACACTATATTTTTTAGATGTGAATATGTGAAAAAATAAAGCGGAGTTGTTAATCAAGAATCCAGAGTTGCTAATAACAAGACCGATGTTGTTATTATGAAAGTAAAAAGATGAAACTGGAGTTGTTAGTCAGGAATCCGAAGTTGTTAATCAAAAACTGCGTGTTGTTATTTTTGAAGTGGCAAGAATGAGAGCTGAAGGGCAAAATCATCTTTTGGCGCGCTCCCGCACTGTTCATCCGTACTGACGCGTGACTAATCCGGATTTTTTTATTTCAATATACTAATTAGGGATTTTCCTATTTCAAAGATATTTTATAGGGATTTTCTCAAAAACCTTCATCTTTTAACTTCACAAAAAAATTCATTTTGCTTCTTTTATTTAATAAAATGTTTTTTAAGTCCTCTAACCCCACCATACTTATTATTGTACGTCCATTGGACTGCAGTAATTTCTATGGCAACTTCCTAGAACTGTTCTCCTTGCGGCCACTGCAAATAGTTACAGATTAATTTGCAGAACATTATCAGTAAATAAAATAATATAAACCAATGAGATTCACTCACATGATGCAACCTTGAACCAAGTTTTGCAAAATATCACAACCCAACCCAACCCAAGCAAGAGACCATTTAAGATTATGAGTGTGTTTGGATTAGCTTTTTGAGAATATTTTTTAGGAAAAAAATGGAGAATAGCTTTTAGAGAATAGATTATAAGAAAAAAGTTATTTGATAAAATGAGAGTGTTTGGATATTGTGATCAGAATAGTTTTTTTATTGTCAAATTACTAAAAAGGACATTAACTTTTATAATAATTATATATGAAGGATAAGATTATATTTTATGTATTATTTAAGAGTTAAGGTGTAAATTTAACAACCAAATTTTTCTTGGAGAACGTTTAGCACAAATAAATTTTGGAATGTTCAAAAATATTTTTGTCCTTATCAAAACTTATTTGTGTCAGACGTCTCTCAGAAAAAACTTGGTAGTTCAATTTGCACCTTAACGCACTATTTAACGTTAAATTTCATTAGAAATACAAAAAAATAAAATAAATTTGTCTATATGTAATATTAAATAATTTAACCAATTGTTTTAATATAATCAAATTAGATAAATAAATCTTATATTAAGGATAGATGGATCTTTAAAATTTTAAAATTCTAAAAAAAGACATATAAAGAGAGAGAAGTTTGAAATTCAAATAAAAAAAGAATAAAAAATATAGATGAGAGAGAGAGAATGTTGAAATTAAGCGTAGATGAGAGACAATGAAGAAGAAATGAGAGACAAGGTCAAAAAAAAAAAAAAAAAAAGAAATGAGAGAGAATGTGTGGGTCCACCAACATGTAGTAGGACCAATGAAAGAGAGGACGTGGGGCCATAAGCTAAAAAAGCAAAAAAAAAAAGGCAAGTTTCTAGTGACGCGTTTGTGGGGTCAAATCGCACGATTAAAAGGCAATTCATATCATTGAGGGGGGAATGATGGTTTTTTGAGTGTTTGGTTGGATGTAATGGTATTCATACTTTTCTCTCATTCGTGTGATTAGTAATAAGCTCCCAGGGGAGTTTTTGCTATTGATTTATGTAATATATGTTAAAATATTTTTTCAGTTATACTCAATATGTTATCAGACTAGTTGTAATTTTACCCTTAATATATTTTTTTAACTCCAAAAATTAATTTAAAATATTTTTTAGCGTTTTTAACCCCTTAAAATATTTTTTCAGTTGTACCCAGTGTGCTATTAGACTGATTCCAATTTTACCCTTAATGTACTTTTTCCACTCGAAAAATTACTTTAAAATATTTTTTTGTGCTTTTAACCCCTTAAAATATTTTCTAGCTGTACTCAATGTGTTATCAGACTAATTATAATTTTACTCTTGATGTAATTCTTCAGCTCCAAAAATTACTTTAAAATATTTTTTTGTGCTTTTAACCCTTACCCAGTCTTAAGAGACTAACTACAATTTTACCTTTAATGTATTTTTTTAAGTAGTAAAAAGCACCCAAAACTTATAATACTGATTTATTGATTTCCATCCACTCTAAAATATTTTTCAAGTAGCACCTAATATTTTAAAGTAATTTTTAAATATTTACTTGATTTTTTAAATATTTTTCCACCCATTCTCTCTTATCATTATCATAAAAGTCACTTATGCTTAAGTCAATCCAAATAATTTTTACTTTTATAAAAGTCATTTATATAACCACCAATTCAAACATAAATTATATCATACAATCTGACTTTTACCTAAAATAAGATTGTAAAAAGTCAAATTGAAAAGTCATTTTTACAATCGTTGTTCCAAACACACTCTAAGATTTTCCAAAATTACCAAAACCATGGTTTTGGCATAAACAGGATTATCCAGAAAATATCAGTGTTCGGGATCTTTTTACCAAAACTATGGTTTTGACACAAAAGCACTTTTTTCTTTTTGGCATCCAAATACACAATATATAGGGAAAATGACACTAAGTGTGTGTTTGGTTTGACGGGAGTGGAAAGAGGGGAAAAGGGATAAATTATAATTTTAGATACAAAAAACCCAAAATTTACCCTTTTATTCTTTTTTGAATTTTGGATTCTCGTCCAAAATTTAAATACCTTCAACCTGAAAAAGTAATTTGCCCCCTTCCCTCAAACCAAACACACCCTAAAGTCCTAATCAAGGGAAATAATATCAGGACTTGTCAATGATAAGTGAAAGAGCAACCATTGATAATTGGAGCAGCTACCATTAACAAATTTTGAGACTTTTTTGATATTATATTTCTTAATTGAAACTTTAATATCATTTTGCTAAGATTATAAGATTTGGGCCTATTCCCTCTAAGAGAGGAGAATCCCTCCTCCATCTCTTACGAAAATCGAGTTTATCAGAGCAAATGGAATCCCTTCTCACATAGTCCGTTCACTTTGAGAAGATTTTTGTTTTCAAGGCAGTGTATTCACTTCGTTGGTCCTCCTATATTTCCTAAAGTAAAAGGCTAATGTTACTAATAGAGCAAAGTTCGGAGATTTAATAATTTAAAAAAAGAAAAAATATAGGTACCAAATTAGAAATTGGCGGGGAGTACAGGTACCTACAAAATAATATTCTCATTTTATTTTTAGCCTTGCTAGTGAATAGCTAGAAAACGATGTGACCTTGGTGGAAAGGCAACATTGAAGTTGCTGGGTCCTTTCCACATGATTAATGTTCCCACATAAGAGACATATTCCTAAATTAAGCATATGGTATGAGTAGTTAATTTGACTCCTTTGTTTTACGCACTTTTTGTTAGTATTTCTCTGTGAAAGTGATTCGTCAAGATTGGCCTTTTCAACACTCCTTTCTGTCACGTCATTTTCAGATTTAATGCCCGGGTTATCTTTCATACGTAGAGTGTAGACTACGTATGATACAATCTATTATTTGAATTCAAGTTTTCTTGACATAATTTTTTTAAAAATTGTTATTAATGGTATTAATGAAATGGTGAACCACGTTGGAAGTGATGTCAATACCTGTAATAAATGACTTTAGGGCCTATTGTGAGAATTTATGTCACCTTGGTGACTGTTTAGGAAACATCTAAATTGTGGTTTTAGAAACTATTTTTCACAGGTTGAGATAAACCTCCTCTCACATACTTATCTCATAAATCGTAAAAATTATTTTTAAAAGCTAATCCAAACACATACTTGGTGCGAGTTCTCTCTCTTCCCCTCTAGAATTTCTTGAGCGGTGAGAGTCCTTCCCTTACCTTTGAGTGAGCTTGAGGTACAACGGCTCCCTCCCCAACGGTTTCCGTCGGTGGAGGGGACGAGCATCATTTATTTTCCTTTCTTTGTTCTTGAGTTATTAGCGGTGGTGTATTATGGTTTTCCGGCAATAAGCAGACCTAAGGAGATCGTTTGTGGCACCTTTTTGCTTTGATGGTAGGTTGAATATAGGAAGATCATATCGCAATTTGGTGACTTGGATTTGCGTTTTTGGGGGAAGAGTATTGTTGATGGACCTTTTTGTGACCATATGTTCTATTTCTTAGAGGACTGTTTTGGATTTGCTCGATGGTGGTGAATCCAAGACGTTGATGAAAAGTATGTGTACCATCAAGTGGTCGTGCTCAGTGAATGGTAGTCATTGCAGGTGTTAAACAACCTTCTTGCATGTCACGTTAGGTTTTCTCTAAATTTCTTTTTACGAAGTGGAAATGCTGCAACATATCATCTTGCAGCAGTTGCTTTTATAAGTGTGGGCCTAATTGGTTGAGTGTTGCAACCATCACTCTTTTTGCTTGTTATTTTGACGTATGATGCATAGGAGGTTCTTGAGACATCTTTGGATACTTCTCTACTCAACCACAGTTTGGGTGTGGGTTATTTTTCATCATTGTCAGCTTTAATTATCTCTTGACTCATTATGTATTTTATTTCCTATCTTTTGATGTGTTTGGGAGCTACTTTATATGATGTGATGTAATGTCTTTAGTTGATAATGAAAGTATATCTTTGATCAAAATAAAAAATGGCGTAGGGTCTATTTGAGTTGGTGTTTAAAAATATGTTCAAGCAAGTTAAGACAAAACTACTCTTATATATTTATCTCATATATTGTAAATCACATTGGAAAAGCAACTTATACTGTTAATCCAAACAGGCAATTAAAATTAAACAGGGTCCGCTTGTATTTTCCAAGTGTTGAAAGTGTTAATAGAAAAGGTATTGTAAATGGCGTTAATGAAATGATGAAATATGTTTGAAGTGTTGGTATTTTAAAATATGACCCTCATGTATTTTTCTTTTTTAAGTATTGAAATTGTAGAAAAATTATTGTAAATGGCTAGCTTTAAAGAAATAGTGAAACACATTTGAAGTGTTGTGAATGACATCACGTGTAGTAAATGATTTAAAACATTCCATTCTCACTTATACTATATATAAAGGTTAAAGGTTATTTTTATATTGGAAGTATTTACTGAGGGTTAATTTTGCCTTAGAAATATTAAATTTGGAGTAATTTTGCCCAAATTATTATCTCAGTTAAGTTAGACAATTAGATGACTAAATTTCGGACAAATTTTCTCCTAAGTTAAAACTTTTAGGGTAATTTTGTTATCTATGTCATTTTTGTTAAAGTATAAATTTGTCTTAAAAGTTTTTACTTAAAAGTAAATTTGTCCTGAAATTTGGTCAACTAACGGTTAGAGTTAATTGGGATAACAGTCAAGGCAAAATTACTCTAAATTTGATACTTCCAGAGTTAAAAAAAAAAACTTTAGAGATAAAATTGACCCTTAATAAATATTTCCAAAATAAAATTAGCCTTTACTCTTATATATAATTTTACATTAGATTATCAAAGGGGTTTGGTGACTTATGGGATCTAGGGTGCCGTGGGATCAAATCCCACCGTTGACACTTTTTCAATAATTCCAATGATTGGCGCCAGATCAGCTCAAGGGGGACTGGCAGTGGCAACTGTGGTGGGCATCAGGAGCTCCACGAGGTTGGTTGAGACTTTTTAAAGAAAATTTAGGATAAAGTTATAAAAATACTGACATTTTGATATTTTATTTTTTATGATTGGTTGTTGATTTTAAATTTTGAAAATTAGGATAACATTTTTAGGATTTTGAAATTGAAGTGGTATTTATTTAGGATTTACTCTAAAAATTAACAACTAAACAAGTTTTATTTTTTATTTTTGAATATTTTTTTTTTGAAAAGTTAATTTTTTTTTTTTTTCCGACGGTGAATGGAAAAGTTAATTTTATACCCAGGAAACAAACGAGGGCTAAAATTCCCTACCTAAATTACCACTAACCGACGATGCCAAAGTGCCATTGTTAATTGACTTATGTCAAATAACCTCCATACACCTCAAGTCATGCGTTATGCAATTATTTTATTTTTTTTAGAAAAAAACTAACGGTAAATATATTATTTTTCATAAATATAAAAATTAAAAGTATTTAGTATGAAAAGTTAAATGTCAATAATAAGAAAATTTGGTGCATATATGTTATCCAAACTTCACCGTATTATATATAATTTATTTGGTATATGTTATGAAAATAAGAAAAGTACAAGACATTGACATGAGAGAAATACAGAATACTAAGAGAAAGTTGGAAGAGAAATATGGTGGAACTCTCATTCACTTCATTATTGATACTAATATATTGTACATAGCCTCTATTTATAGGCCTTCAACCATTGAATTCTATACACATGATTACAAGGAAATAGAGATGAGCATAATGGTATTAATCATAAGAAACTTTCACAAACCATTTATTAAGGAAGTTATAGGTTTATAGCATTGAACACATATGAAATCCTAAGACTGAGAGGTTATGGAGTGAAGGATAAATGAAAGGCTAAGAGTTAGATAGTTTATGGACATCCATATTATATAATATTCACAACACTTCCCCATGAACTTACATGAATAAATATTGCGCCTCATTAAAAATTTACTAGGAAAAACCCAATGGAAAAAAAATTCAGTGAAAGAAAAAGAGTATACAATACATATTGAAGTTTTCTCATTAAAAACGTTACCAAGAAAACCCAGTGGGACAAAACCTTAATTAAAGAAAAGAGTATAACTTAATCTTTACTCCCCCTGATAGCAACATCACTCATTGTAATTAAATTGTCATATCTCAAGAAAATATACTTATTTCTCAATTGCAACTGTTATCAATAATTTTTGAAGCAATTGATGTCCTTTTTTATCTAAACTATGCATAATGCATTGTCATCAAATCATATGCTGAAACATAATTATTTACCATATCTTCTGTATATGTTAAATATCAATATATTCTCTGCTTGCCTCTATGCATTGTGAAAATAATAAAAGAAAATAATCTTGAAAATCACCATGATATATCTTCTATCCACATGTTCAATTTCTTATGAACAAAATGTACTTATAGGATAGTTTCATAGAACTATCACACTATAAACCTTAGTTTTATAGTATCTATAGTGTACATGCAGCATCTTAATTTTACTAGAAAAAACATAAAAACTACAATATTAGCATGATGTAAATATTCATAAATATGTTATACTTATAACCATTAAATTCAATAAACTTTTGCACACAACATCATCATAGCAAAAGCATATGATTTTAAAATTATTAAGGTTTTCAATAACTTGATATGTAAAATTATTCACTTTTCAATATATCTTTTAATCAATTATATATACATTCTAATCATTTCAATCTATATAACATTTTATATACTGAATACTTTTCTTAGACATGCTTTCAACATTTTGGACCCTTCAAGAATTCTCATATAATATTCATTATCCATATGCATATGTTGTCTATAATGATATCTAATAGATACATTATTTCGTTTGCATATACTGCCAGACTAATAATATATGCAACAATTATTGTATTCACCACTAAATGTTGTACATCATCATAATCATCATTAGACCTTGTGAAAACCTTTATTTTCACATGAATATTCATATATCACAAATAACTTTATATTTCAAATGTTTTGGACCACAGGTCCATAAATTTCACATATTGAAAGAACATTTTTCATTGCGTCTTCTACCAACATATTTATGTATAAGATCCTCATTTGATCACGTGATATTGTTATTAAAACTGTTGTCGACAACTTTATCTTTTCAGTTCCATGTTTCTTGTCGTGACATAATTCATTGAGATCTCTTTATTATTTTTAGGTACCTGAACCTCTTTTGAGGTTTTTGTAATTAGTTATGTCTTGACCTCTTCCGGAGTATCTGCCTCCTTAATACGACATCTTGATTATTTTCTTATTTCTCTTTTCTTTTAGAACTGATTATTCTCTCATACTTTGGGCATGTCTCACTTTCATTTATGCTGATTAGAGCATTTTCAGCTGGAATATGAGATTTAATAATTCCCATTTAGGTCAGTAATTGCATTTTCCAGATTTTATGCAATATTTCATGAATGCAAAACCTAATGAACTTTTGGTTCATATTGCTATATTCGAGGATCTATACTTGATAGTAATAATGCATTCCTTTTGTTTTCTTTTCCATCTATTCAATTTCTCCCCCCTATGTTGGGAAAACTTTGTCAAATGATAATCGACTAATCATGCAGTATAAGTCTCCTAAATCTATTTGTTTCTATTAGAAACATTCTTTTGTTTCATTTAGAGACAAACAAGAAGAAGGAGGTTCTACAAAACATTTATCTTAATTTCCTTTAAATATCCATCTATGTGCATTGTGGTGGATCAATAGGAATGCATATTCAAACCTTTTAAGATGGAATATACGTGGCTCTTGACCAAAAGCCAATTTTATCGGGGGAATTTGGTTGGCTAGTATAAGTGTTGCAATATGTAAGATCAAATATGCCAACACTGAAATAGAAATTTTGTTCTCATAAGTATTAATCTAGCTATTTTTGGAGGCTTCAATGAATGAATCATATAATCTGAAAATTGCGCTTAATATAATAATTTATTCAAATATTCTTTCAAACTTCAGGTTGCAAACTAATAGTATATCACATGTAACCATCTTATAGATGCATCTATCAAAATTATTGAGCATTTATATGGTTTACATGCTATTTGAATGGGCCCATATATTTTAGTTTGATTTATTTCTAGAAATTTGGAGATATATTCCAAATCATAACAATGATACTCTCATAATCAATTTTCTTTGAGAACATACTCATATCATAAATCTTGAATTATATAATGTGTTGGCTATTCATGAAGAATCTTCTGGTTCTTCAATGGATGTCATAGGTAATCTTTTATATATGACTCGAATGATCAAACAAGTTATGCTAATAATAAATTTGTTTGAATTAGTAGACTATTAGTTTACGGTGACATGTTGCTTAACCAACAACAAAATTTTCAATTTCTATAAGATACTGATATAAAATATCAATATGACATCCATTTTTGAGAGATCAATCAATAGGTTTTGTAAGGAAGTATATGAGTAGAACTTTTAAATATTAGCTCATACTTATATTCTAACAATCTCCCATTTAAGTGTGAGGCATATAAATACACTTTTTTTATTTCTTTATTTCAAAGACAAATTAATATATAGTAAGCCAATAATATATCTTTCATTTGAAAACTCAAGTACTACGTACTTCATAACTCACAACTAATCATGGATTTCAGTCAATTAGGCTATTATTTAGACCCTATAACAGAATGAAACTCTAATATAAATCTATGGGTCATAACTTTTCATAGTCAATTCTTCTGCCACCCATAGAATTAAGAAAAATCTGTTAGTTCTCCAGGAACCATATCGATTTTGTTAAATTTATGTTCTTTATGAACTAACATTTATTATCGCATTTTTATAAAACTTCATTACTCATTAATAATAATATGCTTCAATTTGCCTCTTTTGATGCATATTCAAAGTATGAAATGTTTAGAATTTTTCACTACATAAAGAAATATGAGGAAATCCATAATCAAAATACATAAAGATCTAATTACAATGATTATGTTGGTTGCTCAGAGTAGGCAAAAGAGCCATGCCGACAAGAGGTGGAAAATTTTAGAGTTCGAGGTTAGAGATCGTGTGTTCATGAAGGTTTTGCCTATTTGGCAGGGTGTAAAAGGTGAAAAAGCTGAGCCCTAGGTACATTGGTCCTTTCAAGATCTTGTCAAAGATTGGGCCAATAGCGTATCGAATAGCTTTACTAAAAAATTTGAGCAGGCAACATGATGTCGTCCATTTGTCACAGTTAAAGAAATATCAACATGACCCAGAACATGTGACTGAATATGAAGAGGTAGACATACGAGATGATTTGACGTATGAGGTCACACCTAACCGAATCATTGATCAGTAAGAGAAATAACTAAGATAGAAGAGTATCCCGTTTATAAAAGTGATGTAGAAGGGGGTATCTCCTAGAGAAGCTACTTGGGGAGTTGAAGAAGACATGCAAAAATGTTTCCTGAAATTCATAAGCCAATACGTGTAGCAAATTTTTGGGACGAAATTTATTTAAGGGGGGAGAGCTGTAACATCCATTTTTTATTCACCAATATTCCTTGTATATAATTGTGGTACTTAAGGGAATAAAATGTTGAATTGAAGAGCACATTAAATGGTAGAACAAGACAATTAATGGTCACACACACGCCATGATTAAGTTGGAACACAATTTGCAAAGTTGCAAGGTGCTGCAAGTGTGTTTTCCAAGGAGGCAGTCTAGTTGTGTAACATTTTTAAATAGGCATATGATGCCAATGCCTATGAAATTTTTCAGATTGAAAGCAAACTTATTAACCTTTAAATTGATAGATCATATAAGTCATTTGGAGCTGCACACAAAGAGTTATGTATTTTTGAAGTTAGCCAATTAAAGCTAGCAAGTTTCTGTGGTAATGTCCAATAATGGTAATTCTGGGAATTTTGATTATTCAATTGGTTAAAGGTGTTAGCCGTCTAGCTTTACCGCAAGCGTACGGGTCGCAAGTAATATAAAAAGATCGTTCCCACGAGGACTATGACAAAAATGAATTAATTATCTCAATTAAGTTATCAATCAGGTTAAATGAGAATATTTTGAAAGAAATTTTATATTTAAAAATTAATTAATTAAATCAAGAACTTCAAGACAGGAGGAACCTAGGATTATCTATCCCCTATTTATTTCATGAACTAATTGATTTACCCTCAATAAGCAATAAAACGAAGATATGTATTTGTCTAAGATTCAAAAGTATTCGATAACGCTCTCTCGAGTCAAAATCAAATATTTATCCTAATAAACTAATCAATCTCTTGTATTAATTTATAAGGACTAATTTTAAACACCAATCTTAATATGACAATGTTAGGTTAGTAACTATATCTCTATGATACTAACAAACCATCCGTTTAATATATCTAAACTTCAAGTCTAACATGATTTTACCCAAGTTCTACACTTAAATTATCTTTCTCAAGATTAATTTTAAATGAACAGGACAACTAAATGGTGATCAGGCATTTAGAGGCATTAAGAGCAAGATAAAATCAATACAAAAATTTATTCGATGCAAAAAGAGAGTAAATAAATAATTCAATCCATAAATAGGTTCAAGAAAATTCTAGAATGAGAAAATTAGCTACTCATGTTCATCAACAAATCAAAACCATAAATAATAATTCTGTTCATATCAGAAACTAAAAAAAACGAGAGAAGAAAATTAATGAAAAACCAAATTTTAAAGCTCCAAATCTCTTTGAATCTTCAAGCCCTAACTCCCCAAAACTCTGCTTCTCGCTCTGCTCTTGCGTCCGGATCTGTGTTTGTGCGTCTCAGCTATATCTCTTCTCCGTCTCAGCTTTCGTCTCTGCTATATCCGCTTGTGTCTCGCGTCCAGATATATTTTTATGCGTTTCAGCGTTCCCCTTTTTATAGATACATTTTTCGTCGCTCAGCGGGCTCCTCAGCGTTTTCTATCCGAATTTGAAGATATATCATATATTAATGCTTTGATCAGATCTGCACCTTCATTCTTGTTTTCTCACGTGGGCCCACATTTTTGGCATGAAATCTTATCATTGATTTCCATCTCTCTTCCAATATCTGTGGCTTATCTATTCAAATCATGGGGTCCACGTTTTTTTTTTCTAATCAAAATCTGATTTGCAATATATCTTGTAATATAATATATATATACGCACTAATTAATTTATGCTGCCTCTGTATCATGTCTTCAAACGCGCATGTAAATGTGATATATATATATATATATATATATCTATCATGTTTCTAACTTTTCACCTCCTAATTCTCACAATAATATTTTCTGCAAAAATTAAATAGGATATGAGTAGATCTTCTGTTAAAATTTCTTATTATCCTATTATTAATGAAAAGATAGAAAAATATATAAACTATAATTAAATAGGTATAAAATATTAATAAATCTAGTGAATATATTCAAAATATATACCTATTTAATTATAAAATATATACTTATCAAAAGGCTATATTTTTATTTAAAAATAGACTTAATAAGGGTCACACATCCTTTAGAACCACTGCAATTGAACATCTATAAATAAAGATATGAATTTTCCAAATTTGGTAAAAATTCTGGCAGATTGAGTACATGTGGGAAGTTTCACAAAATGTATGGATGAAATAGTCATTTGGTTAAATTTAATCCAAAGCCCATGTTTTCCCCTTTTCATCATGATGTTGGATGGTCAAAATGGGAGCAAGAAGTGAAAATAAATGCTTGGCCTAAATTAAATCAAGAAGGAAGGAATTATAGCCAAGTAAAAATTAGAGTTGAAAAGTCAACAATTGAAGACTAATATGTGTAACCTTCCAAGAGATAATTGAAGCAGCTTGCTTGGTCACTTTGGGAGCACCATTTACATCACTTTATGGGCAAGGAATAAAGGGAATAAATGATAAAATGCAATTGCCAAAGTTGAAGGAATGAGATCAAGCAAAAAGTTCAACTTTGAAAAGTAAATCTTGCCATTTATTGTAAGCAATTGGATGAAGCAATTAAAGAGACTTATTTGGTTCCTTTTTGGGATCCTTGGTGGTCACTTTGGAGAGAGGGAAGAGAGAGCAAATATGATTAAGTAAAAGTGGATAAAGATT
The DNA here is from genome assembly GCA_963242795.1 of Inga leiocalycina. Taxonomy (NCBI): domain Eukaryota; kingdom Viridiplantae; phylum Streptophyta; class Magnoliopsida; order Fabales; family Fabaceae; genus Inga; species Inga leiocalycina. Next base: position 20,472,009 of record OY725329.1, on the reverse strand, counting down.
AAGCAATTGACATGTGATAATTACAATAAAATATAATATCTCAAAGTAGGTGTAAGACGATATTTGATAAGACTTCTTATCTCTTTCTTGAGCTTCATTTCAGTTGAACCAAAAAGAAATAGAGAGAGAAAGAGCTTGAAGAAAATAAGCACAAAGAAGAAGAGCCAGGGTTCAAGAGTACAAATTAAAGTAAGTAGTCTTGATTTCAAGTGCTTAAGCCTCTAGAATCCATGGAAAAACTCTTTTAATTTCTTTTCCTCCATGAAAATCATGTGTAGCAAGAAAAAATTTAAGGGAAGAGAGAGAGAGGGAGGACGACCTAGAGAGAGAAAGTTGGGAATCAAGAGGTAATCTCAAAACTTTGATCCTCTTGCTTTATGTGATGTTGTTGTGATTGTTGTTGTTGATTTTGGCTTTGATTTAGTTGTTTTATAAAAATGGATGATGAAACCCTAAGGGGAAGTGCTGCCAAAATTTTCATGAATCATGTTTATTAATGGTTTAAGTAGTTAATCTTGTGATTATATGTGAAATGGAAGTGGTTAATCAAGAGAAATCAAGAAAATACAACTTCCCTCCTAAGAACCCAAGTTTCGTCTAGATGCAGAACCATAGGAAGGAATTGGAATTTTGTAATTTTGATAGTTCTATTGAATTTAGAAGGGAAAATTGTGTAGGAATGCATGTGTTCATGATTTTTGGATGTTGGTAGGCAAATTTGGAAATTTATGAAGTTAAGAGGAAGTGTCATTTGATTTGTTTCACTAGAGGCAGTCTAATTGTGCAATGAATTTCGTTAGTCAAACCTAGTTCAAATATTATGAAATTTGGTAGGATTAAAGTAGACATCTAGAGCTTTAATTTGATAGGCAAATCATTATTTTTGGATAAGTACATTATAAGATATGGATTTTTGAAGTTGTGTCTTGTTTCTAGAAGGAAATCTGGAACAAGGGAAGTTTGACGAATTTCTGGAAATAATATGATTTTAATGATTAGACTTGAGTATTTTTTCATAAAAGAACACTTAAAGAGCTTCATATAGGGTTTGGAACAAGTCAATTTAGAACTTTCTAGAATTAATTGTGATTTCCAAAGTTGATTGAAAAACTGCCAGTTTTTTAGAAATAGTGAAACTACACTGTGTGTAATATCCTGAATTGTAATTAAGGGTTACTTTAAAAGTAATGTAATTATTAATGAATGAACACTTTTGAAGAATATGAGGTGTATTGTGATGTGAAATGTGTTTGATGATGATTTAGTATATATTATGACAATCAGGGGCAAAATGATAAATTTACCGACCAATTGGTCAGTTACCGAAGAAGAAACTCATAGGTAACTTGAGATCAATGGTTAGGATTAACTCTTAAATGATTGAAGGGGCGGAATCTAGTGTGGAGGTGTTTATATGAACTTATGGAAGGAAGAATGGGATTATGACATGTGGCAAGTTGTGAACCGTTGGATGAGGTCAAAGTTCAATTTTCCCTTCCTTCTATCCCTTCAAGTCAGTGAGAAGCATGGAAAAAAGGGAAAAATTCATCATCATCATTCTCATCTCATCTTTATCCTCACCTCTATTTCTAGCGATCTCAAGGAAGAAAGAGAAAGAAGAAAAATTAAGGTAGGTGCTCCAAATGACTTTAAATGCTCAAATACTCTTCATTAATGTTGTTCAAGAGGTTGAGAGTTATGTTTCTGTGGTTTTAGAATTTTGAAAGGTGGAGTTTTAGTGCTTGAACAAATTTCAAAGTTGAGGAATCAAGGAGTTGATCTTGGCAAGTTAAAGAGGTGAGTAATTGTGATATTTTGGTATATTTGTTGTGATTTTAGGTTAAGTTTTGATAACTTTGGATTTTTGCCCTGATTTCATAAGATTTTGGAAAGAATGAATTGGGTGTTGTGTTAGGTGGAAAATGGTTTAAGATTATGCCCTTATGCCATTAGAGTTAGATAGGACTTGAATTAGGTAATTTGGTAATCTTGGTAGTTGTGAAGCAATTTGAACCAAAATTGAATGTATATGGATTGGATGTGATTTTGATTATTTTGAGGTTATCAATAGGTTCCTTATGGAATTTTAGATAGGAAGGAGCTTTGAGTTGAGTTTGGGAACCATTAGGACCAATTTTGGCAAATCTGGGATTTTCTGTCAATTACTGCGATCTGGCAATCTGATAAGGATCACTCAAGTGAGGGTGGGTCTCACTCGAGTGCAGTAGCAGATTTCATGTTTTCTTCAGTTTATTTGTGGTTTTTCTTGGTGGAATGTAAGAGTGCACTTCCTAACTCGTGAGTGATATTGGTGATAACTCGAGTGAGCTCAGATTCACTAGAGTGAAGGTGTAAGTTTAGGTTAAGGGTTACTCTTGGTGAAATACTCGTCGATCAATTTCAAAGAGTGTAAGTTGACACTTGCAGGTGTTGTGTTCTCACTCGAGTGGCATTGGTGGTACTCGAGTGAGCTTTTTCCTTTGGAGTTTTAGTTGCTCTCGGGTTGTCACCTCCTGTACTTCACTCGATGGGACTCAGGTGAATATGTGTCGTCACTCGAGTGCCAAGTTTAGTACTCGAGTGAACTGGCCACTCCAGGGTGTGTCTGTGCTCTCGGATACACACTTTCTGTGTCTCACTCGCTGGGACTCGAGTGTGAATGGGGAGATCACTCGAGTAAGGTCTCTTTTACTCAAGCGATTCAATCAAAAACCAATAGTTTCTTCTGAAAAAGGGATCTTTGGGGGTAGTTATCCCAATCCTTTAGGCATGTGTCTAAGCTTCCAATAACCACCTAAAGAGTCCAAATGAAAACCAACAATAAGACTGATGAAAGTAAGAATTGGGATAGAGAATTAATCCACCATTGTTGATTATGATTATAGGATTTGACATTTGCCCTGGCAAGCAACCTCTGCCTGAACAACATCGGAAGGAACAAGGTAGTGACTCTTCTCCTATATCATGCATAGATGTATTGTATGTGTATGTATCATTATTTGAGATGCTATGTGACGTTGCTGCCTATACAACTGGTGATAGTTGTCGTTATCCAGCACGAGCTGGCGTTATACAGTGGAAGCTGTCATTATCCGGCGTAAGCTAGCGTTATACAGTGAAAAATGTCATTATCTAGTGCAAACCAGCGTTATACAGCGAAGCTGTCATGATTATGTATACAGCCATGAGTGCTATCATTATGATGGAAGCTATGTATCATTATGTTGCTGTGATGCTGCTGTTAATGATTGCTTACATGCTATATATTTATATATTGTATAAGTGATTTGTTATTACTGGGATTCTTTTGAATCTCATTCTTTCCATTGTTAAACCTACAGACAGGGCAGGTAGTTCCTCTGGGAAGCGGCCAACCAAGATCGGTTAGGAATTTTGGGAGATATGGGATTGTTGGTTATCTACTTTGGAGTGGGATTACTTTATATTCTCTTTTGGAATGTAAATAATATTTAGTCATGATTACGTAATCCCCTAGTAGGGAATTATGAAACCCTTAGTCTATATACATGAACCCGGGGGTTGCCGATATTTTTGTTGTACACTATGATAGGTATAAATGTGAATTACCTGCACAGGTAATTATATTCGAAATTCAAAATTGAGATTATAAGAGGGACGAGTTTTGAAAGAATTTCTGAAAACCCTACCGGAAGGAAGGGATGAGAATGATTTTAACCCTCCATAGATCTTTAAACCATTTTAATTATGCGTTATCAAATCATAATTACGCTGATTAAGGCTGGGGGTTACATTGTGCAGGATTGTACTGTGCAGGATTGCTGAAACTGTGATAGATAACCAATAAACTATAATGAAAGACAGTAATAGTTCAAGTAATAACTAGTTACTTGTAACTTTAATTTTATAGGAATTGGAAATAAGCCCAACCGGAACAAGAGTTTAGGACAGACCGAGGAATTGGAAAAGGAGTCAGGTAGTAGCGCTTTCTTTCATATATTATGTAATTATATGTATGCTTATGTATGCCATCTACGGTAACAAGATAGTGCCTAGGGCATATTAGCCTAGCTGTGGGATCAAACAATGGTGGACATGAATAAGCCAGGGTCTGAACAGTCATTTAACCATGGGCATGAGTCAAGCTGGGGTTACAAACAGTCGTTTGGCCTTATACAGTATGGGCACAACATGAGTTAGTATCTTACATAACATAGTGCATTGCATATTTATTATTGCATTCTATGCGTCTGAAATGTCTATTACTATTGAGATTCCCTCGAACCTCACCCACCCTTTTTCGACCTTAAAAACATTCTAGTCGAAGGAAGCTGCTCGAAAAACAAGGTAATAGCCACCGGAGAGTAAGCATCCCGGTGCAATCAAAAGCTTCTGTTGGTCATCTTAGATGTGGTTTTAATTTATTTTGGAGACTTTGTACATATTTTTCAAACCATGTGGGGATTTTCCTGTATTATAACCAAACACCTATAATCAGTATGCTTTCGCTAGTTCTATATGCCTACGGAACTGTGTTTATTACTTTACGAATATCAAAATGTTAAGGGGTTTGACAGCACACAAGCTCAGACTGGAGGAGTTATACCTTCAAACACAGTGATCAACCCCAAGGCTGTACATGTAATAACTTCAAGGAGTAGCAAAATGCTAGAACAGAAAAAAAATTGCACAAAAAGAAAGAAGGGACATGTCTATACTAGTAGAGGAAGAAGATAAGGATGTGGAAGAAATTCAAGTAAATGGACCATAATTACAGAATAAGACAGATTCAGTGACGCTAACTAAATAGACTAAAATAGCAACAAAGAACAAAGTGGTTTTGTAGAAAAATCAGAATGAAAAGGGAGGTGAAGGAAATGGTCCTAAATTAGCAAAATTGCCATTTTTGAAGTCTTATTTACAAGGGAAAAAGAAATTGAATGAGGCATTAAAGAAAGAAATGATGGACTTGTTTAGTAAATTAGAGGTAAATGTACCTATGTTGCTCTTGATTAAACAAATGCCTTACTATGCTAAATTTCTTAAGGATCTTTGTACTCACAAGAGAATTTGCATACCTAACAATCGTATGAAATTAAGATCCAATATTTCTACCTTGTTTCAATTTGATTTACTTGTGAAATGTGATGATCCAGGTTCCTTTATGGTTCCATGTCCAATAGGGAAATTGATTTTGCACATGCATTACTAGACTTAATGTAATGGCCCAAAAATAGGATTAAGGGCTAATGACTTTAAAAGTGGATGTAATTATTGTTAGTAAACATTTTTGAAGAATATGATTTGAATTACGATCCACATGTGCTCTGATCAGTGCCTAGACCTTGCATTGAAGTTTAATTGTGTGGTCAAGCTTAAAATAAACCCTAATGGTAGGGGAGGGAGAATGAATGGTGATATGATTGACATAAATGTGTTTAGTAGCGATTCAAGTGGAATTGCCATAATCAGGGGAAAAATAGGTAAAAAAGAAAGTTACCAACCGATTGGTCAGTTACTGACGAGGAAGCTCATTGGTAATTTGAAGTCAGTAGTTGAGATTCATTGAGCAAGAGAGTAGAATTACATGTATGTTAGTTCATGTGTACCATGGAAGGAAAGGCAAGATTTTGCCAAGTGTCAAGGTATAAGCTATGGATTTGGTCAAAGTGTCAAATTTCATTTCCCTCTTTCCTCTGTCCCTCTAAGTCGGCTAGAAGCATGGACCAAGGGAAAAATCTGTGTTATCATCATCATCACCTTTTCTCTCATAAACCTCCATTTTCGTGTAAGCTCAAGAGGAAAGAGGAAGAAGAAAAGCCTAAGGTTAGTGCCCCATATATCTTTTAATGCTTAAGCACTCTTCATTAATATTGATCATGGTGATGAGAGCTTCATTGCTATCGTTGTAGATTTTTGAAAAGTGGTGTTTAAGTGCTTGAGGAAATTTGAAAGTTGAAAAATCAAGAAACCAACCTTAAGAAGAGGAAGAGGTGAGTATTTGAAGCATTTTGATATGTTTACTGTAATTGTTGGTTAAGTTTTGAGATTTGTGGATGTTGCCCTGAATTTGGTATAATTTTGGAATGCATGAATTGGTAGTGCATAGTGGTGAAATTAGTGTTAGGTTATGTCATGGGTGCAATAGAAGTTATTTGGAACCTTGGAAAGGAAATTGGTGTCATTGGTTGATGTATGGGAATATAGTGTCTAAAGCAAGAACTTGTTGTTAGAATGAGAATTTGGTTGTTTTGGTGTTTTCAATGTGTTCCTTATGAAAATTTGATGGGGATAGAGCTATTTGTGGATTCTAGGAACTATTGGATACTTTGGTAGAAAGTTTGGAAAAATTCTGTCAGTTGCTGTGTTTTGGCTTTTAATAAGCCTCACTCGAGTGCATAAGGGTGTCACTTGAGTGCAGCATCCTATTTTCCCTTTTCCTTTAGCTTTCGGTCGCACTTCCATGCCAGAATGAAAAAGTGCATGTTCTCACTTACGAGTGATATGGGTCATCACTCGAGTGAACCTTGTCTCACTAGAGTGCAAGAGTATTTTGCACTATGAGGCCGCATCTCGGGTTGTCACTAGCAGGCTATTTTTCAAGAGTTTGTCTTAATACTCACAAGTGTTGTGATATCACTCGAGTGCCAGAGCTAGTGCTCGAGTGCACTTCTCATTTTAGGGTTTCTGTGCTCTCGGGTAGTCACTTCTTGTACCTCACTCTATAGGACTCGGGTGAGTTTGAGGTTATCACTCAAGTGTGGGGTTCAGGACTCGAGTGCTGTGATCACTTTTTGTCACTGTGGTTGCTCTTGGGCAAGCACTCGCAAGAGTGAGCTTCCATACTCAAGTGCAAATCTCGCTATCACTTGAGTGAGGCCTTCTTTGCTCGAGTGAATGAGTCAAAAACCAGTGTTACACTTCTGAAAAAGGGATCTTCGGTGTAATGTTCCCAACCCTTTAGGCATGTGTCTAGGCTTTTAGTAGCCTCCTAAAGAGTTCAAATGATAACCAACCTTAAGTGTTATAAAGATAAGAATTTGGAATAGAGAATAACCTATTGTCCTTGATTTTGGTTATAGGATTTGATATTTGCCCTGATCATCAACCATCTGTGCCGGAGCACGCTCAGAAAGAATAAGTGACTCTTTCCCTTATACTATATGTGATACATGATATGTTTGATTGATCATTGTTTGTGGGTCTATCACCTGTGGCCCATCGGTGTTGACGGTGGGAGGACCGTGCCTTTGAGGCTGTGGAATCCAGGGGATGAGCTATGTAAAAGCCGAAAGGTTATATGTGAAAGCTGAAAGGCTATTTGTGCAACCTTCACCCGCGGCCTATAGGTGTTGACTGTAGGAGGACCGTGCCTTTAGGGCGGTGGGATATGGGGGATGAGACTATGTGATTATGTGTATATGTGGCAGCTTGCGTGCTATGTTTTATGCTGTGATGCTGCTTGATGATATCATTACATGCTTTGTGATTATGTATGGTATGAATGATTTATTACTACTGGGATTCTTTTGAATCTCATTCTTTCCATTGACTAATCTTTATACAAGGCAAGTGGCTCCAAGGGGAAGGAGAAGACCAAGGGCATATAGGACTCCTTCGGGAGATTTTTATTTTGGTTGTTGGTTATCAGTTTTGGTATTGGGATTACTGTACATATTTGGGATGTAAACATTGAAATGATTTTGTGTAATCCCCTAAGTGGGAAATTGTAAACCCTTAGTATTTACATGAAACCCAGGGGTTGTCAAGATTTTTGTTGTACACTTTGATATATAAATGTGGTTTAACTGCGTAGGGTAATTATATTCGTATTGTGAAAATTTGAGACTAGGTGTAAAATAGATTTTAAAAGAATTTTACGAAAAACCCTACCATGAGGTTGGGATGGTAAATGAGTTGGATTATTATTGGTCTCTATTTCATTCTAATTACGTATTTCAAATCATAATTACAAAGGTGGTTATACTTAAGAGCTGCAATAAATGTCATGCCACATTTTGTTTATGATTCTTTATGCATCAAAAGCATTAAGTCTACAATTGTGATTCTTCAACTTGCTAATAAGAGTACTAGGAGACCATATGGTTTCTTAGATAATGTTTTAGTTAAAGTTAAAAACCTAGTATTCCCATTGGATTTCTATGTGTTAGACATGTTAAAAGATTCATTAATTAAGGAACCCTTGATTTTTGGAAAGCCATTAAGGAGGACGGCTAATACTATAATCAGTTTAAAAGAAGGTTCCGTAACAATGGAAGTAGGTGAGCAAGTAATTAGATTCAATGTTTATGACGTTATGAAGCACCCATTTGAGGATTACTTTTTGCTTGGATTGATGCTATATTAGATGAGATAGCAGAGGCACTTGAATTAATATTATGTAAATACTATAAATGTGCATTTGATCATTGAGCCTTCAGTGACTCAAATTTGATTTCTGCTGCACTTGGTTATGCTTCAAATTATTGTTTTAAGAATGATATGGGTGGTGCCCATTGCTTGACACTTTATAACTCTCTTGCCATCCTAAGTCATTTGACTTCTATTTTTCAGACTCTGATAGTTTGTCTGTATCTTCCAAGTCTAGCACTAATGAACTTTGCCTAGATCAAATAAGTCAATCTCTAGGTTTCTATGAATTTCTTTAAGAAGTTTCAACTTGCAAGAGTGATGAATCCTTCCAGAGTTGTTTGAGCCAAGAAGAAATATCAGCTGTAGGGGAATTAGGAGATGCTTCATCACAATAAATCATTGATATAACAATTGCAGTAGTGATGCAACTTGTAGTCAGATTTCAGAAGTTGAAGGAGATGTATAAAGCCTACTCACAGTAGGCATTAGATACAAGACAATTTCTGGGGGATAACACAGTTTAAAGCTTTTTGCAAATATGTTTCTTACTTTCTCATGATTTGCTTGAGCCACCAGCCTATATGTTTAATGTCAATAATTATGTGGTTTGAGTTAGGATAGCTAAGGATGGTAGAACAGGGTTGAACAACTTAAATTCAAATGATATTGAATCTGAACTAGGATAGGACTTGATAGGGAAGTCTTTCTCCTCTTTAGAAATTAAGAAATTGATTCCTTCTATTGAACAACCACTAGATTTGAAACTTAAGCCATTGCCATATAATATGAAATATGCCTTTTTAGCTAAAAATGAAAAGCTGGTAGTAATAATTGCCAATTCACTAACCTTATAAGAAGAGGAAAAAGTATTGTGTTTTCTTACAAAACATAGAAAAGCTATAGGCTAGACTTTGGCAGACATACCATGAATCAACCTCTCTGTGTGTACTCATAGAATCCTATTAAATGAATATGCTAGACCTATTATACAATCTTAAAATAGGCTGAATCCAATTATTTTGGAAGTAGTCAAAAAGGAGGTAAACAAACTATTAAATACTAGCATATCTATCTTATTAGTGATAGTGAATGGGCGAGTCTTGTACATGAGGTCCCTAAAAAGAGTGTCATAACTGTAGTAAAAGATAAGAAAATGAACTAATCCCAACAAGAGTTCAAAATGCATGGACAATGAATATAGATTTCAAGAAATTAAATTATGCAACAAGAAAAGACCATTTTACATTGCCATTCATTAACCAAATGTTAAAGAGGCTGGTTAGCAAGCCTCATTATTGTTTTCTTGATGGGTTTTTAGGTTATTTTCAAGTTCCTATTGCACCCAAGGATCAAGAAAAGACCACTTTCACATGTCTATTTGGAACCTTTGCCTTTAGGAGAATGCCATTCAATTTATGCAATGCTCGTAGGACATTTCAGAGGTATATGATGAGCATTTTCAGTTATTTGCTTGAAAATGGTATTGAGATATTCATAGATGACTTTACATTGTATAGATATAGCTTTGATTATTGTTTGGCAATACTTGAAAAAGCACTTAATAGGTGAATTGACAAAAATCTGGTTTTGAATTTTGAAAAGTGTCATTTCATGGTAGATAGAGGAATTGTTTTGGGGTACTTGATTTCTAAGAATAGGATTGAAGTTGATAAGGAAAAGATTAAAGTGATTTTATCTTTACCTTATCCAATTAATGTCAAATACTTGAGATCTTTTTTGGAACATGCAGGATTTTATAGAAGGTTTGTTAAAAATTTTAGTCAAATTGCTTTACCTTTATCTTAGCTATTACAAAACGATGCTACATTTAATTTTGATGAATGCTGAAAGTTAGCTTTTGATGAATTAAAGAGTAGGTTGATCTCACCACCTATCTTAACTGCACCAAATTGGGATTTGCCATTTGAAATATCATGTGATTTAGTAATGCTGTAATAAGAGTAATGTTAGGATAAAAAGTGGATAGTTTGTCTACTGTGATTGCCTATGCTTCCAAAACTTTAGATAGGGCACAAATTAATCATACAACAACAGAGAATAGACTACATGCCATTATCTTTAGTTTGGACAAGTTTAGTGTAATACCCCAAATTTTGGGACTAAAGACTACAGAATAAGCCTGAATTAAGTGGACTGCTCAGCCCCGATTTAGTAAGTGTCCTAAATCTATTCACTAACGTTTCTTATATCTTTTGGGTATTAAAGGGAATAAAATGGTGAATTAAAGAGTATGGAAAATTTAGTCATTAACCCACCAATGGGTTATACGCAACATGGAATACTTGTTGCTCGGGTAATTCCCTTCATGGCAGTCTTCTTGTAGCATATTTTAAAATAGGTAAATGATGTCGAATAATTGTAAAATTTTACAGGATGAAAGTAGACATCCTAAGCTTTAATTTGATAGGTAATATGTGATTTTTCGAATTAAGGATTGAGAGATGATTTTTCAAACTTAGACCCTGTTTCTGGAACCAATTCTAGAACAGGTAAGGTTTAACAAATTTTTTGGGAATTTCGAGCTTCCAGTTGGCTAAAGGCTATATTATTATTTGAAACTAGACTTTATAAGGGTTTTATAGCCTTTAGAATCACTCCAATTGGATTTCTACAAATAAAGTTATGATTTTTCAAAGTTTGGTTAGAAAATCTACAAGAATTGCCAACTATTGCGAATTTGAGAAAAAAATGTAATGGCAATTGTGTAAATCATGGAATAAAGTAAAAACACATATTTGCCCAACTCAAGGGCTCTATTTATAGTGGAAATGAAGAAAAGAAGTCAAGAAAAAATGATCATGTGGAAAAGTCAACAGTAAAGGTGAAATAAGAGTTATGGCTTGGTAAAAAGCAAGAGGTGAATAAAGAAGCAATTTGGTCAAGAAAAGGGTTGATCGTTATCATATTTGGGCTAAAGAAAGAGAAGGCATAATGTTTCAAATAAGAAAGGATAAGACCAAGGAAATATTTATGCATTAAAATATTGTAAATTAAGGAAGGAAAGAGAGATGCTTTAAGTTAAATAAAACAACTTCAACTGCCATTAATTTCGGTTCAGCTAAAGCCAAATAGAGAGAAAGAGAGAGGACGGAAGTTTGAAAGGCATGAAGCAAGAAGCAAGGATCAATATGTCATCCAAGGTGAATCTCTTGTGGAAAACTTGTGATTTTGCTTGGAAAATCCATGGAAACACCCTCTAAAGCTCATATCCTTCTTCAATCTATGTTTAGTAAGGCAAATAGCAAGAGGAAGAAGGAGAGGGAAGGACGGTCATGTGAGATAAAGTAAGGAAACTTAAGGTAAACTCCAATAGCTTGATGAATCTTGCTGTAGGTTGGTTGATATTAGTAGTTATTGGAGTTATTGGCTTGTTGTGGTATGTTTTCTTGATTTTGTAAAATTTGGGAAGCTCAAACCCTAACTGTTATGCTGCCCAAATTTAGTCTAATCATGTTTAGAATGTGATTAAGTAGTTAAACAAGTGATTAGAGGTGTAATGAGGTGATTATTGGATTGAAATTGAAAAACCACATTTTCCTCAAAATTGTTGAAACTTTGGGTTAGTTCTGGAAAATGGGTGTTGGAGCTGAAATTTCATCAATTTGATGATTCCATTGGATTTAGAATGGAAAATTGTGTAGGGTTCATATTGGGTGCAAAGTGAGAAAATCCCTAGAATGTAAAGTGTCAAAATACCCTTGAAAATCCTAAGTTAGGGGCTGTAAGTGCATTTTCATAATTTGGCATTGAATTTACCCCAATCTGACGTCAAAATGGATTCTACACATGACATTGTGTAGGATTAGCCCAAGTAATGATTTATGTAAAAGTACAGTTAAACTGGGTATAAAGGGACTTGGACCGGGTCCCCAGGGGTATTTTGGTCATTTTGTAGTTTTAAGCCTAGATAACCAACAAAGTGAGTTTGTAATAATTTATGAATGAGTAATAAATCATTTATCCTAAATTTGGACTTTTAGGATATATCAGTAGCTCGAGCCGAATAGACAGAATTGGACTGATAGACAAGCAAGGGAAGGACAATTCAGGTAGTAAACTTACCACTCCTGCATGTATTTGATATTTGTGTTGTGTATTGATGCATGCGATTGCTTTGCTCGATTATGTGAAACATATATGAATGATTGAAGCTCTGTTTCTATTTATGTTATAGCCATGAGTATGTTGTTTGAAACATTGAGCACGGAGATATGTCATTGTGTTAGCATGAGTTTATGTAAGGCAAGCATGTCGTGCATTAAGCACTTATCTTACATGCATATTGGTATTGTTTGCTATTGAAATTCTCTTGAATCTCATCCTTCCCATACAAATATATATATAGTTTTCAGTGGTAGGCAGCGGCTCAAAGGGCAAAATCATAATTTCCAATAACTGAACGTTCCAGTCAAGATCAAGCAAAGCAGTTGGTTATCTGAAGGCCTTTTATTATTTTTAAGGTCTATAACTTATTGAGCAATACCCTGTATGGGAATTTTGTATACAATCAAGTGTATTGTATCAATAATATCAATATATTTATCTATTCCTGTTATGCCCACCAAACCACGCATTAATATTCGACTACAAGTCAAAATAAGTGAGGGTCTTACATTTAGATCCTACTTGTTGCACTCCAAAGTCATCATCTATGGTGATCATACTACTGTCAAGTTCACCAAACCTAGACTATTTAGGTGGTTATTTCTTTTTCGAGAATTTGATGTGGAAGTTAGGGATAATATAGGGTGTGGGAACTTAGTGGCTAAGCATTTGAGTAGGCTAGCTCTTGTTACTTCTAGAATTGATGATTCTGCTTATGTAAGTGATTCTTTTCCTTATGCTGCCTTAATAAAAGTGACTATGTATAACCCTTGGTACTCACATATTGTGAGTTATTTGGTTGCATATTTGTTCCATCTTATTTGAATAATTTTCAAATTCAAAAATTGAAAAGAGAAGCTATATATTATATCTAGGATGAACATTGTGGCGCATGTGCAGTGATCTGATTGTTAGAAGGTGTATTTCTAATTATAAGTTTGTTTCAATTTTGAACTTTTATTTGGGGACATTTTAGTGCTAAGAAGAGTGCTAGGAAAGTTTTGGAAGCAAGGTTTTATTGGCCAACATTGTTTAAGGATGCTTATAACTTTTGTAAGACTTTTGAAAACTATCAAAATTTGGAAGTTTAAGAAAAAGACATGAAAGGCCTCAGCAACCTTTACTTTTTTGTGAAATATTTGATGTTTGGTGCATTGATTTCATAGGGCCTTTTCCTTTATCTTGTGGGTTTTCTTATATCTTATGTGTTGTTGATTATGTGTCAAAGTGGATAATGGCTATTCCCACTAGGAAGAATGATGCTAGCACCATTTTTAGGTTTCTTAAAACTTGTATATTCTATAGATATGGTGTCCCTAGGGCTTTGGTAAGTGATCAAGGAACCCACTTTTGTAATAAGCTACTGGAAAACATGCTTGTTAAGCATGGAGTAGTTCATAAAGTCTCAACTCCATATCACCCACAACTAATGGGCAAGCTGAAGTTTCTAATAGGCAAGTGCTAAATATTTTGTAAAGAACTGTTAAGCTTAATAGGAAGGAATGGAGTTTGAGGCTCGATGATGCGCTTTGGGCTTAAAGAATTGCTTTCAAAACCCCTATTGGAAATCTTGTCACTTACCTATTGAAATTGAACATAAGTCATATTAGGCTATTAAAACATGTAACTTTGATCTAGCTGCAAGCATAGGTGATAGGCAGTTACAGTTGGAAGAATTGGAGGAATCGCATCTAGAACCTTATAAAAATGCAAGGATGTATAAAGAAAAGAGTAAGCTAGCTCATGATAAAGGAATTCTTAAAAAATTATTTCTGGAAGGAGACTTTGTGATGTAATACAAAGCCATATTTACTTTCAGGAATGGGAAGATAAAATGGTCTACACCTTATAAAGTAGTCAAAGTTCATGGGTTTGGTAAGGTTGAACTCAAGAATATATAGAGTGGCAAGATCTTTAAAACAAATGGTCACCTGCTCAAGCATTATTATGCCAACCATAAGCTACCATGAGAATCAGGTTATTTCTTTTGTTACTCTCTCCTATCTTTTACCAATCTGGTTTTTATTTAGGTGTAGGGGGAAGGAGTGAAACAAACATTAGTAGAAAAGGGCATTTTTAATTTCTTTGCTTTTGTTTTTGTCACTTTTGGCCTACATGGATTCATTTGCTATTGGCTAGACACATGCGCATAAGTGGCTTCACTGTGATTATGCCTTGCTATGCCTTTGTTCTATAACTTCTGGCTTGATATTTTGGTTTGCTACTTGTATTGTTTTGCATTGAGGACACTGCATCATATAAGTGTGGGGGAGGGTTACCCTTATGCTTATTAAAATTAAGTTTGTTCGTTCTTGCATAATAGTAATTTTGTCAATTGAGTTCATTTGAGTCAGTATAAATAAAATGCATGTATGATGGCTTTGAGAGTTATTAAGCATCATATGTTCGTTATGTATGCATGCTTTGGTTTTGTGTAAGAGATGTGACTTGAAGAGGTTAGCTTGGGAGTACAAACTTTGTTGGAAGGATTGAGCTTAATTATCCAAAATAAATTGAGAACATACTTCACTAGTTTCAATATTATCTAGAACTTGTTTTCTTCTAGAATTGAGGCTGCGTAATATATGGCTTGGTGAAAATGATAAAAGGCATTCTTGTTTTAAACCATTTTTTATCCCAAACACAAACTACTCATACATCTCAACTATTGCAAAGCCCCTTTAAACCATATACTTGATTATGTTCCATCCACCTAGCATGGATACAATGCCTAGCAAATGTGTTACTTCATTGAAGGTACATAAAGTAAGGTAGATCTATGCAAATAATAGTGAAATAGTAAAACTGCCATGGTTCACTAAAAAGCTAAAAAAATGCAACAGAAGAAGAAAGAAAAAAGTATAAATGAAACGTCGCCATCATAATGCTAAGGCAAGCAAGAAAAAAGTAGGAACGGAAAAAAGAGCAAGAGAAGTAAAAAAAGGAAAAAAGAAAAGCTGTAATAGATAGAAAAAGAGAGAGGAAGAAAGTAGCAATGAATAAGTTCTGGAAAAAGGAAGAATGCATAATTGCTGCTCCACAAACCAATAACCTTCAATGATTTAGGAAGCATAATTGGTGTTGAATCTATTCTAGTTCATTTTTCCATTCTATCGTTAAGACGTTACCAACATTACAATGATAAAAAAGACCTCTTGATTTGCTAGTTCATGTGCAATTAAATGGTAGAGATCTGAGAAGGAATACAAGCCTATAGTAGGCGTTGAGCTAATGAAGAGGAGTGAAAAATTACCTAAGAGTGTATGTGGGGGAGTGAAATAGTCCAAGTTTCCATACAAGCATTACCAAGTTAAGTAACATTGAATGTACAAGGATTGGAGTGTACATATGTGACTATGTGTTCAAACTATGTACAAGAATTGGATTGGTCTAAACTACGTGCTCAAATCCATTAAACTCTGTTTCCTTGTTTCAAAACATATTGTAGTCAATTATAAGCCATATTGATATGATATGATTGAATTTTGCTCTTGAGAGCAAAAGAACTAGTGTAGGGAAATTGATGAAATATGATTTTAGTAGGTTTAGAGGCCTAAATTAACATGGTTTGAGTGGATTAGTAGAGGAATTATTGATGAAAATTGTATAAAAGGGATAGAGTATAATGCCCTAAAATGTGATTAAGGGCTAATGACTTCAAAAGTGAATGTAATTATTGTTGAATAAACACTTTTGAAGAAATACGATGTGAATTTTGATCTGAATGTGTTCTGATCATTGCCAAAACCCTGCATTTAAGCTTAATTGTGTGGTAAAGCTTAAAAACGAGCCTAATTGTACGGAGGGCGCATGGTTGAGGTAAATGAATGATATAAATGTGTTTGGGTGTTTTAGTAGGTATTGTGATAATCAGGGGCAAAATGGGAAATTTGCCAACCGATTAGTCAGTTACTAAAGAGGAAACTCATTGGTAACTTAAAGATACATAGTTGTGATTAGTGCTCGATTAGGCAAAAGGGTGGAATCATGTGCTTTAGATTTCATGTGTGTTCATGGGTAAGGGAACAGGATCATGATAAGTAGCATTATATGGACCTTGGGATCAAGGTCAAATTGTTAAACCTCTTTCCCTCTTTCTTCCCTCTCAAAGTCGGCTATGAGCACCTTAGGAGCCAAAAATCTAAATTCTTCATCATCCTCTCATCTCTCTCTTCTAACCTTCATTTTCGCCTAAGCTAAGGAAGAAAGAGAAAGAAGAAAGCTCAAGTTTAGGTTAGAATTTGTCTTTGAATGCTCCACTCATCTTCTTTAATGTTGTTCATGGTGATGAGAGCTTTATTGCTATGGGTTTAGATTTGTGAAAGAAGGTGCTTGAGTGCTTGAAGAAATTTAGAAGTTGTGGAATCAAGAATATACCTTTGGAAAGAGGAAGAGGTGAGCATTAGTTGCATTTTGACATATTTATTATGATGATTGGTTGAGTTTTATAAATTTTAGAGTTTGCCCAGATTTTTGAGTCATGTTGGAATGAATGAATTGCCTAGTATATTATGGTGGAATTGGTGTCATGTTGGTCATTAGAACAATAGAATTTGTTTGGAAGTTGGAAGGAGAATTAGTGCAATTGGGTAATGTATGGGAATGTGGTGTCCAAAGCAAAAACTTGTTGTTAGAATGTGATTTTGGATGTTTTGAGGTTTCTATTAGGTTCCTTGTGCAATATTATGTAGGAGTAGTATTGGATAAGAATTTTGGCACCCTTAGAAGCATGTTGGTTAAGATTTTGGAAATTTTGTTATCTGCTGCGTTTTGGCTTCTGGTAGAGCCTCACTCGAGTGCTCAGAGGTATCACTTGAGTGTAGCATCATGTTTTCTTTTTTCCTTCAGCTTTTTAGTCGCATTTCCATGCCAAAAAGCAAAAGTGCATAGTCTCACTTGCGAGTGATGTGGGTTCTCACTCGAGTGCATCTTGTTTTACTCGAGTGTGCATGTATTTTGCATTATGAGGTTGCATCTCAGGTTAGCATTCACAGCCAATTTTTCAAGTCTGTGTGTTAGCACTCGCAAGTGTTATGTCATCACTCAAGTGCTAGAGTTGTTGCTCAAGTGCACTTCCTAGTTTAAGGTTTCCTTTGCTCTCGGGTAGTTACTCTCTATGCCTCACTTTGTAGGACTCGGGTGGGCATGAGGCTACCACTCGAGTGTTGAGTTCAAGACTCGAGTATAGTAATCATTTTCTGTCTCTATCTTTGCTCTCGGTCAAGCACTCATACGAGTGAGCCGTCCTCACTCAAGTACAAGTCATCTCATCACTCGAGTGCATTAGTTAAAATCAGCAGTTTAACTTCTGAGAGGGGGGATTTTGGTCAAGTTTTCCCAACCCATTAGGCATGTGTTAGGCTTTTAGTGGCCACCTAAAGGTTTCAAATGATAACCAACTTTAAGTGTTAAGAAAGTAAGAATTTGGAATAGAGATTAATTAGTCATCCTTGATTTTGGTTGATAGGATTTGATATTTACCCTACTCATGAACAGCTTGTGCCAGAGAACATTCAGAAAGAACAAGGTAGTGAATTTTTCTCTTATACTGTATGTAATGCATTGTATGTGTGTGATGTCATTAGATTGTGGATATTTCTGTAAGTTGCATCGCCACGCCAATAGTCCTCCAGTAGCTAACAACAGTTCAGGTGTGTGTTATATGTATCCCCGATGGTGAAAGAGGATGAGGGTGGGGTGTGACAGTGGATTTGTTGTGTATGTGAAAGATGGAAGGCTACTTGTGAGCCGTGAGGCTATGTGAATTTCAGCGTGCGCATGTTAGCATGAGCTGTCTAGGGAGTGACGCTGGTCATCTCTACCTCGGCCATTGATATACCATTGAAAATGTGAATGCTAGGAAGGCATTGTGCTAATATGACAGCTTGTAGATTATGTTTCATGCTACTGTGCTGCTTGATGATTTACTTGCATACTATGTGATTATATATGGTATGAGTGATTTGTTACTATAGGGATTCTCTTGAATCTTATTCTTTCAATTGACTAACCTTTAGACAGGGCAAGTGGCTCCAAGGGGAAGGAGACGACCAAGGGCGGCTAAAACTCTATAGGGATGCTTACATTTTGGTTATTGGTTATCAAATTTTGGTTGGGATTACTATACATATATATTTGGAATGATATTATGTAATCCCCTAATTGGGAACTATAAACCCTTTAGTTAATATATGAGACACGGGGGGTTGCCGGGATTTTTGTTGTACACTTTGATATGTATAAATGTGATTTATTCAAAATTGGATATAAGACCAGGTTAATTGGATTGTGAAAGGAATTTGTAAAAAACCCATCATAAATATGGGATTAACATGAGTTTTGATTATTTGTTAGTCTCTAATTCATTTAATTATATATTTTAAATCATAATTACGAATGGGGTTACATTTATGGTATCAGAGCTGTAGTTTCTAGTTAAGGTAGAGTTTGCTAGGATAGTTCTCTTAGTTTTGTTCATATGGATAAAAGCTAACTTCTGTCAGTTGTTGTGTATACACATGTTTGCCCTGCTATTGTGGATATATATGAAATTTGTGGACTATGTGTATATATTATCTGTGATACTGAAGTGGTTAATCATTGTAGAATTGAAAGATATAATGGCTCACCCAAGAATTAGATGTGTAGACCCTGAGGTGCAAGTGGTTAATGACAATCCATCGGATCCTATACAGGAGATGATGGGTTTGATTAGAGAACAAAGAGATATGACAAATGAGCTGAGAGAAGAGCTCAGAGAAGAGAGAGCCAAACAAAAT